>CM055734.1:7001669-7217531 GCA_029465975.1 Dallia pectoralis
AAATCAAGGTGAAAAACTCTCTTTTCCAATTTAGTTTTCTTTGGGTTGTCTACATCAGGCTTATCTAATAGTGAACTTTGGCATATCCCCTTTAATTCAATTTTTTTGCAGCAGGTTATCTTTGGAGGGGGACATACTGCCCTGTGTCTTTGCAGTTAATTCCAACACATTCAAACATAGAAATAAAACAATTTGGTCAAATTCCAGTCGGCCTTTCAGCTCTACCCATAAGAACTATTCTCCTGCTTTCATACAAATTTATGTTCACACAAATCTCTGTTCACACAAAAATAGTTCTGTTCACAAAAGCAGAGTTGTAAAAATTAGCTGCACGCTGCTATTTCATTGGTGCTGTGCAGGTAAAACGAGTCCGCAAAATATGTCAAAAGCAAAGACTATTTTGTATTAAAATGCCATTGATTTCATAAATAATTGACTGCCATTTGTTGAAAGTAACAGAGGTGTTTGTGAAATGTAGTGAAGTAAAAGCATACATTTCCTTTCTTAAATGTAGTAAAATAAAAAAAAGTCAGCAGAAAAATGTATACTCAAGTAAAGATACCCCAAAAAGTACCTTAGTAAAGTAACGAAGTAAAAATACTTTGTTACTTCACACCTCTGCACAAAAGTTGTGAACCATTGTAATGGCCGAACGTCAGCTGTTTTGTCTTCAAAACGAAGAGCGTTTTTTGAGGTGTAATTTTCAGATGAAACTAGGGTTCAGATGGAGGATTAGTTAGTTCCTGTTGCATTGTGACCTTCCCCGTACTTGGGTCTACATTCACAGATGGAACAGTGGAAATGTGTGTGGTATATTATTTACCAACATTTCTATAAGTAATATTATCAATACTATATTGCCTGGAATTTGGTCATGATTTAATGCAATTGTAGTTTGCATATCAAACCTGTAAAATTATCTAAAATACATGTATCCACTGCAAATGTACATGAAAACAGCTTACTACAACCCATTTTTGTGAAAAATGTTTGTATATATTTTCTGCATGAAGTCACAAAATATCTACAATAAAGCAATTAGCAACTCCCTTTTTATTTTTATGTTTTCTCCAGTAGGGTTGTAATGTTTGTACTGATCTTATACGCATTCTGATATTTCCTTGTTTTCATATTCCTAATCAAAATGGGCTTTCTCTGGACGAACAAGCAGTAGCATATGAAAATGCTTGAAGATATTTCAATTTTCTGAGCTCCAAGGCATTTAACCCAGACAACTGCATGTAAATAATCTAATGCTGAGTTTATGAAACATGACCTCTCACAGACATCGCTTCACCTGCCTTCTTTTCACCTTTCTTCACTTCACCTGCTTTCTCTTCATCTGCTTTTCTCAGTACAAAGAAGGCCAGAAAAAGAATGGAAGGAGACACAATTTAAGAGAAAGAGAAAAATTCAAAGAGGTTTGAGAAAGGGAGGAGAGGAGAAGCAGAAATATGCCCATTAATAACTGGCTAAAGACATTGCTAACAGTATATCATTAGACAACAAATGACAGACATAAGGTCTACTGGAGACATTTTAAATTCCCAAACAAAATAAGCAACAAATGTCTATAGTTCACAGTTGTTTTTTCCTGGAACAGCCTTCCTGTGCTGGATGAACGTAATAAATTGTAAACTCATTTCAACTAATGTAGAGGTCAAGACTAATATTAAAAATGTTCCCTTCTTCTTTCAAGATAATCTTTTTCAAGGTCGCTAGGCGTATAAAGCATACTTTATTGTTTATATAGCTGAAAAGGAGTCCAATCAAATCAATACCGTCATTTGCTATCATTGTTAGGAAGTGTTATGTGTGAACTTCCAGGACATTCAGTGTGACGGTCAAATTGACATAAATAAAATATGTAATGGCCTCACTAGAAAAGGCTGGGATCCAACTTTAGCATCAGACAGGTCCACAATGAATACAGAAGTGTAAAATAATGTCATTACTTCCAAACATGCTATTTTGTCGGTTTTGTTTTGTTCATAGTTGCTGTAAATAAAAGATGCATTAGATCACTGTGAATATAAATACATTTTTCGGTCCCGTTTTTTTATTCTTTTTTCTCTGTCTTCCGAAAAGCATTTTACAAGGTATCTCAGAAGCTCCTAAATCCACCCCTCAGGCACATACATCTTGACTGTTTTTTCAACCATCTTTTTAACTCTCCAGGTTCAGATGTTAGAATACGGTCGTTGATCTAATAGATAGACACTGTGTCATTATCCAGTTCAACTCATTGCATTCGGCATAACCCATAATGCATCATCAAATTAAACACAGCGCTAAGTCGGTAGGTTCGGAATAAACAATGTAATTATTATCACCCCCTGCTGTGTGACAAGGCTCCATGATTGGTGAGTCAAATAGACAGCCGACAACATCACATCTCCTGGCCCTCGAAAAAGCCTCAATGAATACGCGTTTCCACCGAAAAACGGATTAACTCTACGTAGGCATTATCCACCAGCGATGGGCATTAGGACTGACACCTGTGGATTCAGCCAACTCCCTGAATGTCCGTAGTGCTTTATTGCGTTGGGCTGTGGGAAAGAATACTGTCTAATTTCAATAACGAACCCATTACAATATGCAATTACAATACAGGATGCACATCATCAGATGTTCCCATCTCAGCCCGTCCCTTGAGTTAAATTCCCAATTATCACATCAAGACTTTTCCCATCTCCCTTGCGGGCCTTAATTGATCATTTGCATCCACTTCTTTCGGATAAACATCCTTAAGATCACTTTGACGATCTGAAAGTCAAGATGAGTACCCGTGCTGACGCGAACAATCTTGTCAAGTCAATTTCAAAGGCCGCACGCGGCACAATATCAATCAATGAACGCTTGAACAAACTAAAAAGAACATCCGCGGGGAGAAGTTGCCACGTCGAGTTTCAAATCGGTTTCTCTGTCGTTGGCGCTAAGAAGGCGGGATCGACTCACCGACGTCACAATGGAATGAAAATCGGTTCCTTCACTCCTCGGTCGCTGGGAACATCAAACGGATCACTTCCAGGCTATGAATATGCCCAGGTTCCTTTACAGGAAGTGACAGTATGCCTGCATTATTTAATACACGTACACTCCACAGCATTATGTAAACAGGGAAGGCCTAGCATAAATTGTTTTAGAAATTCTGCGTATGACTGACACGTGCATCGTCGTGGAGACCGGCTGACATCCCTTAGCAATATCAGTAGCCGTTTTTCTATTGCAACAGCACTGTAGGTCATTAACTGCGCCGGCCCACAGGGAGTAGACTAGAGTAAGAGGCATTATTATGGCCAACGGCAGGTTTCTGGAAAATAGCCCTTATTGATATTCAGCCCACCGCGCTCTGCCTTTGTTGTGCGCACAGAGTCATTTTTGATTCGTTTTAACAGTATGATCTGTCTGTGTTTTTGTGTCACATTGTGAAATTAATAATTAATACGTAATGCCCCTCTGATTCACTTATCAATTTAAAAAGCCAAACAATACATTGGTTCTGATGCTGCTGCGTGCAGCCAGAAGTGATCCCTGGAGAATGTGGCTCGTGCAACAGCCAGGTAACGAATTAAAGTTAGCAACAGTCACTCCAACATGGTTGGGCTTTTCTAATTTTCTGGATATTTGAGGAACTGTTGTTTGCCAAAAAACAGTAGAGGCCAATTGTTTTTATACTCTTTGTCATTAATTAATTAATCTTGAAAAAAAGAAATAACTGATTTCAAATACCTTTCCTGTCTTTTCCGTTTAGCAAAGTGCCGGCTCTTTTTCAGAATGTCATGAACCGCAAACATGCTCTGTCTCTAAACATGCACTTTCAAAGTAGTGCCCTAATGTATAGCGCAAAAACACACACGCACATCCAGGGACCGTTTTGCAAGCGCTACTTGTCAATACGTAAAGTAAACATTAGGTTAATTATTTGACTGGTCACAACAAGGATGTTTGGCAAATAATTTAAGATCGTCAAATTTAGACAGTATATGATATTCCAGGCTAATTCTATTTAGGTCTCAATCCCAGACCGTATGTCAACCTACGAGAAAATAGCATTTGGTTGCCGTTGTATATACAAAGCATTTGATCCTGCTATATTTCAATACATGCTATTTGACAGTACAATTAGTGTGGTGCTGCCATATTGTTTGTGTGTGACAGGCAGTAGCAGTTGAAATGTAACACCAATGTGCTTCTAGTAGAGATGTAACTTGCAGTACAACTTCACAGTTCCCCTTACCTACATTGAAAAGTCCATTAATACTGTAACGGTTTAAGTAGCTAATGAAAAAAAATGTATTATATGACCCACGGATACATTTTAGTATCACAGCTTTTAAAAAATTATTCCGCAAATAAAGTATAATGATCACATTCCGATACTGTGCCCTGACATTAAAATGAGCTAAAACCGGGAAAATTTTAATAAATCCTATTAAGTATTTATTCATTTGAATCCATATTACCAATGTGTCACTATTGGTATTAAAAACTATACAAAAATAACAGGATTTGTGGTCTTTTCAATATAACCTGTTTCCAGGATTGGTTGCCATGGCAATTAAGAAGCAGATTAAACCTCAATCGTGCCGGACAATTGTAAAACAAATTCACTACACACTTTAAGAAGATAACTGAAAATGAACATTTGATTCCTAAAGTATAATGTATTTTTTATTGTTCCCAATATAAAGACTCTAAAAATACAAAAATTGGTAAGATCTCAAACAATGGCCATTTCTGCAGTTCGTTAAAATGTCACAGAGCAGCTTTTACGTTGCAATATGTTGACTTCATATGGATCAGATGGTCTATCAATAATGTGATTGGATTTCTGTGCCTGTCCTAGAAGTGGCATATTCATTCAGTACATCACACCAGTTTGGACTTTTTTCCGCAGCGGCGACTGTGCGGGTCGTCTCCGGAGGCGCCAGAATGCCCACAGCAAACCTTGAAGTGATAATTCACTTTTACAGCCATTTAAGTGCATACATTACCAAAGATTGCCATGTCTGTCTTCGGGTCCAACGCACCAAGACAATTACAAAAGTAAGCCATGCATATCAGTCATGCATTGGCTTGAAATAAAACCCAGCCATCACATTCCTGACAATGTTACCAATATAACCTGGTTTGGGAAATTGGACAGAGTGACAGACACTTATTACTCATCAGAACTAACGGGTGTCGTCTTTCATTTGCACAAGTTCTCTGTTCTAATTTTCTCCTGTCTTTAGCAGACAAAAAGAAAGTGAAGGAAAACCGACAAAAATGCAATGATCTGCAATGATCTTTCGGGTGGGTCTGTCTGAACAAATCGTATTGC
This sequence comes from Dallia pectoralis, assembly GCA_029465975.1. Classification (NCBI taxonomy): domain Eukaryota; kingdom Metazoa; phylum Chordata; class Actinopteri; order Esociformes; family Umbridae; genus Dallia; species Dallia pectoralis. Next base: position 7,006,996 of record CM055734.1, read on the forward strand.
AGCTTTCTTATTTCTCAATATAAGGGACAAATTCATTACAAATGTGAATCCAAGAGCAGAACAATTTGCGTTTGAGCAAGAACCCTAAAACAATGTGCTCTGTACCTAACAGGACAGCCAATAATGTGTTGTTCTCTTGGCTCCGTACATTAAAAAGGAGCTTTTATTTTAGGGTATTTGTGTAAATATTTCGAATTGGTACCTCATACATCTGACCCGCAGAAACATATTGGACAGATGAAGCCCTTTGTATGTGTAACATGTGAATGCATTTCGTTTGTAAGCATTAACTGTCCATTACCCCAGGACCTCACTGAACCCTCTGTATCTTCTCATATCATGTTTCATCTGATTTGTTTTGCTTGTACCTGAAGCACCCAGGAGGTCCATATTAAAAGTCACAAGATGGCCGCCTAAGCCTCCCATCAGTATGTCTCATTCTGATTGGCCTGCTCCCAGTGTTGGATTTCATGGGTGGGCGTGGACTAAATAACTGACAATACAACGGACCTAAGAATCAACAGTAAGCCGGGCAGCCAGGATTTGGAACGACTTCTAGTAATAGAACCGATAACTGTAAGCGGGTACACAATTGTCATGGAACAGATATTCAAACAGGAACCTAAGCTAACCCTGAAACAATATTTAAAAAGCATGGAAACTGTTAAATATATATATTTATATAACAAAGCTTTTTTTAACGATCCCAGTCTCGTGAAAAACACAAGAAGCAACGTTACAAAGCATTCCTTCTGTCACTCCTTAACCTGTTCTTCTGATGTCCGGCATGCCAGCTGAAAGTCATAGTCAGTGTGTGGAGGAGACCTGCCTGTCCCCCTCTGAACTAGTACCATGAGTGTAGAAGATAAGTGCTGGACCACAACAAACTAGAAGCCCCCTAAACCCTTCATCTCCAGCCCTGGAATGACATTTTACTAAGGGAGACTTTTGAAGAATGAAAAATGGAAGAATTGAACAAGAAGATACATTTCTTTGGTTCTGTTCAGAACCTATATATGTTTTGGGGGATCCGAGCTGTGCAGTCAAACCCCTGTGTGTGATTGGGCCATACGTATTCATTCAAAGGGACATTGCCATCTGCGTTGTATGAGTAGAACTTACTTTGCCTCTAGGTCTCCACCATCATCTTCTAGACAATGTTCTTCACCTGATGAGCATTCAGAAGCTGCCCGTGTTATATAAAATCTGGATCTGTAGCACTGTAAATTCTAGACATAAACAATAGGTGGTCAGGAACGGCGGTCTGACTTGTTAGAAGACATACAGACTGACTACTGATGATATATCTACACATCAACAGCTTTTATTCAAAACTAAAATAACTCAACCTGGATTTATTCCTATAGGCTCTCAGTGCCTGTGTGTGAGCTGCCACTGTCAAACAGAGATTTCACTTCGAGACGCAGAATCAACACTGTCGGGCGTTGTTCAGTCACCCGCCAGGGGATGTTTTTTACCCAATCGGAGGAGGAGCACCTGATCAAGTGACGGCAGGTAAAACCCCTCCCCCGTTCTCCCATCGGGCACTAATGGAGACGGCGTTGGAACAGAGCCGGCTGTCATAAACGCAGTTGTGTGTTAATTACGATCCCGTCACACGAAAGTTTTAATCACAGGCACCCAGGTTGAGGCAGGAGGTCCACTCCTCTTTCCTCTCATCATGTCACCTTTCGTTTCATTTCACCGAACGCTGTCATCTGTTCGCGCCGGCACGACAAACGCACGGCTCCCGGTTCCGCACGACTCCTGTTGTTGTATCGCGTCGCCACAAACTCAATTATTGTCCGTAATTACCCAAGTCTCAGGGAGTATGAGTGAAAGTCGAATTGCAAAAGCAACAAAAAACTGGATTAAATTGCTCCAAGCACTTGACAAGAGGAAAACAGGGTCATTAAATTGTCATTCAGATACAAATGTCCTAAGTACTCCGGCCCAGGCAGTCTGGCACAATCATTTTCTTTCCAGTTGTTTGCAGAAGGTCTTTGTGGTCAGGCAGTTTAAATGTCTCTCGCCGCTCATTTTTTACAGGTCATGAGAAAAACACAGACTTTCTGGCAGATACGCTGCTTACAAGTGTCTCGGAGGCTTTCTCTATTAAACACACTACAATTAACATATCACTCTAAGTAAACAGGTGTCGTTTGCTCACGGTTCCATTCATCCTGTGAAACCCCAGTTAATACATCATGGGGGAAATTTCTAAACCGGAGAGTTGACATTGAGACCAACCGACACTATATAAGAAAATAAAGGGGGACTTAAAAAAAAAAAAACAAGATGCCTGTATCGAATTGGTAACATAACTGGATAATTATGGATAATGGTACAAGCGTTAAAGGTTTAAATGGCGATTTGTTTTCTTGAGAAATGTGCTAAGTAAAGTTCTTTTGAATGTTTTCCTTTCACCATTTTTTTAATTGAACTTCAAGAGGGAGGTATATATAAAATCTGTCTTTAAAAAGAACAATAGACTGATAATTAGCAAAGTGTGCTTTAATTGCATGAATATAAAGTAAAAAAGACCAAAACCCCTCAAGGAATGGTTTTCTGTGGAGAAATTTGCAGTCATTTTAAAGTAAACAGGAATCAGTGAAGCTACATAACGCCATAATGGCTGTAATGTTCAGAGAAAAGCACTCTAACATTACATTCAAGAGCACTTGCATAGTTTTGAAAAGTTTGCATAAGCGTTTATTTGAGTGGACAACTATATTTACTTTTTGCACAATTTATGAATTCTATACTTGAAAAAAAATGTTTGCTGGCTGTAGTATGATCAATACAAACTATTATGCGGATCTTTGGCTGGGTAGTTATTCAGCTTTCCAGGGCCTTTCTGATTCTGGCTAGGCAGAACAAAGACTGTGACGCGAGGGACCAAATCCCAGCATCTACTCAATCCAAGCAGTTACTCAAAGGCCTTTTATTAACTAGTTGAGCTTTTTTATCCTTTCTTCTCTTGAGTCCTTTAAAAAAACGTTTCAGCAGTCATCATTATAAAAACATTTTGTGTCTACTAAAATGTGTCCTAAATACAAACAATGTGTGGTTATCATATATACAGTGAGCACGATAAATCATATTATCAATGATGACTTCGTAATACATTTTGCATGTTTTTGTGTGCCCTAAAATGAGAGGACTGTGTACAAAAGGCGCTGTCATTTCTAAATGTTACATGTGATATGTACGAAAATACCCTGAAATTAAAGCTGACAGTCTGCACTTCTACCTCGTTTTCATGGTATCCTTTGAAACTCAAGCGTGGAGTACAGAATCCAAATAACAAAAAATGGTCACTGTCCAATAAATGATGGTGCTCAATGTATCTCTGTGTGTGTGTGTTTGTGTGTGTTTACATTATACAAGACTGTCGAGGAGGTGGGACCGCCGCTCGCCTTCTAACAAACTATCGTCGCCGTGACAACTTACCCACTTATTGGTTACCGGGTCACGGCGCTGAGTGGAATTAGGACAGACTTCTAACCAAATGAGATTAGCAGCGGCCATGCCCGCGGGGCTGGTGGATGCTCAGTTGTTTTCACTAAACCCAGGTGTGGGCTTAATGTTTTAATCACTCAACTGTTTGACGTCTCTACAGCTTCGGGGGTCTTTGTTTGAGCACGCATTCTGCCAATCAGGGGCTGCTTTGTTGCCATTTCGTAACGTATAACATCACCTGTTCATGTCGGAAATGCAGAGTGTCCGAAATCTGCTATTTTCTCATGCAGCCCATAATGCTATCATTACATCGCCTAGACACAGCACCCACACACCACTAATTACACACCTCTAATTCAGAAAAGTTATTTTAACTGTAGGAGCTTCCAAAGAAATTGGTCGAATTCCAGTTCTGGAAATGAGCTACACGTAACCCCCCGGATATGTGTTGAAAGCATTTTTTCTTATCAAATTTGAGTTGAATTAGCTTGCCGTGTGCGTAGTAGTTTGCTTACAGATATAATAAAACTGAGACATACAGTGAGAAATAAATACCTCCACCTCCAGAGAAAAGTCAGACTCTACCTTGCGATGCCTGTTTACGCTAAATACATCATTTACTCTAATCACACTCTTCTAAATGTTATTTTCACATCCGCCTGTTGAATTAGACGATTTTCCGTCTCCTCTCTCATGCATAACACCAATATGCTAAAAGACTCTCTAACATGCCTCTACGTGCGTTCTTAGCATTATATTACTTTCTGCTAAGAGGTCATTTCTGTAAGAGCCTTCCATGTAAGAGACATTCAAGCAGTTTTCAGAAAGGCCAAATTAACACATTTGCTTATATTATCACGGGTATTAAAATTGTAGCAATTACAAGGACTTTACAATCCTCTACATATTGATATGACGTCTGTATACATAAGGCATATGTATTTATATTATGTGTACACTAGGTGTGTAGTGGAAACGCTGGAGCAGCACTTACCTATCTCTCTCTCTCTCTCTCTCCCTCTCTCTCTGTATCTCTCTCTCTCTCTCTCTGTATCTCCCTCTCTCTTTCTCTGCGCTCTCTATCTCTCTGCATTTCTCTATCTGCTCTCTCTCTCTGTTCTCTCTCTCTTTCTCTGTATCTCTCTCTCTGTATCTCTCTCTCTCTGTATCTCTCTCTCTATCTGTATTTCTCTCTCTGTATCTCTCTCTCTCTCTGTATCTCTCTCTCTCTCTCTCTCTCTCTGTATCTCTCTCTCTCTCTCTCTATCTCTCTCTCTCTGTATCTCTCTCTCTCTCTCTCTGTATCTCTCTCTCTCTCTCTGTATCTCTCTCTCTCTCTGTATCTCTCTCTCTCTGTATCTCTCTCTCTGTATCTCTCTCGCTCTCTGTCTGTATTTCTCTCTCTCTCTCTCTCTCTCTCTGTATCTCTCTCTCTCTCTCTGTATCTCTCTCTCTCTGTATCTCTCTCTCTCTGTATCTCTCTCTCTCTCTGTATCTCTCTCTTTCTCTCTCTGTATCTCTCTCTCTCTCTCTCTCTCTGTATCTCTCTCTCTCTCTCTGTCTCTCTCTCTGTCTGTATTTCTCTCTCTCTCTCTCTCTCTCTCTGTATCTCTCTCTCTCTCTGTATCTCTCTCTCTCTGTATCTCTCTCTCTGTCTGTATTTCTCTCTCTCTCTCTCTCTCTCTCTCTGTATCTCTCTCTCTCTCTGTATCTCTCTCTCTCTGTATCTCTCTCTCTGTATCTCTCTCTCTGTCTGTATTTCTCTCTCTCTCTCTGTATCTCTCTCTCTCTCTCTGTATCTCTCTCTCTCTGTATCTCTCTCTCTCTGTATCTATCTCTCTGCTCTCTCTTTCTCTGTGTGTGTAGATCCAGGGGCGACATATACAGCAGCAGCAGAGACCTGACCCACTTTGCTAAGCCGAGCCACAGCAGAAAAAGAGTTAGCTGTGTGCCGGGGGCAACGCCGAGTAACGGCTGTCACATCCACACACACGCAAGCACACACACGCGCGAGCACACACACACATGCGCACCACCTTGTGAGACGGTGTCACGCCGGATGACAGACGCCGCGACAGCCCGGTGGCTCGACCAGGCATCGGCCCGGTGGGTCTCCGGTGCCACCACTGTCACGGCGTAGCCAGGCTAATCATTCAGTTGTCTGTCTGGTACCACCAACCAGCCACGCTCAGCTCGGCACGTCACATTAACCACGCAGGACAGACGCAGGGCCAGAATGCCATCTCATTTGCATCCTCCTCTCTGTTCGTCTCTCTGTTCGTCTTGTTTCTAAGTTGTTCGGAACTAAAGAGCTTTGTCCAGAAAATGAGAATTACGATAATTGATGACGCGACATGTTTCTCATTTAAAATCTAATCGAAAAGAGGTGGACACAAATTATTTGCCCTAATTGAAAAGCTAAAAGCAATAAAGCAGCGCCCCGCAACCATAATGTGATTCTTAAATGGGTGGGAAATAAGTGAAGGGTTGGTGTATAGTCTGGGATATATTGGAACAGAAAGAAACCTCTTATACTGGCCTGCTCCTACTGGAACTGACTCTGCTCAGAGCTTCACAGAGTTAACATGTAGACCTACCATGAACCTGATACCAAATACTAAGCTATAGACTTTAAACTGAATAACTGATCAATGCACTGTGGAGACTTTTGAGGTCGTTTTTTGAAAACACACATCAATGAGATATTTGGCTGCCGAACGGCTGTTTCTTGTTGAGTTCTGCAGCGTTTATTCAAACAAGAATCCTGTAAAAAAAAATCAAGATACTGAAGAAATGAGTAGGTTGTAGTTCCGTGTATTTGGAGTCAATAGCGGTGTGTTGTTGTATCTGGGATGTTGTTTTAACTGGGATGTTGTTGTAACTGGGATGTTGTTGTAACTGGGATGTTGTTGTAACTGGGATGTTGTTGTAACTGGGATGTTGTTGTAACTGGGATGTTGTTGTAACTGGGATGTTGTTGTAACTGGGGTGTTGTTGTATCTGGGATGTTGTTGTAACTGGGGTGTTGTTGTATCTGGGATGTTGTTGTAACTGGGGTGTTGTTGTATCTGGGATGTTGTTGTAACTGGGGTGTTGTTGTATCTGGGGTGTTGTTGTAACTGGGGTGTTGTTGTAACTGGGGTGTTGTTGTAACTGGGGTGTTGTTGTAACTGGGGTGTTGTTGTAACTGGGGTGTTGTTGTAACTGGGATGTTGTTGTAACTGGGATGTTGTTGTAACTGGGATGTTGTTGTAACTGGGATGTTGTTGTAACTGGGATGTTGTTGTAACTGGGGTGTTGTTGTAACTGGGGTGTTGTTGTATCTGGGATGTTGTTGTATCTGGGATGTTGTTGTAACTGGGGTGTTGTTGTAACTGGGATGTTGTTGTAACTGGGGTGTTGTTGTAACTGGGGTGTTGTTGTAACTGGGGTGTTGTTGTAACTGGGGTGTTGTTGTAACTGGGGTGTTGTTGTAACTGGGGTGTTGTTGTAACTGGGGTGTTGTTGTAACTGGGGTGTTGTTGTATCTGGGATGTTGTTGTAACTGGGATGTTGTTGTAACTGGGGTGTTGTTGTAACTGGGATGTTGTTGTAACTGGGATGTTGTTGTAACTGGGGTGTTGTTGTAACTGGGATGTTGTTGTAACTGGGATGTTGTTGTAACTGGGGTGTTGTTGTATCTGGGATGTTGTAACTGGGTGGTTGTTGTAACTGGGAGGTTGTTGTAACTGGGAGGTTGTTGTAACTGGGAGGTTGTTGTAACTGGAAGTCATTGACAAACCACCAAAAGAACACACATTTGCTGTATTGGAATCGAGAATAAGACAGATGTTTTCACAAACCCCGAGTTGGGATTTAAAACAAATGCACTCACTGTTAATTGGTCAGGATAGGAGTGTCGGCTAAATATCTAAAATATTAATGTAATGCCCACGTTACATTTCCCTCAATGTTCTTGCATTGCATTAAAATATATCTATTTTACGTATCTCTTCTTCATGCTTTTTGTACTACCGTGAAGCCAGTGAAAAGTTTTCTCCAAGACAGTAGTGAGTGAGGTCCTGAGGCTGTTTACCTCAACCTGTGTACAACTCCCTAGTTCCTAAGGCTGGATGATGAGACCATAAAGCTGTTAACTTTGGACTTTGTTTAATTATGGAACTTCTTAGTTTACCCAGATAAAAATGTTTTAATGTCTCAGAAAATGGAAGCTTTACAAACTGGAAGCTTGGTCTCTTGCCAGAGAAATCAGCTTTTCAGAGGCAATTAACGTGAATGCAGAGAGAGAGAAAGAGCGAGAGAGATAATGGCCAATAAATTAAGATTGAGAGCGTTTTTAGGTTACAACTTCTTTGCTCGATATGCGTCTGGGAAATATTGCTTTATAGAATCTCTGCTTAAAATATCAAGCGTGGGACACTTTTTCAATGCTCTTCACAGTTACTGAAAACAAAATAGATTTGGATTAATGTGTGTTGAAGCTATATGAGCGTTGACTGCGGGAAGTCTGGTCCAGTCATCCCTTACAGCTCCAAAAAACGAAAAATGTATATAAAAATAATTGTTTGTTGTGAAGCAAATGAAAACCCTGATGGCACCAGAAATAGCGCTTGTTCGCCAGGGAGAGGTCCGTGTTAGTTACCATGTAAACCACGTTGTCAGTGAGTATAAACGCCACCCAGCTTAGTAGTCTGGCCGATGTGTACACGTGTTGCTCCTCACGGAACAGCGAGATTCACTTGTCACTATTGTGAACGAAACATTTGATTTGCCATTGTGTTTCAGGTACTCACAGTTATTGCTTTTGTCTAAATAGACTCTTAACTGAAATGTATTCGGGATATTTGTTTTTAATCATCTCCAAAATCTCCAGGCGGAGTTAAGAGCTCAACAGGAGAAGGAACCTTTCTGTGAAGGATTTAGACACTGGCCCCTGCTGGTCCCTGCAGGCCCCTGCCATTCTAAACCTCCACGGGCCCATTGAAGCACCAGACCCCTCACACAAAAGCCCTGTTCTCACAGATGCACAGGCACTGGGGATAAGAGAAATCTACTGACTAATTATCTCAGACCCGGTTCGACAGAATTGGAGGGGCCTCCAGGCAAGCAGCGTGCCCTCATAGGTCTTCTCTAGATTGGGATTAGTAAGGTGGGGAGTGGGAGGCAGACGTGCCCCCTGCGGCGATGCAGCCCCCACCAGGCGGGACGACCGGCCGGCTTTCATCTGCGAGTGTGAACTGAGGTGGCCTGCCACGACGACCAACCGGGGGAAAGGGCCACGGCTGTGGGGCCCAGGCCGAGGGGCTAGTCACTGGTCACCTATTATCCCCGTCTTTTGTCGAGAGACGTCGACTACGGGGGTGCGTGAGGGGATTTGAGGCATTCTGGGACGCTGCCCGTAAAGGCCAGGGTGGAATGTGACGGGAATCCAGCCGAGTGTTTGATGCTTTCATTTGTGTGACCTCGTGTCTCCGTGCTTCACCTCGCTCCGTGTTTCTGAGCCGGCGGATCGGCGGATGAAAGCAGGGGCCCGTGCGTCTCTCCTCGATTCCACGGTCCACTGAGCCTCACCGGACCTCACCGGAGTAATGAGCAGGGGTCTCCTGCTAGCAGGTTAATGTGCTTTTATTGCTACGGAGGAGCTAATAGAGCTGTGAGGACTCCACACCTGTCGTGGTCAAACAGAGAACAGAGGAGGAACGCAACCAGAAAACGCCCCCTGAGGGATCTAGAATGCCCATAAGGACATCAGTACAACGGACAGATGAAACGTCCGACGATGACATTTTGGTGTGCGAGACGGCGATAATAATCTTTAAAACAACATTATATATTTTTTTGCATGATTTTTCTCTTTCCCCGGCTGTTTCGCCCTCTTGTTTTTAGTGTGCTCTTAAATTTTACATAACAGAGAGAAGATACGGGAGGAAATGACACCTCAAACACTTTTTGCCCAACCTTTAATTTAACCCAGAATACCAAATCCAAAAGCACTATCTGGTATGAATAATTCTGCTAAAAACAGAAGTAGCTTGCCGCTTTTTCTGGACTGACTTTCTGCCTCACTATCCCATCGTCAATCATCTGAGTTCATTTTGGGTTGTTGTGTTTAGCTAAATTAATGGGAACGTGTTATGTTCATTGTTCACTGACCGATCGCCTAATTGATTGTTTTTTTATATGGCAAAAATCTATAAAAAGCGACACGCATTAATCACGATTTAAAAGCAATGATGTAACAGCCAGAATAATTGCCAGTGCAATCTCCAATCTCTAGTTAGGTGCTATAAGTTAAGACACTCTTAAATGCTTTAATCCACATTCTCATACTGACCAAGAAAAACCTCTGTGAATAAGAAGTGACCTACCAGATTAAATAAAAAAATAAATACAACAGTTGTCTCGCTAGAAAATCACTTTATAACAAATCAGTGTACAATACGTACCGTGGGGGTCAATTTGACAAGGCGTCAAAGCAATGTGGAGCTTCAGGAGAAAAGTACATGTTGCCAGAATCTAATCATTTTGGAATGTACTTAATCCCAGAATCACCGGGTGAATAGTAATACGTACATAATGACGAGGTCTCCTGCAGAGTCTAACAGCCTTCTGCATTCCTCAAGTCTGAGTCTGTGGCGGTGTGCACGGGAAAGCTTATCGTTCCCCTTCACAGCGCTTTGACAACATTGCAAAATGCATGGAATATCTAAACACAATTCTCCATTCCCAAACAGTGTCAGTCCAGACTCAACAATGATCCAATTTTTATCCCTTTAATTCGGTTTTAACAACGGATCCGAGCTCTTAAAGCTTTTTTGCCAATTCTTTTTTATTAAATTTTTTACATGTCAAATGTTTCTTTCCTACAGAGCTGTAGAAGTCTGACTGTGTTTCAACTTTCAGACTTGTCTTTGTCACTTAGCCATTAGGGCAGATTTTGTTACTGGGCGTAGCAGAAGTCTGTCTCAGCTCCCTAAATAACGGGAATAAATGGAAAATAAAAGTAACTAGTAAGTCAGGTCTCCACCTACTCCAGATCCCCTCCGTCAGGTCTCCGCCTACTCCAGATCCTCTCTGTCAGGTCTCTACCTACTCCAGATCCTCTCTGTCATGTCTCCACCTACTCCAGATCCTCTCCGTCAGATCTCCACCTACTCCAGATCCTCTCTGTCAGGTCTCCACCTACTCCAGATCCTCTCTGTCAGGTCTCCACCTACTCCAGATCCTCTCTGTCAGGTCTCCACCTACTCCAGATCCTCTCCGTCAGGTCTCCACCTACTTCAGATCCTCTCCGTCAGGTCTCTGCCTACTCCAGATCCTCTCTGTCAGATCTCCGCCTACTCCAGATCCTCTCTGTCAGGTCTCCACCTACTCCAGATCCTCTCCGTCAGGTCTCCACCTTCTCCAGATCCTCTCCGTCAGGTCTCCACCTACTTCAGATCCTCTCCGTCAGGTCTCCACCTACTTCAGATCCTCTCCGTCAGGTCTCCACCTACTCCAGATCCTCCATTTCACAGTCTGCCCTGAAATCCAGCGCTACACAGTCCTCGCCACTCCTCTGAAACTGGGATTAGGTCTCCTAAGGGGCCATTAAATCTGTAAACCCCAATTACACTGCTACCAGTTGATTTATGGGTTTATTTTTAATGACACATTAAAATGCAATTAGCATCTGTATCCAGAACAAACTGTGTGTATCCAATGAAGGTCTTTCAGTATAAATGACATGGATTGCCTTTCACTATATCACAGACTGGTTGTTTGGCGAGACTGTACATGGCTTCGCTTTAGATTGAGCATCAATGCACGTGAAGAGAGTCCATTAAATCCACGTGCATTTACTTTAGTACTAGGAAAATAAAGTAAGGGACACTGAGATAATTAATAGATTACATGTTCTGAACTTGATCTGGATTCTATCGTGTTTGGTTGAAAATAGTCTGGATTCGTTCAATGTGGCTTTTATATTTTGCTTCCTTAACTTTCACTGCTCTCTCCCTCTCACGCACACATGAACGAATGCACAAACAGACAGGCACACACACACACACACACACACACACACACACACACACACACACACACACACACACACACACACACACACACACACACACACACACAAACTCACACACACACACACACACACACACACACACACACACACACACACACGCGCACACACACACACACACACACACACACACACAGACACACACGCACACACACAAGCTACAGTGATTATTCTTGCAGTTATGAAATCCTGTTAGCAAATGAAAATTCATTGATTTTTCCTAAAATGTATTCGGATCCGCTATGACACGGAAGTGGGAACTTCTCCAGGCAATGACCTCAAGAATTACCACCAGATTTACTCCATGTGCACGCATTTTCCACTTAATACTGCAGCTGACCTGAAGTCAGCAAACAAAATATTGTTTCCTTTACAGAAAGACAGTCACATTTTCACACAGTGAACTACAGAAATAGCACAGAGATCAGCTGATTGCGGTTCTCGGGTTTCTACTGTGCATCCTGACTGAGCCTGCTGTAACAGCATTCGTATTCCATCTTTTTTCTCTCTTCACAAATTGGATTTAGATAGCTTTCGAAGACATGCCAGGCAGCCGCTGGTATGCTGTGTTTAGTCCAGTTCTGACTCCTTGCATATTGCCCGTTGAACCTACAACTCGGGTCTCAGTTGCACCTGTCTCTAGATTCTTCGGCACGTTTCATTTAGCCGGCCTTTATCTCTTTGGCCAAAATGTGTTTTTCGACACGTGACTGGGCGTTAGTATACGTTGTAATACTCCGATTTGCCTGCGGCGGCTCGTCAACCATTGGTTAGCATCTCTCCATAGAAAACAAAAGCGTCTAACGTCAACATCGATTTGCTACGCTCCCCGCATACTTGATGCAATCAGGATACTCGGAAAACCCGTACGGTCATGCCGTCAGAATGTCCATGTGGACGAGATTTACCACTTCATACGGAATCATAAACGCTTCAAACACGATACCGTTGAAATTAAATGTGCAGATGAAAATAATCAAATTCCACAACGGTTTAAGGAAAACTACTTACTCAAGCGGTTAAGTCTCGAAATACTTAATATAATAATAGGACCTGATTATGTCTTGTTATAAATCTCCATTATTCTTCGGCCCAGGCCAGACTGGACTGTGGCACGCAGCCCTGTGTTTGTCAGTAACAAGGAAAGTTGGGTTGAACAAATCAGAAGCAACAGGGAGAAATGACCTGGACGTGTGGATGGGGAGGTCTGAGGGAAGCAGTCGAGGCTGTGGGAGTGTGAGTGAGCGGTGGCAAAGCAGCCCGCGTCAGCACAAACCACGTGAATACAATTGATCTTGCCAACCGCCATTGGCGTGACCTCATATATAGCCTGACAAAGGGTCAACGGCGTCTTTTTCATTGAGTGGCTGTCACTTCCCCTTTGCCGGCTCTTCAAGTGAAGTAAGGAAGCTTTAAATCTGAGCCGACACTTCTGTCCGTCGCTCAATGTGAGTCCCCCGAAAACAAGACGCTTGGCGTCGCAGCTATCGTACTGCGTTGAGGCCTTTTAAACCAGTTAACACAGGCGCTACATATGGGCACCGGCGAGTAATGCAATCACTATGCAAATGTAGGAAATCTGTCTCACGACATTCCCTCCATTGGCGGAAGGTGGGGGGAGTCACAGGAAGTTGCTAGCGGTGTGATATACCACACAATATGGTGTTTCTGTTATTTTACCATGGATACGTCACAGGTAAAGCTCTCAATAGCACCCGGTTGCTAAACACGTCAGACTGCGCTTTAGAGCAACAAAGCTGTGCATTGTATATTTCGGATACTGGTTTTATAATTACGTCCGTTGTCCGGTAACGGCCATGACAATTGTCAATGAGATATGGGAATGTGCTGGCCTGGCGTGAGGGCAAAGTGGGATGTATCAACTGAATACATATTGACAGCCGCTATAACGAGATATAATGGTGGCCATTTACTGGTTATCAGCTGCAATGCCTTTTGGGGGATGATATTTGGAGAGGCCTATTGTCAAGGACTACTTCAATCAATCATGCAAATTACCTCTCACCTTGCAATATTTATGATAACAAATCCAATGACATTGCATTAATTGGCGTCATTTGTCAGCCGTTCTGACGGTGAGACACATATCAGATGTAATCCTATTTCCTCTTCTGTTTGGACTGCATCAATCATGTCTCTCTCTTTGAAGACAATATCACATGGCGACAGAGACAATATTTGTGTATTGAAGTGTTTGTCTTCCTCTCTCGCATTTTTATTCAGCTGTCAAATTTGGAATTTGATTGCCGGTTGACAAACCCGACTTTTGAAAACCGTTCACAAGTGCGGCATGATCTGCGCAGAATTGTATTATTTCAGTAGAAAATGCAATTAAATAAAAGCTAGGGAAAAAAATGGATACTAAATGATTGGCTGTCAAATGGGTCGACTGCTAAACTGATAATATCAAGAGAGACATTTTTAGTTCCGCATTTGTGATCAGTGCTAGATCATTTCTCTTCAATCAGAACATTACTTGAGAAGTGATGGAAAACGTAATTTGTTTTAGCAGTAGTTTACTACATCAGAATGACTAATATCTATGGGTATTAACAAATCCTCACTGGAGACGTCATGTCATAAAGTATATGTAAGTCACTGTTGCAATAGGATGTTTAGTTTCTCTCTTGTTCCAAATCTTTTTCCACAGAATACAGATCTTACACATCACATTCTACACTCTACAGAGAGTCTACGGAAAGTTGTCTAAAGAACAGGACTGCTGGGTTTCTGACTGTCAAACTGGATCAAATTGAACCCAGCTGGAAGAAATCCACTAATCCTCTCATTTCACGCCCTATAATTTCTCCCCATGTTTATTCAATGTCGAACAACTGAAATATGAGTTACCGGAAATGTAGCAACAATACTAATGATGTACTGGTGTCGAAACCGGAATTCCACTTCAGCCAATGAACTCCAACCCCACATTCTTCTGTTATCTTTAGACATAATTGTTTCGGCACTCAAGAGCGATCTGTTGTTTGTCTGGTTGTACAAATCTGTGATTAATGGGAGTTTTCTCAGGTCCTTATGAGGCCCTTACCTGATACGTATGCCAATATCCACACCGGTATAGGGGACATGTATGCGTTTGTTTGTGTTGAAAAGCATCTTCTGATTTGGCGTAGCAGTATTCTGTCTCCCAACACCCCGTTCTGCTGCTGCAGATGTGTACAGCAGCTGGCAGCTGCATTAGTCACAGAAATCCAATAAACAATTGTAAATGAAGGCTAGATTTCTCGTTAACAATTACTGCTGAATGTAGAACAGAAGGTTAATCAAGTAATCAGTGAATCTACATAACTGGGAGAATTTGTGCATCTTAAAACCCAAAACGTAAGAACATGGAAATATGTTTATGCCAAAATCGATATTTCAATCGGAATCATCAATCAACCCCTCACAAACTGTTTGGAGGAAAACACGAAACAGGATAAGAACCACATCTGTCTTCTGTGATTGTATAATATGTGACCCGACAACAAGGCTCCAGTACACATAAACATTCCCAGTTCCAGAGAGAAATTAACTTCCTGTAAGAATTCCCGGTCAATAGCCGTTAGTTGAATTAGTTCATTTTCCACACAGTTGCTCAACCAGGACTGTACTGGAGTATCATGTACACCCATCTAAGTCATAATCCAAATATCAGCAGTTTTCCGCATCCCCCCATTAACCCTCGAGGACTGATGGAACCTGGAACCTGGAACCATGGAACCAGGACCTGATGGATGTTGGTCTGGACTTATGCAATCCCATGACCCTTTGCGAATGGGACCGGTGATAGTTTACACCGAATATCACCCCGCCAAGGTTATTAGGGGACATGTTCTCCATACATCATCAACGCCGGAGCTCTAAGCACTTTCAGGTTCCACAGGAGGCGGTACACAGTGGAGCACATGTCACCTCCTCCACCAATCAGCATTCATCACGGGTCCAAGTCCGAATCCAGTTCTGTTGCGTTCGGTGCCATTTCAAATGTTCTTCACGTTGTTGATTCGTCGACCGACAATAGATGGGTTATTAGGGCGTGTAGTGGGGGGGCTTGTGTACCCTTTCCAGTAAATAAAAGAGAATCGTCTGGGTCTTTCTTCTTTTTCCCGGGGTCAGCGCGGCCTTTCCCATTAGACCCATAGTGGGAGCACCGGGGCCCGGATCAATATAAGCTCCATTAGGGACCCCCCATGGAGGTCGGGCATCGACTGGTCTATATGGCTGCTGCTGCGGTTCCGCTCCACTCATCCAACCTAGTCCCTCTGTCCAACCCCACCGCGGCGTCATATCCCGGGAACGCGGCCCCGATGGCAGCCTTCCTGTGATTGGACAGGGTTCCAAAAGCATGGTTAGCTGTGATGATTGGCCCCTGCGTTTATCATCCATGTTTATCAGAGCCAAGCCCCTGCGAGAGAACATCCAACCAGCTGTTGTCCACAGTGGCAGCCTGACCATTATGCATTCGCCGAGGATCGTTTCGGGTCTCGATTCATTTTCATTTTGGTCATGTGGCAATATTCCAGTGTTTTTCTTCCATGAGAGGCTCCTGTGGAACAACAGGACAAGGTGGTTGTGTGGGGTTTTATTCTATTAAATGACGTATCAGAAAGTCAGAATGCGAAGATATCACATGTCATGAATCACTATATATAGCTTTCGCAGTTCCATCACCTTTTCCAAGTCACCCTTTCTGCTCATTTTCCATGAATAATGTGGGGCATCTGAACTGGGATTGGACCATGATGGTGGCACAAAGCTGGCCCCCATGTCTCTGTGGAAAAGTCCATATTATGTGATTTCTATGACAGAATGTGTTTGAGAAGACGCGCTCTTGATCGTTAAACTGACCCTCCATGTCATTGTCCCCCCTTACCTCACACCACTTGACGCCTGTGTGCACTTACCTCACACCACTTGACCTCTGGGTGAACTTACCTCACACCGATTAACGTCTGTGTGCACTTACCTCACACCACTTGACCTCTGTGTGCACTTACCTCACACCACTTGACCTCTGAGTGCACTTACCTCACACCACTTGACCTCTGTGTGCCCTTACCTCACACCACTTGACCTCTGTGTGCACTTACCTCACACCACTAGACATCTGTGCGCACTTACCTCACACCACTTGACCCCTGTGTGCACTTACCTCACACCACTTGACCTCTGAGTGAACTTACCTCACACCACTTGACCTCTGAGTGCACTTACCTCACACCACTTGACCTCTGTGTGCACTTACCTCACACCACTTGACCTCTGAGTGCACTTACCTCACACCACTTGACCTCTGTGTACACTTACCTCACACCACCTGACCTCTGAGTGCACTTACCTCACACCACTTGACCCCTGTGTGCACTTACCTCACACCACTTGACCTCTGAGTGCACTTACCTCACACCGATTAACATCTGTGTGCACTTACCTCACACCACTAGACATCTGTGCGCACTTACCTCACACCACTTGACCCCTGTGTGCACTTACCTCACACCACTTGACCTCTGTGTGCACTTACTTCACAACACTTGACCTCTGTGTGCCCTTACCTCACACCACTTGACCTCTGTGTGCACTTACCTCACACCACTTGACCTCTGTGTGCACTCGATGATGCGGCTCGAGTCAGATTTCACAGATTTGTTTTGCTTCTTTTCCTACCTGGCATGATTCCCTTTTCCTACCTGGCATGATTCCCTTTAAAACATTTTCTGCCTGGTTGTTTTCCGGTGTTTGATTTCATTCTTTCCTCTCTCCTTAGACCCTTGCTGAGATTGAATTTGTATTTAATCAATAAACTGTCTGGCTGACTGGACCTTCCACAATGTTACGCAATAGTCATTATTATGTGCTCTCACCACACAGCAATGAACATCAAAAAACATCAAAAAGCAACGAGACAGAGGGAATACATACATAATGACGGGTAAACAGCATTGACCTCTATAATCCCAAGATTCTTCAGATTCTTCAGCGCTCCTGAGAAGAGCAGTTCTTCCCAAATGGCATTTCAAATCCTCCCGCAGCCCAGAGATGTTATCATGAATATATTCTAGCATACTATGTGCGTAGGTACATGTCTTTGAGGAGCTCATGTTCACAGTTGGCCATTACGAGGCCAGAAATAGAGCCTGAGCAGGCTAGTGCCATATGAGCCGTCTCCACTACCAGCCAGCTAATGATCAGGAGACCACAACTCATCTCCACTATGCCTTTGAAGACAACGTAAGGTCTGTCTAATCCATCAGCTTCGTCCACAGAGTCATTTGCCAGTCTGTGAAATTGATCATCTGGCCAGGGAATACCAGTGTATAGAGGGAGATATTGGACTAGCCCCTATAGAGGCTGCTACACGTTCACATTGGCCAGACCATAGAAATAAATCTGTGTGTGAATCCATATGTACCTATTGTTATTCAAATAATATGTGTGTATGTTATAATTAGTATATATATATATATATTTATATATATATATATATATAAATAAAATGAAAGAGCCTGTGTTTAGTATTTTTTGGCATTGGTGATTTGCATCAAAGACACAAGTGTCTGTTATCTGAAACCTGCCTTGAGCTAAACATGCTTCGATCACCTTAGTGACAGTTTGTTGACTTTATGTCTTTATTTCCATCTCCACGATGTATTTCCTATGTTGATTTGATATTTCTTAACGCGAAATGTGCGTTTTTCAAATGTCCTTGTGTTCGTGTTTCGTGCATGTCATTTACATACGACTTGCTCGTTTACCTTTTTCCGTCAAACAAATCGAGCCCAAGAGGATGCGTTTTGTTTCTATTATGAGCAGGTTTCCTGATGATCCAACCAGACTGACAATTAAGCCTAAATGAAGATGCTGGAGATATGGATCATTTGTCTCAACTAACGGTGATTCAAGGTAACATCCACTGCAGTTTCAATGACATAGCTGATAGCAACAGAAGACATTTGTTTTTTTAAATGTCTTCAATTGTATATATTGCATCGCTTGTGGAGCAACAAATGACACACACTGGTGAAATGCTAAAACAAACCACCCGCACGTCGCAGCTTTTAGCTGAATAGAGCGACAATTACACACCTATCGCAGTCTTTGAATTACAAAAAGATGTATATATATATAAATATATTATATATAAATAATATTATTTTTCAAACACAACCTACTTCGTATATGCAGTGTAAAATAGTCTTACAAAAATATAAGAGAGGAAAAAATACACGCAATTTAAAGTTCTCACACCCTAGAGTACTGCTTGGTGGAAGCACATTTGGTAGTCATTACTGGTGGCAATCCTGTCAGACCAACATAAGTATTAGTGACAGGGAACGAATTAGCCAGTTGGACGTTGGGATAGATTTGGTATTCATGTTGGTGTGACGGCAACATTGGCAATTGGCCATGACACTGTGGTTAACCTCGCTACTCTTTTGATCAGCACCCTGGGATCTTTAGTGACCGCAGGATGTTGGGGCAGCCATTTGACATCCCATCTGAAAAATACAGAGCCCTACACAACCCGGTCTCCTTGCCTAAGCCGAGGCGTTGATCGTTAGACCAGAGGAAATACTTTTATTTTTTAGCGCTATCGAATGATTACAATCATGAATGCAATTAAAGGGGGGAATTCTGTTGATATTCATGATAAAATTGCAGTTGAATAATTTATAAAGGCCTTACATTAAAATCTTTCTGACCAACACAAACACAATATTGTAAATTTACCACAGTAAAGTTTTTAGTTATTTGGCCATTCTAAGAAAAATACGAGGACATTCTTACTCTGGGTTCCATTTCACAATGATGAAAGCTAAGTTAAGAAGTTTCAATTAATATTACAAATAACTTTGTAAAACTTTTATGGCAGAATTTCTTAAGCTACGTCAATATATTTAGGAATCTGTGATGGACGGTCATTTCTTTCCTTGTCTCAGTCTTTCATGTGAAATGAATTGAGGACAAGAACTAGAAACTCAATAAAAGTCAGTATCTTTCGGAAAAATATTCTGGTTTGTCTTTGGCTTGAGTCAATGTGAAAGAAAAAAGAAACCTTACCCCAAGGTTTTCTGATTCTTAAAGCAGGGTTTGCTTTTAACTTTTACCTGGACTTCTTCCATATTATGTTTCTGACAAATTTGCAAGACCCTGCCAATGACACAAATACCTGTTACATGACGCCACAAACAAAATACGTGAGAGTCAGTGGGTTTCACTCTCTGTCATTGTGTATTGGATTTGACCCAAACCTGTTTGTTTATCGACGCCAACAAGTTACTTAGCTGGCGTTGTAATACTGTATTCCTCAAGGGCTTTTTTGGAGTGCTGGGTTATGTCTGTTACCTGCATGGACTGATGAGTTTGTTTTGATCAACATTTGAAAGGAGTAAAACCTGGGTAAAATATAATTGGCTAACCCTGCAGCAAGAGTTAAAGACAAATGGTAGTGTTTTTAATTGTGAGAAATCTTAATTACGATCACAACTGCTTTATAAAAATGTTATCTTTTAGTAGCAATAAAAGTTGTTAGAAAATATACGCACATATGTCTGCATGGTCATCATATCATTATTCAGCATTACTACTCTCATCACCGTCACAACCTTGGTCATCATATTATTCAGCTGTACTACTGTCATCACCGTCACCACCTTGGTCATCATATTATTCAGCATTACTACTCTCATCACCGTCACCACCTTGGTCATCATATTATTCAGCATTACTACTCTCATCACCGTCACAACCTTGATCATATCATTATTCAGCTGTACTACTCTCATCACCGTCACAACCTTGGTCATCATATTATTCAGCTGTACTACTCTCATCACCGTCACCACCTTGGTCATCATATTATTCAGCTGTACTACTCTCATCACCGTCACCACCTTGGTCATATCATTATCCAGCTGTACTACTCTCATCACCGTCACCACCTTGGTCATCATATTATTCAGCTGTACTACTCTCATCACCGTCACCACCTTGGTCATCATATTATTCAGCATTACTACTCTCATCACCGTCACAACCTTGATCATATCATTATTCAGCTGTACTACTCTCATCACCGTCACAACCTTGGTCATCATATCATTATTCAGCTGTACTACTCTCATCACCGTCACAACCTTGGTCATCATATCATTATTCAGCTGTACTACTCTCATCACCGTCACAACCTTGGTCATCATATTATTCAGTTGTACTACTCTCATCACCGTCACCACCTTGGTCATCATGTTATTATTCAGCTGTACTACTCTCATCACCGTCACAACCTTGGTCATATCATTTTTCAGCTGTACTACACTCATCACCGTCACCACCTTGGTCATCATACCATTATTCAGCTGTACTACTCTCATCACCGTCACAAACTTGATCATATCATTATTCAGCTGTACTACTCTCATCACTGTCACAACCTTGGTCATCATGTTATTATTCAACTGTACTACTCTCATCTTCGTCACAACCTTGAGATCAGACTTAATAAACAATTTTGTGCCTAGTCAATTTCTTGTGCTTTTCCATCTGATAAGTTTACCAGCTCCGGGAGTCAAATGTCAAACAGCAAGAAATTGGCTTTTAAAAAACATAAAGTGTGATGTCAGACAGGTGGTTTTAGCAAACAGTTCAGTTGAGTCATTAGTGTAATTATTACTCCCACACTATACAGGTTGAGTTGTGATTATTACTCCCACACTATATAGGGTTGAGTTGTGATTATTACTCCCACACTATATAGGGTTGAGTTGTGATTATTACTACCACACTATATAGGGTTGAGTTGTGATTATTACTCCCACACTATATAGGGTTGAGTTGTGATTATTACTACCACACTATATAGGGTTGAGTTGTGATTATTACTACCACACTATAGAGGGTTGAGTTGTGATTATTACTACCACACTATATAGGGTTGAGTTGTGATTATTACTACCACACTATATAGGGTTGAGTTGTGATTATTACTCCCACACTATTTAGGGTTGAGTTGTGATTATTACTCTCACACTATTTAGGGTTGAGTTGTGATTATTACTCTCACACTATTTAGGGTTGAGTTGAGATTATTACTCCCACACTATACAGGTTGAGTTGGGATTATTACTCCCACACTATTTAGGGTTGAGTTGTGATTATTGCTCCCACACTATTTAGGGTTGAGTTGTGATTATTGCTCCCACACTATTTATGGTTGTGAGAATGATGATGATAAAGTTTCTTAGTAAGAGCTGTTTGAAAAGAAAACATCAGCAAATGCAAGCTGTTGGCTACGGCATGTGCTAATTGGCTAACCAACAGACATAGTCAAGACAGCAATCAGACTGTGTCATCTTTGCTGTATGTTAACCTAAGAGCCTTTTTGAAAAAAATATGAATACTCACACAGACTCAATTTAAAATTCCTGTTCATCTGATTTGCGTCATTTACACTGACCAGCAGAATACAGCTGGCCAAAAGATGACAAGCATGTCTTGTCCAAAAGGAACCTGCTCTTTCAGCCTGCAGAGGACGACGTTATCCAGGCTGAGATGATTACAAATCCATTTCAACTGTCTCTTGAACATTTATCTCAATAACGTGACCCCGGTATTAGAAAAATGTCTGAATAATATAACTAGTGCTTCAGATTATTCCAGAAGAACGCGTTTCCCTCTCCGTAATCCTCTCCTGGCTGTCATCTAGTTCCTCTCCCTCTGTGACTGATGGTTGAGTTCAGTGGAGTCTGTTTATCTGGGAGATAAGCGCCGTTCCTAAATAAACATGGAAAAAAGGCATTTATAAAAAAGTAGCGCATCACCTCGGGCAACAGATTGGAAATCAAACCCCCATTTTTCACGGGGGCTTACGGAACTTTCTCTTGTATACAGTCAGCTGGGAGTTCAATGAGCCGGCAGTCATGCTAAAACCTTCCCCTCAGTCGTGAGAACGCACCACAATACATGCCCAACTAGAAGACATGAGGCTGGCAGAAGGCATTGTGTTGTAAATACACTCATCCGGCTCTACCGTGTTTTGAAATGCCCAAACCTTCCAGGGTCGGGGTTAGAGGGCAGGATGGTCCGCAGGCTACAGCGGGGATTAGCGGTGACTGAGGAGTTGCCGTGGAGACAACGATGGGGGCCCGATCCCCATGGAAACGCACACACACACACACCACGGCGGCCCCTGACACGGCACCTCCGACCCAGCGCGTAGCGTTTTCTCCGTAAATCTGGTTTTTGCTCCGTGAATCATGTTCCGGAATCAGCCGTGTCCTGAGGCCTTGAATTATGCGATCGGCTGAATCAATATGAGAGCTTACAATTCTGTATGTTGACATTTAAAAATGCAACGGTCGAGGTTAAGGAGGGGTTATGGTGAGGGTTTAGGTTAGCAGCAAACACTAACCCTGGTCAAACGTCCTCCTGGAGCATCGGAGCCTGTTTGAAATGTTTGCCCACCACCCCCTCACGCTCTTCTGCCTAAGGAGAAGATCTTCCTCCAGAACGATACTCACGAGGGAAAAATCCCTCTCCTGACAGTGTCAAAGGCCCGGAGTTTGGCACTAGGGAGGGAGTAGCGGGTCTTCTGGGATAAAGAGCTGTGTTTAATGATATCATTCCATCAGGGACGAGATGTTGTTAAGATGTAATAAAATAAATATTAGTAGAACGGGAGAAATAATCCTTATAAATCCATTAGGTTTCTTTGTTTTAGTCCCCGAGGACGGAAGTTAATTTGTTCTTTTTTTCTGCAAGATTGGAGGTCTGGTAATGTCTTTTTAATGACGCCATCCCTGTTGTCTCTCTGTGTGTACTGTAACCTACATGTCAGTGGGACAGACACACACACACACACACACACACATGCAACGCACACACGCACACACACACACACAGGCAACGTATTGTAGAAATACAAAACAATGTTACATGACATGTGTTAAGAAAATGGCGCCTGTCCATGGCTGAAAGAAGTTTGTTGGAAATAGGATAATCATATATATATTCATTCACTATGGCTAATAATTCAATGAGAAACGAAACATTTCTATAGAGATTGTTTTATATTTCCAAAAATATATGTACAGTCTATTACAAAGGTTACAAAGCAAAAAAGAACTGTTCCTATGTAACAAGAAATTGTCTAAGTAAGGATATTACAGTTGTGTTGTTTGGGGAAAATACTCTTGACCAATGAAGACTTTTAATACTCTCATCACAGAAAAATAAATAATAAATTGACAATTCATATTACTGTACATTGAATTAAAAGGCAAAACTTAAAACAAAATACACTTGTAGATGGAAAACCTATCAGCTGTCTTTGGTCCTAAATGAGAAGTATGTACAACTGAAATCTTCTGGGTGATAATATTCATCTGCAAGGAGATAGAAAAATATAGTGCATTTTCAATGTATTCAGAGCTCACTACAGAGTAATGTGTGTAAAAAACAACAATATAAATAAAATGTACACGTTTTACAATTAGAGCATATACAAAGTTTCCGTCTGAACGCTGACCTTTCTGACACAATCAACAGTGCTGAACTCTTTGGAATCACACAGCACCTATGCAAAGGTGTGTCCACAATTTCCAACAGTTTGTCCAAACGTTTTATTTTGAAAATAATAACCATTGTACTTCATATTTGACATTTCTTTCTTCTTCTTCATTCCCGAGAGCAATCTGCTGCACAAAAATGCCTTAAGTGTCGTTGAAACCAAACAATAACACACTCCACACAACCAGATCGGAGAGAGTCAAAGCAGAGAGTGGAACATGACTCCGCCTGTGAAGGTCACACATGATTTGTATGGCAGATCAATTGTATCCAGGTCTTAATCTCAATTTGGCTCAAATTGCTGTCTCTGTCGGACCTCCGACTCAGAGAGTAAGAGAGAGAGAGAGAGGGAGGGGGGAAGTGGCCTCAAGTTCCTGGGTGTGAAGGCCTCTAGGGGCCCGCTGCTTGAGATCAGAACAGGGGAGAGCAAAGAGAGAGAGAGAGAGATGGGGAGAGAGAGAGGGGGAGAGAGAGAGAGAGAGAGGGAGAGGACTGACTGCTGCCTGGCTGGCTGTGAACTGGGGAGTTTTGTGCTGACTGAATGCCTTTACGCTGGTATTCAATTCAAAGGGCTGGCACTGTCCCAATTGCTGAGCTTTGCTGTATGGATAAACAGGCCTGTGTGTCTGCGCCACTGGGCCCAAAGCGAGACGGGCCTTGGTCTTATTCCTGGGTTCCATCCACAGGGGTTAGTCCCATTGGACCAAGCACAATAGAACTGAACCCGGGGAAAGAAAAGACAACGTTGCTAATGGTTTTCCAAATGCTAAGCTCGCAGCTTTAGTCCAAGATGGCGCTTCAAGGTTGTATATCAGAAGAAAATGTCATTCTGTACATGCAAATTGAACAATGACTCGAATAAATCATTGGGAAAAGCTACGGCGTTAAAAACCTGCATCCACGATCGGTCCGCTACAGCTAAGACAGCCTCAGGTGTAACTAGGTGCTAAATACACTTTAAGCTTTTCTCGAAAAAGACTACGAATACAACCGCCTTTTACTTCAATTCGAACCACCGATCGTTTTCTTACATCCAAAGAAATGATTAAACCAACAATTCATCAGAGAATACAATGCTGAACACATATTTAACATAACATTCATTTCGTTGCAGAAAGTGAAGACTGCAGTGGCGCCAGCAGGTTGGCTTTGTCAGTACGTCGTTGCGGAGAGGACGACCCGTCTCTCTGTGTCCCGGCTACAACCAAACGTTTTCAGACACGGTCCTGTATTCCTGGAAAGGTTTGATCAGGGAAACGCGAATCCTCGTGCGACCGCGTCTACTGGACGGCGGGGGTTGGAACGGTGCGTGATTTCACAGCACCAAGGAGTGACAGGATGTCCCTTCTATAATTAGGCCCAGCAGGTACATCACACTGAAACGAAGGCCTTCGCATTCAGTGTTGTGCAGCGTCAAGGGGTTTTGACTAAGATGCGCCCGACTGTGCGCCAAGGCTGTCCTGTCACCGGTTCCAACCCGCGGCCGTGCACACCGGACATATTCATACCGTGACATTGTCACAAAGCCATTAGTCTATCGTGGCGTGCCTTCTCCCTGTAGTGGCATTTTATTATTTGATAACTTGGTATTCCGACGATAGCTAACCGATGTTCCCCCCTCCGCTAGACAATCCGGGAAAAAGTCGACGCACATTCCTTTTTTTCCCACGGGTGAATATTTTCCAAAGCGTTTACCCAGCCCAACATATATACCTGTAAAACCTAGCACCTTAAAATCTCATAGGAGGATCATTTCTACCTGGGCTAATTATTGCTCTGTTTGGTCAAACGTCTACCCTACATTGACTGTGTCAATCCACCAATATGGCACTCAACATATTCAGTTAGCATGCACCGTATTTTATCAATTCAAGCTCGGGATGACAGGATGACCGGATAGCGTGAAGAAGAAAATAAACAACTTATCCTTTCGTACCTATGTGTAACCTCTGTCATAACGAACCGCAAAAAAACAACAAACACTGCTTTTGAAGTGCCTCAAAAGATTGGCAATACATTTGTCTAACACATTTTAAGGCAGTATTACTTCTAAAAAGAATGCACACGACATTGAATAGATTCACCTTAAACAACTGTACTCACCGAAAAATAAAATCTGAACCGTTTGCAGGGAAAAAAGGATATAATCTCCGGGCATTTTAACTGCAACTTTTTGCGGTCATCTTAAGTTTTCCGTACAATCTTTCTACAGTGCTTTCTGTGATAATGTTCAATTGAAAATAAGCATGAAAAAACTGAATGCAGATTGCAAGCATACTGGACTATAAGATCAAATAAATCACAAGAAGTCACATGTATATTGCCACTTTGATGTTTGATATTACAGTATGCTGTATAGAAAAGTTGTGAATTTGCCTGTCAATTTGCCTTGTCGGCGCCGTACAGAAGTCCTACGTACAAATTGAAATGTGATTGTTCCCTCGTACGCTAGTGTCTGCATACAGCCAAACACTCATTTAAGCGCCAGACAACAGTGAACCCCGACTCTCTGAAGTCCTGCATCTGAGATACAGGGTACCCCTTTTTTCAAAAAACCTCAGGGCGAAAAAACACAACAACTCACTGCAAACAGTTAAAACCACTCGGTGTGTCTCAAGACAAACTGGAGCAGAGTACCTCTAAATTGTCTCCCAACGAAATGTTCATATTCATATTCATCGTCCCGTCAGGATGGGAACGTTTACCCTGTTCTCGAGTCCGAAGTAGAAAAAAGGAAGAAGAACGTAGTAACGGAAAGAAAAATGGAAGATTACTGAATGTGCCGCGCCATATCGCTGTGGCTGACCTCATTAAGAAAAAGAAAAACTAGAAAAAGAATACTGAAAATCACCACAAGGGGATACAGTTGTTTAGGATTGGTTGTTTGTTCATTCCATTTCTGCGGAGCTCTAATAAGATCATTCACTCTGGTGTCCTACACATCAAGGTCCTTTTAGAGAGCTTCATTTGTGAAGCTCCGTTTCCATTCGATGTGCGGTAGAGGGTTCCTCATCGAGTGTGCCATCGTGTGTCCAGGTAGTATTATCTCCTCTCCTCAGTACCCGTTCTAGGGTTAAATCCTTCATCGGGGAACGAAGGTAGGATTTCGAATCCCCGAAAAATTCCGGGAAAAAAAGAGCTTAGAGTATGAGACAATGTCACGTGACCTTTGACGACTACCCTGGGATGCTCCGCCTCAGCGCTGCTCCGGATAGCTCCGGCCCTGCCACTCACATCGCCCGCGGTTACACCTGGATCCCGGTTCCGTGTAGGTGGAGCATCTGGGCTCTCATTGTCTGTATGCTGCTCATGATCTTCTTCTGATGGCCCACCAGAGAGATTCCCAAGCTCATCACATCCCTGCAAGACAGAACGGCCGTTCATAAATCACAAGGGCGCGTCGCGGAGACGCATTAAACATCCGACCAGTGATTTACAGCACCCGGCCTTTTCTCTAACGGGGAAATTGAGGGACGTGAATTTGCCTAAAACACAACAACACTCGTCCATGAATCACTTCAAACGGGGGAGAGCGAGCGCTTATAAGACAACTTGTCACTGGCTACGGTTGGCTCGACACGAGTGAAAATGTACGTTTCTTACTCGATAGACATCCTGGCCACGGATTCCAGCGAGCTGTAGCCGGCAGCGGTGAAGTTGTCTCGGTATCGCTCCATCTTGATGGCGTCCAGCCACTCTCCCACGGAGCGGAAAGTGGTGAAGTCGGGTGTGCTTTGATCTAACAGGGGACTGAGCGGCCTGCCAGGTGAACAGGGGGGGAGCGTTAGCGCCCGTCACGGAGACAGGAAAACACACAAGCAAACACAATCTGAGGTGAAAACACAACACCGCCAGGCAGCCGGAGATATCGTGGGGTGTGATATATCGCCTGTGATAAATATCGTGAATCGTGACTGTGACAATGAGGAGAGTTGCACCTTGCTCGCGTCTGGTCTCCGGGGCAGTATGTAGCAGCTTCAGTTTGCTGAGCCTACGTTAATTATTTATTCTCTAATATACATTTCATTAGTGACTATGCAAAGTGATAATCTTTTTGTGGCATATTAGGTGATAAGTTGCTACCAAAACCCGTCATTCGTTTGGCAATGTCTTCTCTAACGCAAGTGCTTTTAACAGATTTTTGGGCTTCTAGATGTTTCCCAGGGAGATTGTGTTTCAACTGTAAATGGTATTCATTTGACAAATGTCACAGTGGGGTTCAGAGTTCCGGTAGCACTTGAAAGTCCCGGGGAACTCATTTTCAGGGATTGATTTAAAAGCCCCACTATTGACCATAAAGCCATGGAAGCTGCTTTGGCATATTGATTCTCTGAGATTTATCTTTCATCTGTGAAATCCTGTGGATAAATCAGCCGCGTGATAACCTGTAGTGTCCACTAATGTAGCTCCCCGCTAATGAAAATTAAATGACGAAAACAATACATATTTTCAGTCCAAACATTTACGCGGTCAAATGCAATGCTGACGCTCAAAGTTGATAAGTCAATGTTTTCATTCCAGAGGACGGTTGATGTGTTCAGTCGCACGATCCAATAACGAACACTCTCCTCACCTCGTGCAAGTTCCCACCGGGGTTTTCAAAGTATTGGGATTGCGGATCATCTTATCGAGGATGCCAACGATCTGATCAAATTTGGGTCGATCCGCCCGCTCTTTCTGCCAGCAGTCCAGCATCAGCTGATGGAGGCCCGGTGGGCAGTCCATCGGAGCGGGCAGACGGTAACCCTCCTCTATGGCCTTGATCACCTGGGAAAGCAGAGACAGAGGACCCAGCTTTATTGGCCATCAGTGCCCCAATAGTTCCTGTGCATTCAATCTCCTAATATAGATGGCGTCAGTGGGGAGGTCCAGAAGCCCTGTGTGGTTCCCTGCCGACACACACACGCTGTCTGGAGAGACGGGCCTAAACGGACCTGATCTGTCATGTCGGCTGGTTGAAATAATGCAGAGACACAGGCACCCAAATGAGGAGATATTGTGAGTAGCACCTAGTGTGGCTGGGTGACACGGCAGAGACACTCTGGAACAACAGCTCCTGTCTGTCAGACATTACCAATAGATCTCAGTGCAATTACCTGAACAAACAGCGGTTCTGTTATCCCTTAGACACATAATGTATAGTGTTTGTCTCATCAATAGGCTGTATTTACACAAGCCTAATGAATATTTAAAATAAACGCATCTGCATATCCTTTAAGCTACGCTTTAAGGAGCCAACTGTAAAAACGCCGAGAGCCATTGAAGACATTAAACGGGAAAATATGAAAGGCTATGGGTACCTACTCAAACATGTCCACCGTGGGTTAGTTTATTTTCTGCGCATATGTAGTCCTCTGTTATTCCTGTCAGGATTATTCAAACAGAGCTACGCAAGGAGAAGTGTCAAAACTAAATAAAACTAAATATTTGTCTTCCGGCATTCCGAGTTATTGGTTTGACAATATTGTTACGGAGGAACTGACATTCCAGACATTGATTACCGCCAAGAAGAACAGGACCGTCAATTCCGATTCATTGGCCAATCACGTTAAGCGTTTATTACAGCTAATTGTTCAATCAAAAGGCTTCTTATTAGGGTGAGATGTAAGCAATCCTTTTGCAATCATCCGGATGTGAAGCCTGTATGTCCTACTGGATTATGTCATTTCTAACTTCGCCACGGGAGAGAAGGAACATTAGAGCGTTCGCCAGACGCGTGTTTGCGGTGAGTGTCAGATTAAAACGTTTTCACAGCTCATCGTCACTGACGGCCAAACTCTTCAGACTGCCTGTGTTTGCGATCGGCATACTGAACAGCTTAGTATCGTTATCTGCTCCAACGTAGCTCAGAAAGCAATGATTGCAGCGCTAACTAAAAGTTCTACATGACTAAGTAGATAACTCTGGAATTATTGAACTCAGCTAATGGCAAATTTGGTTCCCATAATCATGGCTTATTATATAGGTTAAGATACGTTTTTTGGAGTAAAAAGGGTTTTGTATGCCGAGCAGCTATACTCTCTTTCTATAAATGATTAAATATGCATTTTATGAATATCCATTTCTGATTAAAACTGCATGAATAAAAAAACCACCCGATTAAACTGTGAATAGCAATAGCGACCGACGTTCTGTCAGTTCAGTTATCCCTAGGGCAATCTGTTATCTAAACCCCCCGGCAACAGTCTGAAATGCCATATGGTGAATTTTTATTTTAATTTCACATGAAAGTAACTCACATCCTGATTGGACATGTCCCAGTAAGGCCTCTCCCCATAGGACATGACTTCCCACATGACGATGCCGTAACTCCACACATCACTGGCCGAGGTGAATTTACGGTACTGGATGGCTTCCATTGCCGTCCATCGAACAGGTATCTTTCCGCCCTGTTCGGAAAAAAACGCAGGTCAGCGGCAGGAGAAAAGATCAAATGCGTTACATCCTGGATCGTTCCCTAAAACATAAATTGGAATAGAGTTACAACTTTGCGCACACACACACACACACACACACACACACACACACACACACACACACACAAACACACAAACACACCAACACACACACACACACACACACACACACCCCAACACGCACACAAACACAGTGTCAGCAAAAACTTCAAAACTTTCAAAGCGAAAACTTCCCAAAAGAGACGGCGCGCTTTGCATATTAAATCACCAGCTAGAGGATGCTTACAAAGGGCATTGGTAAGCATCCATATTTTAAAGTGTCAATGTTTATGCATCGGCGGGGGCCTCATAGGAGTATTCACGGAGACCCCGGTCGGTCCAGGTAGCAGAACAGTGCGGCTGGATTCATCGACTTACCGTTGTTGTGTAGACAGCCTCGGGATCGTCGTCGATCACTCTTGACAGGCCGAAGTCGGACACTTTGCATACGAGATTGCTGTTGACGAGGACGTTGCGCGCGGCCAGATCTCGATGGACGTATCCCATGTCGGAGAGGTATCTCATCCCCGCGGCGATTCCCCTCAGCATCCCCACCAGCTGGATCACCGTGAACTGGCCGTCGTGTTTCTGCGCAGGGGAAGAGGGGAAGAGACACACGCGGCTCAGCGAGATCTGTTCATTTCACGTGACGAGAAACCCCTGTTCGCGAACGACGTCCGGTGTGTTTGGCCGCTAAGTGAGTTGCCATTCGAATGCACCGAAAGCTACTCACTCTGAGGAAAGCATCCAATGAGCCGTTTTCCATATATTCAATCACGATCATCACCGGTTTCCCTGGGAAAAAAAGGGTGACAAATTTCATTAATTGACTCATAAATATGGCTTGCCGTTCGCGAGTGTGTTTATTAATGAAGGCCTGCTAAGAAATACATCTCCACCTGTTTATTCCCAACCATTTGTTTCATTTGTTTGTAATTAAGTGTTAACATCTGCTCCGTGTATATTAGGCGGTCTAAATGAGGAAATGTAAAACAGGGAGCAAGGCTGATTCAATCAAATACTTCTCAATGTCACTTTTTTGAGTGCGACCCTTTCACCTCATTTAGCTAGCAACATATAGTGCTAAATGTTTCCCACACATCTTTCCCTGGCAGTTGGTCAACCTTTTCACACATTCTGGTGATATAATAGATCTCTCAGCAATGTAACGCTACACGTTAAAAACAACACCTTGCATTCATAGAATTTGACCTTAAAGGCCTGGTCGGTAGATTCGTTTGTGTGACCCGACTAAATGTACACGTGAATAATTGTTTTTCATCTGTCACTCTCATCGGAACCAGCAGATGGGTTCTGCACGCTCCACTTTCATTCTTACCCTTCTTGCTTGGTTTACATACGTACATAGCAATAGAGTAGAACTGGTATTCATTGTGGTGTGCGTGAGGGTGCCGTCTTTACCTCTGGTTACCACACCCTCCAGATGGACGACATTGGGATGGTCAAACTGGCCCATTATGCTGGCTTCACACAGGAAGTCCCGCCTCTGTTTGTCCGAGTATCCCACCTTTAGCGTTTTAATGGCCACCGACGTGTCCCGTTTCCCGGGGAGCTTCAGCCGACCACTACAGACCTCGCCGAACTCTCCTGTGACAGGGACAGAACCGCTCATGAGTCAGGACCCTGGACCATAAGTAGCACCTCGTGTTCTGACAACAGGACAATGGGCAGGTGTGTTTTCAGAACAAACAGTAGCGCTGCGGGAGAACACAAACCCGAGTCTTGTTATGCTCGGGAAAGTAGAGCTGGGAAATGCAATAAGACAAGACGCGGTTGAACGGATTCTCTCATTGACCAGATCTCCAAAACTGATGACAGTAATTTATCAGACTTGGAGCATCTTTGCCACAGCCTTACTTTTACTGAGAAAAATGCACGGCCACACCCTAATTGCAATCACCCCTGATATTTTCATTTGAGCTGTCAATATAGGGCAATAGGATTAATCGTGTCTCCATCCGAGGTGTACGCACGGTGGCTGTTATTGTGATATATGAGTGGGCCGTGTGACTCCACTAAGAGCTGCGAGACGTGGACCTGGCTCACCTGCTCCAATGACCCGCTCAATCTTGATGCACGACGCGTCCAGCTCCTTGGCAAATTGATGGACGGCCCTGTTCGGGTCCTCGTAGGTTTCTGGGTCAATGTACGTTTTGGTGCCTGGAAATTTAACTGTAGAAAAGTAAGGGGATTACTGTTACGATTTAATATGAATACGGCATGCCGCGCCGGCTGAATGCTTGACAAACACGCCATTACCGCGGGCAGACATTCAGTAGTAATGCTTAACAACCGGCTGAAGGAAAGCACCGTGTCAAAAGGTCTCTCTGAGAACACCCCGAACCAGACATTTATTTTCTATTACTCGTTTTTTTCCCCTCCTGCGGTAGCAATTAATTGGTATTGTGTTTTCTCCCGAAACTCCTTACAAAGGGGTGGACAATGATTTGAGCAGCCAAGGATGGGATTTACTGCTGAGATTGTCTGCGGTGCTGAGCAGGTTCTGAGCAGGTTCTGAGCAGGTTCTGAGTAGGTTCTGAGCAGGTTCTGAGCAGGTTCTGAGTAGGTTCTGAGTAGGTTCTGAGTAGGTTCTGAGCAGGTTCTGAGTAGGTTCTGAGTAGGTTCTGAGCAGGTTCTGAGCAGGTTCTGAGTAGGTTCTGAGCAGGTTCTGAGTAGGTTCTGAGTAGGTTCTGAGCAGGTTCTGAGTTGGTTCTGAGTAGCTAGCTCATTCTATCAAGCTCTGACAATGAACTGAAAAGCCCACAGGCAGGCCTGATGCTGGAACGGGTCATGAAATACTATTTGGCTTATGGTCCGAGACTCGATAACCTCCTGAATTGTGCTGCCCAGATAACGGCAAGTGCAGTCCCAGCTAGTGCAGTATTAGGAGTACACATTGTGTTCCATGTTTCACCATGTAATATTTAGTAACACAATGCCTAGCTGGCATAGTTTATACATATTCATGCATGCGGGAACTACACAGAACAAAAGAACACAAGAATGTGGCATCAGGTGAACTGATAAACCCCACCTGAGAACATATGGATATACGATAGTGCTTCCTGTCGCATTAACAATTCGCACCGTTGGGAAACGTACGAACTGTTCCACTGACCTAATTTGTTCATGTCAGATTCCCCTTAATTATAACATAACCAGCCAACTTCAATAACACGCGCTATTTAATGAGAAGCACATAGAGGAAGACTATAAAGCAAAAGGCCAATAGAGCCCAGACACACCAAAACACCGTAATTAGATAACCAATCAGATCCGGGCTTAATAATGACAGAACAGAAAGAAAGAGAAAATGCAATATCCTTAGCGTGGCTGGATAGAGACGTGGGCCTATTCACTAACACAAACACATATGCATTGTGATCCAGCAGCGATCTCCGTTGATAGCAGCAGTTATTTCCCTCCGTTCCCTTTTATAATTGCTTCGTCCATCCAGGCTGGATCCGGCTCTGATACTGGGACGTCCAATCGCGACACAGCAGACAAATTAGCCGTACATGTTGAATCCACACACTCTATCTGGCTTCTGTCGCCCTGACAACGTTCCCTCGTTTGATCAGAGCTCGTCCCACTCTTAGGTCTGTCAATGCAAACGGCAAAGTGCTCTTGTTTGTGTTTTCATCTTCCAGCGTTTTCTGCATGACGACCCTGTAGCCGCTTCCCATGGCTTCGTCTGTCAGATACTTAGCAGCCGAGGATCCTGGGAATGGCCGTACACACCTCTCTATCGCTGAGACCATGTGACACTCTGACCCCGTGCTTCAACTCAGCAGTTTGCCTACAGCAGCGGATCATTATGGCTTCGCTTGGGAAGACGTCTACATCTCCAGGGGCTTCATTAGGACAGCGTGTGTGTGTGTGTGTGTGCGTGTTGGGTGTGTGTTTGTGTGCTCGTGTTCCTGTTGTGTGTTGTATTTGTCGTGTTTGTTTGTATCGTTTGTATGCTGTGTGAGTGTGTGCATTTGTTGTAGTTAAAGGAGCATTTGAGGGGCACCTAAAACATCTCTATTTAGACCAGCTAGCATACAGGGCCCCGCACAGCACTGTCCTATGCTACCAAAAGTGCCTGAGAAGTTTCCATTTTTAATGAAGACTTTTCTCTTTCAGCTTACAGCTGGCTCATTTACTCCGTCAACTCTCACATTCATGTGTTTGCAGTTTAGAGCCAGGCCCCTATGTCCTTATATCAACAGATTTCTCCATCAAATCCCAAACAGATGCTGGCACGATTGCTCCCAGCTTAGGTTCAAATAAAATAAAAACAACACTCACATAGAACAGAGATGAGACATCACAGAGCATGGGGCCATGTTTTTACACCTACTTCCTGTAGTGTGACAGGCGTGTGTGTTACACGAGACCTAACCGCGCGCACGCGCGTGTGTGTGTGAGTGTGTGAGTGTGTGTGAGTGGGTGTGAGTGTGTGTGAGTGTGTGTGTGAGTGTGTGTGTGGGTGCTCGCGTGTCAGCTCATGGTGAAAGGAAAAACTCACATTGGAAATAGAGCTCCTCGTCTCCTTCCTGGTCTGCCTTGCTGTAGCCACAATGCCTGATGGGAGAGTAAAGGAAGACATAATCAACGGACGGGCCTGAGGCGGAGGACGTTCCTTCCTGTCTAAAGCTGGGCATTCAGAGCAACCTTCCCTGTTATGTCTAACGTGTAACCTTTGTTTCTCTCGCCGTCCCTCGGGTATTTCATTACAACCCGGTGCGTTGTTGTTCGCCAGCCAACGGAGAAAAAACAATTGGCAGTGGGAAAACATCAAGTCGCAGGTGATTGATCCGGGTTAATAGGGAAACGGTTGGAGAAATCAGGTGCTTATGTGCCACCGTGTGTGTGTGTGTGTTTGTGTGTAGCACGCTGTGATGAAATGCACCGGGGAATGATGGAAATGCTGAGTGACATCCAGGAGGGTGGTTCTGGGAGGACAGGGGCCAACGAGACCGCCAGAACACACTGCACAACACACAAACACGGGTTGGGACGTGCGTGCACGAACGAACACACACACACACACACACACACACACACACACACTACTCAAACACTCTGGAAAACACACACTCACAGAGAGGGTCTAAGCCTTTTATTTTACTCTTGAATAGTCGTGTCTTTATAATGGCTCCAGAGAGAGAAAAAAACACACACACACACACACACAACATACATGCAAAAAGAGAGTGTGTTTTACTTCACAGTGTGAGGAGTGGAAAATGATGTGTCCCAATCCATTAGCACAGCATGCCACAGACAGATGATGTGTGCACAGGCGCGTGTGGCCGACGGACTCCACGGCTACGGTGGCCCGTGAGTGACAGAAAAGGCTCATTGACAAGCGGAGACTCACAGCAGCGGAGAGTCAATGGGGCCCGCGAGCGCGTACCTTCTCCCAATGATGAAGCCGAACACCATGAACACCAGGATGATGGTCCCCGCCACGGCAACCACCGCGATGATAATGACCGGGTTCTGTTCGCTAGAGACAATGGTGGCTGCTTGGAGAGGGACACACACACACACACAAACACACACACACACACACACACAGAGAAAGACAAGGCCGACATATAAACACACAGAGAGACAGAGGTAGACACACAAACAAACACACACACACAGACACAGTGTAAACCTTCGGCACATCAGGCGTCGGACTCTACAGGAAACAATAGAACCAATAAGAAGCGAGCGCCGAGACCGAGAGAACACGTTCCCAGGGAGACGACGAGGGCCAGTTCTATTTCTGGGCCCTCCGCATGTACGTCTCCGCTGTTTCTGAAAGTGGGCTTAATAGTCCCAGATGGTACCGCTGCTGCCCTTCATCTGAAACAATGACATATTCGGGTTGGACCGTTTCCCATCCGCTGACTCCTCCAGCGCCGCTCCGCCGGTCGCATTGACAAACCACCGACTTCTCTATAGAATGGGTGCTGTTGTACTCTCGGCCCACAGCGGGCAGGACGAATGCCCAGGGGGATTAGTGCATCCTAAATCAAGTGGGTTCAGTTGCTGTATAAACTGTAGATTGAGAGGAGGGCCGTGGTTTCTGAGTCCTGCCACTTCGGGTGAAAACGGCTGCTCTTTCCGCGCGACACTCGACCGTGTGTCTAATCGGCATGACTAGGAAGAGGTCTGAACAAACTCAGCGTCCGTTTTGTGTCTGTGTGTATCTCTAAGTGAGTGTCTGCGTATGCGTGTACGCACGCTGCCGTTCGAAAGTTGTAATGTAGTTGTTTTTTCAAGAAAACCACATTTGTCCAATGAAATGACATGAAATTGATCAGAACCACAGTGTTGAAATTGTTAATGTTCTAAATGACTATTGCAGCAGGAAACCACTGATTTTCAATGGAATATCCCCATTAGCGAACAGGCTCGTTATACAGAGGCAACCATCCCTCCTGTGTTCCAATGGGACGCTGTGTTTGTTTTCTAAGTTTATCATTTTAAAAGCCTAATTGATCATTAGAAAAACCTGTTGCAATTATGCCAGCACAGCGGAAAATGGATGTGCAGATTAAATAAGCAATAAAACTGGCCTTATGTAGACTGTTTCAGAATGTAGAGCATCAGCAGTTTGTTCAGAATTCCCAGAAAGCTCAGAATAACCGGAAATAAAAAAAAATCTTCTGAAACTTGTTGGTCTATTCTTGTTCAGAGAAATGAAATGCAAGAAATTGTCAAGAACCTGAAGATCTTGGTCCACGTTGTGTACTACTCCTTTCACAGTGATTTGAAAACTGTCTCAAACCAGAAATGAAAGAGGAGTGGGAGGCCCCGGTGCACAACTGAGCAAGAGGACAAATACATTAGTGTCTACTTTGAGAAGCAGATGCCTCACAGGCTCTAAACTGGCAGCTTCAATTAAAAGTATTCATGTTTCTGTATGGTGTTCGGCCGCCAGACGCATGTGTGTGCGTATGTCTGTGTTAGTGTGTGTGTGTGTGTCTGTGTGTGTGTTCGTGTCTGTATGTGTCTGTGTGTGTCTGTATTTGTGTGTGTGTCTGTATGTGTGTGTGTGTATGGTTTGGTACCTGTGCCCTCCTCTTATGTGTGTGTGTGTGTGTGTATGGTTTGGTACCTGAGGCCTCCTCCTTGGTGGTGACTTCCAGCCGGGGGCCAAAGGTGCCATATCCGGCAGCAGTAAAAGCTCGGATCTGGAAAATGTAGGCGGTACTGGGCTTCAGGTTGTTCACTGTGGCCGACGTGGACCGGGACTTCACTGTGGAGTAGATGCGGTCCTTCTGCTCCTTAAACAGGAACAAACACATACTTTGTGTTATTATCATTCTATAAATCACAGACAACCATGTTGTAGACACAGGATGTTGTGTGAAAAAGAATCAGGCACAGACAACCATGTGTCTATGTACACTCTAGAATGTGTCTCTGTAGACTCTAGAATGTGTCTCTGTAGACTCTAGAGTGTGTCTCTGTAGACTCTAGAATGTGTCTCTGTAGACTCTAGAATGTGTCTCTGTAGACTCTAGAATGTGTCTCTGTAGACTCTAGAATGTGTCTCTGTAGACTCTAGAATGTGTCTGTATGGACTTTAGTCCAAAAGTCTTTTTAATTCATAAAACATATTTTATTTTATTTCTATATAAAAAAATATTTCATTTCTAAACAATTATTAAATTATAAAAACATGCCTTTGTCTCTCAGCTGCACTACCTGGAGCCACCTAACTGCAATCTGTATAAGTTGAAATATAAAACTAATAATTACTAAAAGCTTTTATAAACTTCAATTATTATTTCTATTCATTGATATGTAAAAGAGGGACCTAATAAAATAATTGTCTATGGGCTTAAAAACATCATAAAAGGCTGATTTACAGTGTCATGTCTATTTATTCAAAAAAAGTTTTACTCTGGCATACGTTGAAAACATAGTATATGCAATAAAAGTGATAACAACAAACGAGGCCATTTATTTGTCAGGCTCTGTTTTAACTGCCATTGATCAACATCCTCTAATGCTAGCATAAAAACTGTTAACATGCAAGGAAGGGATATCAGTAAACATTTTATACATATTTTGGATTGAAAAAATGTTATTATGTTCTGGGGTATTTTACAGTGACGGGGCCTGACCCTTTAGCTGTCCTCCTAAAAAAGGTGACGGGACTGACTGAAAACTTGGGAACAGTTGTAAAATAGTATTTTTATGTGGAATGTGTGTGTAATTTCATGTTTGTAATCATTTGATGTGAATGATGGCAACTTAAAATTATTAATAATGGTGTTTTTTTTACTAGATTACCATTTTTGCATAACAAATATATGAAAGATCTAGTTCCAATTTGGCTGAGGACAGGGAATTTTTCTGTTTTTGTAATATTTAAAAGTGTTTTTAATAAAGAAAAAAACATCTGAGAACCTAATGCATACACATTCCTTTACAGAACAACTCACATAAATCAATTATCTAGTTAGTTTTATACCATTTTTGGATGAAATACTTTTTATTCACTGTGACAAGTCAAGGACAGATGATGTCCGTTTCTGTTAGAATGCCCCTTATACAGCTGGACAGACTACAGCCACAGCGTGTGACACAGAGGTGTTATTCCACGCGGCCTTCTAGGCCTTGACCGACAGAGCCTGGGTTCCCAGGAGCAGTGGAACCCCCCGTGGAACCCAGCGCTCTGATTTGTTGTGTTAAAACCACTCTCCACAACCTCCGCTCTGCCTGGCTCATCGGTTCAGACACGGGAGCCCAGGTTTCGTTGTACTGCATGAGGGGGTGAGGGAAGATACAGTAACACATTGTTAATAATGCTGGCTGGGTAGCACCAAGAAGTGCGTGTTGGCATGTGTGTGTGTGTGTGTGTGTGTGTGTGGGAGGCTGTAAAGGACTAGGGACTGATTAAATCTTATGAGTGTCTCATTCATTACTGCAATTACAGGACAAAGGATGTACACGCCGAATCCTGAAAGCACTCGCAGAGACATGCGGATATGTGAAAAGACATCGATGGGAAAATTACGCTAAAAACGCAGAGGAGGGTTTAGACGAGGCAGAGTTCAGAGGCTTTAACACACACACACACACACAGACACGCACATGCACACACACACACGAACACACACAAACACACACACACAGACACCCTTTGTCTGTCAAACAATCAAGGCTTCAGTAGGGCACCAGACCCACTCACTTTTTCATAGTATTTGATCTCGTATTCGGTGATGACTCCGTTTGGCAGTTCGGGCTCCTGCCAGGAGAGCTGGATGCTCCTCTGCTGAACTCTCTCCTTGATGACCTCACTCACTTGGGACGGGGCTGTAGGAACAGAACACGGTCCGATAAATGACGGGCTGAGACCGTGTGTTCACACAGTGCTCGGATAAATCACACGGCTGCTCCTAAATGTTTACAACTTCTAACGGGAATATCAGTAACAGCGTAAACAGAGGCAGACGGCGTTATACTGGCCAGTGTGAAACGGAAACATGTGAGTTATGAATGACAATTAAGCAATTAATTGAGGAACACCCTGCACTTATTCTCCCCGGTAACAGAGGCATTTAAAAAGCCTTTTAGATGTATGTACCTGTAGCCTCACAATGGCGGGTTTATGGCAGAGTAATTACCTGTTGTGTGCTGTGCATAAATCTGAAAGTCTTTGCTTTTCTCATTTCTAAACACACAGTGCCCTGGCCTGTAGACACACCTGGTGTGAAGAGTGAAAGAAGAACGCCCGGGTCTGTTCTGAATATTTAAATGATCTCCCATGTTTGAATTTCCTCCGATAAGGAATAGGAACACACAAAGACTGGCTCCTGATGCAACCGTAATAAACCGGAGGCGTTGAATTCCAATCTTTGCGTGGAGGAAAATTGGCAGATTGACGTGTGAAATCCTCACTTCCATCTAGAGTTACTGTCAACCCAACACAACCACGCCTCTACCAGTCGGCCGCTGAATAAAATGTTTCCTTTCTTCATTGAAAACCACAATTCATGAGAACTAGTTCAACCCCAGAAGTAAACCTAATTTTTAAACCTTCAGGTATGTATGTTAAGTATGTCCTATATCTCATGAGGAATTTTGTGAAAGAAGCTGAAAAAGAAATGTCCAATAGGAGAAAAGTGAGTGAAAGAGCTTTGATTGTGTGGGAAGGAAGCCTGGAGTGGGAGCTAAGCTCAGAGCACATAAAGTGCTTATATCTCTGTGTCGTGCTGCTTGTTGACCCACTGGCAGAGTGCTTCATGCTCCTGGCCTTAACAAGGCATGACCCCTGGTTTGTTTTAACATGACCTCTGGCTAATGACTGCTTATGGTTTAAAACCCGGTTAGGGATCATCTGCATTACTGACAGTGACTCAGTGGACAGTGGACAGAGACACAGTCAGGAACCTCCGTCAATCCAATCACAACACGCAGACAATGTGTCCTTTAAAGGGACAATTAGGAGTTTATTTTCCGAGTCAGCCGTTAAGTGAGCATGACCTGGGCTGTCTTGGCTGTCTTCCAGCTTGATTTTCTGTCCATTGTCCTACAACAAACCCTTTTGTGGAACGTAGTCTGTATCTCCTTGCGTATCTTTTGTTTGTAGGGCCGAGCGATATTGTCAAAAACGTTCCCAAGATGCCGGATAAAAAGCTTTTTTTTTTTAATAAGCGTTGTCTGCTCACAAGATCTTCTCAATGATTCTAATATATTTTTTGTACAAAACCAAATAACACGCTGTTTCCTCAGCAAAAATGAAATTACGTTGAGTGGCAGGAATGGATGCTGTGTGTGTGTGTGTGTGTGTGTGTGTGTGTGTGTGTGTGTGTGTGTGTGTGTGTGTGTGCACACGGTTATCTGTACAGCATCAGATTAGACGGGGAACAGTACGTGGACAGGAAAAAACAATGTGAGCACAAGCAAATGTAATATAAAAAAGGAAACTAATCCATATGATAATGAATGTATTTGGAAGTCATAGCATATAATCTATTCTCTACATGATCTATGATCTATTTTCTACATGATCTATGATCTATTCTCTACATGATCTATGATCTATTTTCTATGTGATCTATGATCTATTTTCTATGTGATCTATGACCTATTTTCTACATGATCTATGATCTATTCTCTACATGATCTATTCTATATTCTCTACATGATCTATTCTCTACATGATCTATTCTATATTCTCTACATGATCTATTCTCTACATGATCTATTCTCTACATGATCTATTCTCTATATGATCTATGATCTATTCTCTACATGATCTATTCTATATTCTCTACATGATCTATTCTCTACATGATCTATTCTCTACATGATCTATTCTATATTCTCTACATGATCTATTCTATATTCTCTACATGATCTATTCTCTACATGATCTATTCTCCACATGATCTATTCTATATTCTCTACATGATCTATTCTATATTCTCTACATGATCTATTCTCTACATGATCTATTCTCTACATGATCTATTCTCTACATGATCTATTCTCTACATGATCTATTCTCTACATGATCTATTCTATATTCTCTACATGATCTATTCTCTACATGATCTATTCTATATTCTCTACATGATCTATTCTCTACATGATCTATTCTCTACATGATCTATTCTATATTCTCTACATGATCTATTCTCTACATGATCTATTCTATATTCTCTACATGATCTATTCTCTACATGATCTATTCTATATTCTCTACATGATCTATTCTCTACATGATCTATTCTCTACATGATCTATTCTATATTCTCTACATGATCTATTCTCTACATGATCTATTCTCTACATGATCTATTCTCTACATGATCTATTCTCTACATACGTGTGACAGCGGAGCAGCCTTTGCCCTAAACACTTTTTCTTAGAGGTTCCTCTCTGGCATTTTGTTGTCATATTCCCTTGCAATTCCTTGTATACAAGTGTCAACGACCCTGGGAGGGTTTCAGCTGCCGCGGATGTGAGCAGATAGATGTGAGCAGATAGATGTGATCTAAAGTGACATTTGTACAGCTGAAAGCACTTGAAGCTCCGTAATTGGATCTTTTTACACTTTACTGTCGCTCACTTGGCTCTATCGACTGTTTATTTGCAGGATGAATGAAGCTGACGCCGGCTGTTGTGAGTGTTTTTCTCATTCTGTCCTGTTGTCTCTCTCTCTACTCTCATTCTGTACCCTGGTCTCTCTCTTCTCCATTGTCCCTCTCTCTTCTCTCATTGTCTCTCTCTCTCTTCTCCATTGTCTCTCTCTCTCTCCCTCTCTTCTCCATTCTCTCTCTCTCTTCTCTCATTGTCTCTCTTGTTTCTGCTAAACTAGGACAGCAGCAGCTAGCGTGAGCGACTGTTCCTCAGAGAAACCATGACTAAAGCAATAAAAACAGATTGAGATATTCAGTCTTTGGGCTTTGTTGTGTAGCCATACCAATGTGTTTCTATGATGACTTATGTCGCTGCTTCCTGTCAGTGGGGCTGAGACAGACTCCCAAATGGCAACCTATTCCCTGCATATAGCACAATAGTTTTTCCTATAGAGCAAAGCTAGAGCACTAGATAGGGGATAGAGTGCCATTGGAGATGCACACACAGCCAGGCTTCGTCATAAGATCCACCTCATTTAGCAGCAACCCCCCCACCCCCGGTGCCCTCAGGAATTCCCTTGCAATGACTGAGTCAGCCAGACAGCAGCTCAAACAGACAGACAGCCAGCAAACCCAAACAGACAGCCAGCCAGCAACCCAAACAGACAGCCAGCCAGCCGCCCAAACAGACAGACAGAGAGCCGCCCAAACAGACAGACAGACAGCCGCCCAAACAGACAGACAGACTGCAACCCCAAACAGACAGCCAGCCAACAACCCAAACAGACAGCCAGACAGCCGTCCAAACAGACAGACAGACCGCAACCCAAACAGACAGACAGCCAGCAGCCCCAAACAGACAGCCAGACAGCAGCCCAAACAGACAGACAGCCAGCAACCCAAACAAACAGACAGCCAGAAACCCAATCAGACAGCCAGCAACCCAAACAGACAGACAGCCAGAAACCCAAACAGACAGCCAGACAGCCGTCCAAACAGACAGACAGCCAGAAACCCAAACATACAGCCAGCCAGCAGCCCAAACAGACAGCCAGCCAGCAGCCCAAACAGTTAGCCAGCCAGCAGCCCAAACAGACAGCCAGCCAGCAACCCAAACAGTTGCCAGCCAGCAGCCCAAACAGACAGACAGCCAGCAGCCCAAACAGACAGCCAGCCAGCAGCCCAAACAGTTAGCCAGCCAGCAGCCCAAACAGACAGCCAGCCAGCAACCCAAACAGTTGCCAGCCAGCAGCCCAAACAGCCAGCCAGCAGCCCAAACAGTCAGGACTCCTCCACTCCACTCACTCTCCACCACATCGCCTCCCTGCTCCTCTGTCTCGGTCACGGTAGAAAACCCCCCGGCACAGTTTACTAAAGCCACTGTCATTTACTCACTGCTACATTTAGGACTGGGCGATTCCTTAACAGGAAGAGGCGGAATAGCCTTTA
This sequence comes from Dallia pectoralis, assembly GCA_029465975.1. Lineage (NCBI taxonomy): Eukaryota > Metazoa > Chordata > Actinopteri > Esociformes > Umbridae > Dallia > Dallia pectoralis. Next base: position 7,051,128 of record CM055734.1, read on the forward strand.
AGCGTGAGCGTAGAGAGAGGTCCGAGGGGTGAGAACCAAGGAGCCAAGGGAGTGTCATTAATATGGATGAGACATGTTCTTTTAGGCGGGCCCACCTCTCCACTGTGGGCCACTCAGCCAGTGCTCTGTGACAGCCGTTAATGACAGACTTAACAGTTTGGACCAGAACCCAGAACCCAGTCAGCCACTCCAAGACCTTTACCACACCCGGGTGGCTTAGCGTACCAGAGCATTCTATAATTGTTATGCCAAAGTAACTGCTGGGGGGAAAGCATTTGTGCAATCACTCAGGCTGCAATTCTATTGACCCCCAAAACATCCTCCTGTAAAGCCAACTCGTCCGAAAGCCCACTCTCTCTCTCTCTCTCTTGCTTTCTCTCATGTAACACATTTAAATACCTTTATGAATACATTATGGACTTGTATTTTAATATCCGCTCCAGTTACTTAGTAAGCCTACCACTGGGAGAGTCAAAGAAAATGTCAGTTCATTATAGAATATTCTTTCAGGCAGCTCTGCTATAAACAACTCTTATTTTAATTAACAAACTACTAAAGTCAAGCCTGAGCGTAGGACGCCCACATTAGTGATTGAGTGTACCAGATCACACAAACCATCTTAAATGCCATGCTTATTTAATAGCATTTAAATTAAATACCAATGGGAGATTAACATGTATACTCTTTAACAGGTATAGCATATAGTTCCTGTACCAAGATGGAATAGCCCTGTCATAATACAAACTGAGTTTAGAGACTGACCACAGTGTGGGAACTGACTGAGGAACACACTCAAAACCCTGGCTGCCATAAGAAACAACATTCATATTGTGATTTGTGGACTAGCAATCAGACTAGCAGTCAGACAAGCAGTTAGACTAGCATTGAGACAAGCAGTCAGACAAGCAGTTAGACTAGCAGTCAGACAAGCAGTTAGACTAGCAGTCAGACTAGCAGTCAGACAAGCAGTTAGACTAGCAGTCAGACAAGCAGTTATACTAGCAGTTGGACAAGCAGTTAGACTAGCAGTCAGACAAGCTGTTAGACTAGCAGTCAGACAAGCAGTTAGACTAGCAGTCAGACAAGCAGTTAGACTAGCAGTCAGACAAGCAGTCATACTAGCAGTCAGACTATCTGTACACTTTCATTTTCTCTTTTCATATTTCAATATTTTACTACTATTGTATTTGTACATTTTGAAACACAACAGATGCATTCCCAATAAATTATATGAATCACTCTTAAATGAAAACAGACACAACTTTGTTAAACATTATTACCATTATATGTTTACTTGTTGTATTAACCTCCCTTTGTTTGGGCATTGATGCCAATAAATGTAATCTGTATCTGAACTAGACAGGAAATTACAACAACAAGATATCTCAAGGCTTTAAGGCTGAAGGCTGAACACCAGCAGACGAGATACACTGGCTTCACCTCTGATTAAATAACTAAGGACATGAGTGCGATTTCCCGCAGACAGGAACCACCTGAGACAGGTATCAGTCACACTGAATAATATCTCATATGTCTCTCATTCTGTAGATTTCATCCTGTCATGACCAAACGTTTTATTCACGACCCACTCTGGGCCAGTCGACTTTAACAGATCTGAAGCCATTTTAGTCATTTCTTCCCGAGTCAGTGACAGCATGAAGATGGACAACAGGAACGTTCCCCGGGGTTGGCCAAGCTATGACATAATCCCGACTCCATCGCATTAGAGAGAAAAACTCCCCACTATTAAACACTGGAGGCCGTGGGCGTGTTGAAGTACAGCTGGGGTTTTTGTGACACGACACGGGAAGTGTGTTACTTCCCTCAGTTACCCATGATTCCCAGGACCTGAGCGGCTAGCGTCCCAGATGAATTAGTGTCAGGGCTAAGACCCTCCTGGCCCTGACCGTGGCACAGTGAAGGTTATTCAATCAGTCAGTACTCTGAACAGTGGCTTCTGAGGGATGTGCCCTGTTTTGTACTCGGCACAGAAACCAGCACTGGCTCTACAAAATAACTAATCAAGACACTGATAGGCCTGGTCATTGAAGAATGTGAGGGAACTGTGGGTATTGGCAATGACAAGGTTCTGCTCTGGTGTGTTCTCCCACCTCCCTCCTGTCCACGCCCAGCCCCCCACCCAATGAACGAGCCACACAGGGAAATATGCCTCCTCAGATGGCGACACTCACGGATTTGTCACCTCTGCTTAGAGTCAGCGAGGGTGACGGCGAAAGCGACCGCAGCAGACACAAATGGTTCAGCCCCGTAAAGTAATGCAGGTTCTATTTTTTCCGGGCGGGATCAAGCCTTCAGCTTTCACGTGGATGACATTGCTGAGTGGAGTCCTTTGTAACTGAGAAATTCCCAATCTTCGTTGTGCACTAACAACTAGACCGGCCTCATAGCGCTCTACCGAAACAACACCCCGCCACACAACCCCCCACGGCAAATACATTCTCTTCTCAATCCAGTCACACAGTTATAATGAGACTTAAAAACAATGCTGGATCAGAGACACGATGCTTGGTCTTTCCGGGAAGACAGAAGGGTCTCTGTTGTGAAGCAATTTGCAGTCGCTGATTTAGAGGAGGCCCAGGTTTTATCTGACAACTGAAACCTGTTAATTAAAAACAATGAAATAAAAGCTTTTGGACCGGAACTTTTCACCACCTGCGTGTAGTCAGAGCTACGAGCGCGTATGTGTGACTCGTAGAATAGGGTCTGCAGAGGGAACATCTCCCCGGACGCCTTTAACATTCATGCTGCATTGATGCAAACACAAAGTTCCATGTGCATCCGTAAACCTTTACTTTTCACGTGAATCTATTCCCATCGCGTGCCGACAGAGAGTCAGTTTATCCCAGCCTGTCCTCCCATCACGTGGCGACAGAGAGTCAGTTCGTCCCAGCCTGTCCTCCCATCTCGTGCCCACAGAGAGTCAGTTTATCCCAGCCTGTCCTCCCATGGCGTGCCGACAGAGAGTCAGTTTATCCCAGCCTGTCCTCCCACCGCGTGCCGACAGAGTCAGTTTATCCCAGCCTGTCCTCCCACCGCGTGCCGACAGAGTCAGTTTATCCCAGCCTGTCCTCCCATCACGTGCCGAAAGAGAGTCAGTTCGTCCCACCCTGTCCTCCCATCGTGTGGCGACAGAGAGTCAGTTTATCCAAGCCTGTCCTCCCATCGTGTGGCGACAGAGAGTCAGTTCGTCCCACCCTGTCCTCCCATCGCGTGGCCACAGAGAGTCAGTTTATCCAAGCCTGTCCTCCCATCGCGTGCCGAAAGAGAGTCAGTTCGTCCCAGCCTGTCCTCCCATCGCGTGGCCACAGAGAGTCAGTTCATCCCAGCCTGTCCTCCCATCTCGTGCCCACAGAGAGTCAGTTCATCCCAGCCTGTCCTCCCATCTCGTGCCCACAGACAGTCAGTTCATCCCAGCCTGTCCTCCCATCGCGTGCGACAGAGAGTCCGTTCTTCGTAGCCAGACCCCTAACCCGTCACGTGCCGGCCCATTCGCTAGAGCCTGTCTCCTGACAGCCGCCCCATGCTGTGTGAACCCCAAATGGAATTTAGTTGTGTAACAGATGCAGAAATCACTGTTCGGCTGTGTTACATAATTGTTTCGCCAGCAGGGCCCCCACTTACTGGGAATACACTCCACTGCACTGTGTCAGTGGTGAAATTACGGAGCAGGGCTAGAACGGATGGCAGCCTATTATCAGACGCTCTAAGACACTCAGCGAGGACAGGACTGGGGCCGGCCGTGGTCATATCAGTCTTATCCCCTCCCGTAGTACGGCACGACTGGAGTAATCTCCTGCCTGTCTCTCTCATCCCACATAATTATATCTCAGCAACGGTGATGTATCACAGTGAAAACACCGGATGGAAATACAACTCCGATAAATATGTTCCCGGGGGGCCGGGGGCAAGTTGTAAAGTGTACTCTCATAACACGATCAAACGCTGAAGATCAGTCGATGCTTTGTTTTTTAGGGAGCCAGGGGTCCAACACATTGTAGTTATAATTCCAAATGATTCTGACGCCATTCCAGCCTTTCCCCGTCTACAGTCTAACGGGGCTAAAGAAGCTCCATAATTATAATAATCACAGACAAAAAGGGCCACACTAAACACATAACCAATGTGTTATACTGCACTTTGCCAAGACCCTCTACTGGCCCCTGAAGCATCATGTGGCTCCTTAACATGCAATGACCTCAGCAGAAAATGCACAGTTCAGCTTCTCATCTCTGTCAAATTCTCTGCTGCTCCCATCCGGGGTAATGCGAGAGACCGATTTAATGCAATACATTTCACTCGCTCCGAATGAGGGCTTTTCTTGACTTATGTCGGCAATCAACATTTAACTGACAATAAACAACGGACTTGGATGTGAGAGGAGAAGAATGTAAACGGCGCTGAACTCAGACAGGGCGGTCGACGGAAATAAATGACAGGGTCAAAAACCGACTGGGAGCTCTGCGGCTTCGTAAATAAATCTCAGTTTCATTCCTGTCCATTCTCCGTCTGAACAATTCCCTTAATTAGAGTAAAGCCTCGCCAGACGAGAGAAGCAAATGGCTTCCTTGGAAGATGTACAGGGTCATATCCCCGGCTTATTCGCAGAACTTTCCTTGAGATCGTTGGAATTTATGGCAGAGACACACCAGCCTGACCGTAAAGTCATACCGATTTGCTGTTTCCATTGCAAATTCAAATCCCATCTTCGTGCGGGTTATATCCTTAAGATAAAATGTAATTCCCGTTCAGTGGACTGAATGTCACAGGGAATCGTCTGCAAAGCAACACACGCTTCACAGATGACATGCGAGCAGTGTGCGACGCCTGGTAATGTGGTAACGTCGACGCTTGGATCTACTTATCGTCCGCCTCGCTGACCTTTTTTTACGGCAGACAGATGTGAGCGCACCGACCGGTCTAAGCGGGAACGTGTGGTCTGCGTACACCGCGGCTTTATCGTTTATCCTAATAAAACAATGTCGCCGGGGTGAGAAAAAACCCACTGAGGCCGATTACAGCCACCTCCTTGGTTCTATCAAATGTCAGACCACACCCCCAGGCCCCGGCGCACACATCTAAAGCCTTGATTGGACACCGGAGCCTTAAGGGAATGAGAAACGCAGGATCATTCCCAAAATGCATTGTGCTGCCTCTGAGAGTCTGCTACTTTGATGTCTTTTCGGAGAGAGGCCGCCTGCTACAAACTGAGTTAGCCCTGTTTCCTTATTTCATTAGCAGCAGTGGCTATGTCATTTCTTTGGCATCGCCGCGGGAAATATTACCATTTCAAACAACAGCTTCACAGGAACGAGGGAACCATACGATAACCGAGGGTTGGCATCGTGAACATCAATATATTCGAGGAATTCCTCTGTCGTCAGGACGATGATGATATTAATCGCAGCCCGTGTGCTCTTTAATCACGAGCCTTGGACGACATTCATCGGAATCGTTTCCAGAGCTCCTCCAGGCGCGTGTGTAATTTTGCACTGAGCCGTCTGGTCCGACGCATACTGCTGATTGCCAACAGATCTAGGGCAGCAGGCCTCGTTCACCCTGTCTATCCTTGTCTCCCTCGCAGTGAGAACGTTCAATCAGGCTGAAACCTGCAGTGTCCGAACCACAGCAGAACATCCCCAGTGAAAAAAACAACCCGGCCCACTCCAAACACGTTGGACGTCTGTGGTGTTCAGTGTGTCGGAAAATTAATCACCCATCGACCCCTGGTGCAGCTGTGGCCAGAGAACACAGTGACCACCCTACAGAGACAACAGATAAAGCCAGAGCAGCACACTCAAAACTGATGATTCTTCAACAGCACGTATGTGCTAAAACATGTTGTTTATGTTGTGGCCGCTGTTGGCAAGCACACAGTAAATAGTTTGGCGGAACAAGGAGCTTTTTCTGTTAAACAAAGACTTGAATGTTTATTGCAGGGTTGAACAAATACATGTCAGGTTATCAGACAAAAAGTCAGACAACATAAACGTGAAAAATATAGTTCATTTATTACGTGGCCCCAGAGGTTAATGGCAGCTCTGGCAGCATTATTCTGGGTTTCTGAGGCCACAGGTCACAGTAATCCTCTAAGGCAGGGCAGGGCAGGTATGCCGCATTTGTGCTCTCTCATCTCAGCCCATAAAACGCACTACAAATCCCTTAAATGCCTCGGTACCATCTCCGCCTAGCAACACCTCATTCCACCTCCTACTCCGGGGTACGTAATCAATGATGCCTCCACTGCCACCACCAAAAACCAGAACCGACTTGTGCAGAGGTGATAATGACCGCACGTGGAATTTGGAGAAATACTTTGAGTGGGAGTAAGACGGAGCGTAACTCGTTCCGCCTGTGAAAGGCGAGCATGACTGCCCATGCGATAAACAACATCAGCTTCGCTGTGGCCCGTCTGGGAAACTGAGAGAAGTGTGTTGATGGAGTTCGGGTGACTAGTGATGAGGGACACCACCGGCACGCCTACCCGAACCCAACAGCCTTGGGGGGGTGGGGTGGGGGGTTCCTCTAACAGACGTGATGAGTAAACCCTGCATCAGAAACCAGACAGTTCTCATCCCACAACACACCCCAGACAGAGGTATACAGCTTAGACAGAGATTGTGACAAAAGAATCATAATAAATATAGCACTGAGTCACAGGGTGGCCACAACGTTTCATTTTTAGGAATCCGTCGTCACCGGTGAGCAGCGCTATCAGTTATCTGTCTGACGTGACGTGTGCTTGATGTCTTTGTTCAGATAAAACTAAAATGACAGGGCATGACGAAAAGCAGACATGTGCTATAACACAGACAGGCTGCGGCCTCTTTTACACAACATGCTCCAAAATTAGAATTAATCTGCCGGATAGATGGTTCATCAATCTACAGAGTGTACAGTACATGTCCATAACAACAGGTAAGTTGATGATGCCATATTTGCCTCTGTATTCGTGTGTCAGCTAAACCCTAATTCATTGTGCTTTGCATATAAAGAGGCAACCAGTGATTATGTGCTCAGGATGATTTCTGAGAACAAACCTTGAAACATTACGATCTCCTGGTTTTGGCACATTCACATCTCTCGAGCAAACAATAGATAACCATGATTTATTACGAACGTCAGGAAAAAGTTGTTTGGGCCAAAACACAATGGTTAGTGTTAGGAAGAAGGTGAACATAATGTCAAAAAGTTGATTATTCCCCGAGTCAGACAACACTATTCTTTGGAATCACTCGCTGATATGAACTGTTTGCCTGTGTTGAGTGATATGCTACCTGCTGAAACAATGGCCTCTCTCAGCCTGCTTATCTGAACCATTAACTGCCAAGAGACAAAACCCAGTGAGAGATATAATTGTATCCCCCCCCCACCATTTTCCCCGTGCCTTCAACAGTTTCCAGAGCATGCGACTGGCCATAACCGCTGGGCACAAATTGGCTTCAGTTTGCCATGAGAGGAACTCACTGAAATGCTGAGCAGGTAAACTGGTCAGCTCCAGTTCCGTAGAAACTAGTTCTCTAGATTCAGCGTTTGGGCAGAATAGCAATCTGAAAAAGGGTTTGGGGACAGCCATCTCAACTCTCGACTAGTTCATATTTCCTAAGCTGTACATTCCACAGCAGTAAGACCCTTGACCCGGGAAATAGTGCCACAGGAGGTTCTATCTAGGTGTTTGCTTCTGTTTGCTGTTGTTTTGTATGCAGTACCGGTACTGCTTGTGGTTAAACACATTTACCCAAACTACAGCTCTCAGGAAAACAATTGATCTCTCAACACAGCTGAATTTATTACGTTACGACACAAGTCAGGGATATAATAATCGGGTTTTATAAATAGTATATTTTATATATATATATTCAGGTCAAACAGTGCTCCTGCCGGAGAGAGTGTGTGTGAATAAGTTGTCACATTCTGACACCGCCAGGAATCCCAAATGTACTCAGTCACATAAGCTTCAAAATTTCACTGCAAATTTGCCTCAGAGCGTAATCCAGCTCCACGCACTTTTCAGTTTCTGATAACTCCATTCTTTGGTTAGTAACTCTTCCAAAGCATTGTGCAACGGCTCTCCAATGTCTGAAAAAGTTGCTGACAATTAATGTCCAATATGAAGCAATTTGTTTTATTTTAATTATCGGAGGAGTTTGTGTCGTAAAATAGAGATGCGATTAAACGATTCTTCCTATTCGTCTAAAATATTACCAGCTATAGGTAAATTAAGGAAGACAATTTCATATTCATTTTCAGAATGTATTGAATGCTTACCATGCAACACAAATGTTAAAACTAATGCGCACAAAAATTACAAAATGTTAATGAAGTTCAAAGGTTAAGCCTGTCAGCTTTTAAATTGATAATGAAATTACCGAAGTGTAATTAAATAGACCGCCCTTTTAAATGAATCTAAGTCAGTCACGGACTAATAAGATTTTCATGGCAAAATGCAAAAATCTATATTTTTTATGAGAAAACAAATATATATATTTCAAGATGTCTTCATGTTGAAACGTTTTCTTGTAGAGAACTCCCCCACTGGTGTCTGAAGTGCCCAATATATCATGATGTAGGCTGCATACCTTGTGTGTTATGGCTTTGTGCTAAAGTTATTGCGAGTTACTTAAAATGACAAACCCAGAGAATGGTCCAATAAAACCCAGTTCGGCTCAGCAGCTGAATCGGTTTCTCTGAATGTATGAAAGGAGGAACACAGCCAGCGTATTAAATTGTGAAGGGAAAATGAAACAGCCTGGCAGTAAGGCCCTTTGAAGTTGTTTGGCTGATTTTAAACGTCAGATACAATACTTACTGAAAAATGTTCTCTCAGAGCGATAATTGCATTTTCTCAAAGAGAAAGCAGGTATGTACAGTATGAACACAAACATATACAGTATGAACACATACTTCGGCTGGAACCGTTTGTCTTCGGGAGGACATTCCTTAATCTATTACAAACGAAAACAAGTTCTGGTCGAATAAGAAGCTGAGGCTTCCACGAGGAACTAATCAGTAGTCAATGCATTGAATCACTTTTAATTGTGTTGTCTCTTAAAATGCCGGGTCTTACGCAACTGCCATTGATCAAACAGCACAATTAAAAAGCTGCCACAGCCCTTTTCCTTTGTTTTGTTTTTTTCTCCAGCCTGAATCGCATTAATCCCTAGCTACTAAAATAAAGAATAGCCCGTCTGCCGTCTACACCCGTGGGCTGTGTGCACTCACCATTTTGGACATGTCCACTTCATTGTGGATTTAGGACAGACGACGTGGCAGCAGGGGACGGGGGTGGGGCTGTTTGCACGTAGATATAAAGCACATAGATATTCCCCACGGGCAGGACCACCAGCAATGCAGGGAGCACAGTTACACAAGTGTGACACAGACAGCGCATTCTCTGAACAACGGGCCCAAGGGGATAACGAAATCATCTAAAATTGGACAGAGGCGGTTAAAGGCTGTGTGCATGCAGGGAGTTGATCTTTCAATACGGCAACTCTGCATTAAGAGATCAAGTAAGCCCTGTTGATGAAGACCAGGCAGGTCTTACTGTTCCTAGCTGTATTGACGGCAGCATTTGCCATTACAGTAATTGGTGATTTCTGGGCGGCGTTAAGACAGTAAGGATCGGGCTTAGAGCTAAGTGGGGGGGCTAAAGAATAGTTTGCTTTCAGTGCGTTGAGCCCGTCCCAAACCCTGTCCCCAATTACCAACACAGCACAATGACAGACAGAGGCTTTGGCCCCTCTTTGTGTCACACCGTATGTTTTTCTTCTTCCCCAGCAAATCCAAATCCACTTTGTCGCCAGCTAATTGGAGGACGTCGCCGCATTATTATGCAAATACCTCCGGTGTTCACACATTTTAAAACGAGCTACCTTCTCATTTATCTGGAGGTGGCAAACTAACAAAGTCTTATCGAACGTCTGACAGATCAGTCTCCTCCCACTGGCCGCAGTAAACCCAGTGAGGCCAACGTGCACGGTATCCACTCAGTATCAGCCAACGAGCACGGTATCCACTCAGTATTAGCCAACGTGCACGGTATCCACTCAGTATCAGCCAACGTGCACGGTATCCACTCAGTATCAGCCAACGAGCACGGTATCCACTCAGTATTAGCCAACGTGCACGGTATCCACTCAGTATCAGCCAACGTGCACGGTATCCACTCAGTATCAGCCAACGTGCACAGTATCCACTCAGTATTAGCCAACGTGCACGGTATCCACTCAGTATCAGCCAACGTGCACGGTATCGGTATCCACTCAGTATCAGCCAACGTGCACGGTATCCACTCAGTATTAGCCAACGTGCACGGTATCCACTCAGTATCAGCCAACGTGCACGGTATCGGTATCCACTCAGTATCAGCCAACGTGCACGGTATCCACTCAGTATTAGCCAACGTGCACGGTATCCACTCAGTATCAGCCAACGTGCACGGTATCGGTATCCACTCAGTATCAGCCAACGAGCACGGTATCCACTCAGTATTAGCCAACGTGCACGGTATCCACTCAGTATCAGCCAACGTGCACGGTATCCACTCAGTATCAGCCAACGAGCACGGTATCCACTCAGTATTAGCCAACGTGCACGGTATCCACTCAGTATCAGCCAACGTGCACGGTATCCACTCAGTATCAGCCAACGAGCACGGTATCCACTCAGTATTAGCCAACGTGCACGGTATCCACTCAGTATCAGCCAACGTGCACGGTATCCACTCAGTATCAGCCAACGTGCACAGTATCCACTCAGTATTAGCCAACGTGCACGGTATCCACTCAGTATCAGCCAACGTGCACGGTATCGGTATCCACTCAGTATCAGCCAACGTGCACGGTATCCACTCAGTATCAGCCAACGTGCACGGTATCCACTCAGTATCAGCCAACGTGCACGGTATCCACTCAGTATCAGGTATCCATCGGTATCCACTCAGTATCAGCCAACGTGCAGTATCAGGTGCACGGTATCCACTCAGTATTAGCCAACGTGCACGGTATCCACTCAGTATCAGCCAACGTGCACGGTATCGGTATCCACTCAGTATCAGCCAACGTGCACGGTATCCACTCAGTATTAGCCAACGTGCACGGTATCCACTCAGTATCAGCCAACGTGCACGGTATCGCTATCCACTCAGTATCAGCCAACGTGCACGGTATCCACTCAGTATTAGCCAACGTGCACGGTATCCACTCAGTATCAGCCAACGTGCACGGTATCCACTCAGTATCAGCCAACGTGCACGGTAACCTCTAACCTCTAACCCAATGTATTCACAGCCTAAAACAGGAAGGCAGTGCCTGTGCTAGTGAGATGATTTTGGGAGAATTTAACAACACTTCTCAGTCCCTAGGGATATCTGCTCTTCCAGCGTTGGTTTGAATAGCTTTTCCACCGAGAATACTTTTCAGAGAGAAATCCCAAGAAACACCATCATGTCAATCAACAACAAAGAAAAACTATAGTAAACTACATGGTTGTTTTACGAAAGAAGAGACCAGAATCCTGCGTAAGACCTAAAAACAGCTTTATCACAAAATCTAAAAATCCCAGTAATTCAATAATAATCCCAGTAATCGAATACTCTAAACTAATAACAATTAGTTTGATTTGGTAACGCAAATGCATTTCTGCACATCATTTTCTGATCGGTTGTAAAACATCTGTTTATAGTCTGAAAACGAAATATTCTTGCACAATAGAGCACAACAAAAGATGCCAATATGAAGGAGACATCCAAGTATTTTAAGCATACCAGGACTACCAAATATATATAACATGTATGCAGGTACGCAGACAGAGCCAGTAAATAGACTTCTACCAGTAGGAACTCCTTATGGTTAAACACATCATTCAGCAGCTTCAAGAGTACAAAACCGTGCTTTTGACATTTAAGTACACAGTTATTACATTTCACAAAACCACAAGATTAGATCCCTAACAACAGACCACCTGCGGTAGAACAGGACACAGACGGGAACCTTTAAAAAAAGGGATTTCTAGAACTACTTTTTGTGAAAACTGTGTAGGGATTTTGTTTAGATTAACCAAGGCTGCTCCCTCGCCAATGACCGGGGATAAAGAGCGAGGTAGGTTTTTAAATTCCAGGGAAGACATCACGTTTTCCAGTCGCATGGCTAAAACCCACCAACACCCCCAGATGTGTCCCAGATGCCCCACAAATAAAACACTCTGCAGACACCACGCCTGCTATAATATTTGGACTTGTGTTTGTGTACCAAATCGTTCAAGGAAGTCTAGCAGATGGCTGTCATATAGTCCCTGTGCTTTGATAAAAGTCAGCGTGTTATTGGTCACACAGCTGCTGGTGTGCAGTGGGGAGGTGAGGAGCTCAGCTCACACAGCTGAGAGGACGGGCAGGTGTGCCAGGGTGATGAGACCGGGTCCTGGTCAGGCCGTACGGCTTTAAGGCGACAGCTTTGGAGGTCAAAGGATCACCGATAATCACCAGCAGGCCTTCTCAGACGAGGCAAATGCATTTTGGAGGCATTCTGTGTCTAAATTTGTGGTCGTCTGACTCATTACGATTTCCAAATGTGATGATCTAAATAAAGGAGAGGGGGTTGAGGAGATAATTAGTTCCCCTCACTGCAGGAGACAGTGTGCTGATGAGACAATGAAACAGGGAAAAAACCCAACCTGTCAATCTGCCCGTTCTTTTTATCTCGCTAAACGCACCACGGAAAAATGCTTACAGGCCCAGAAAAAAACGCACCGCTCGCCTCGACCGGAATACATTGTCGTGTTATACAAATTGCACGTTCCAACAAACCCCTAACCACAAACTGATAGGTGATTATTCCCAGGCTAAATTGAGAGGAAGAAACTATTAACTCCGAAAAGCCGGTTGCTGTTTTATTGCGACAGATATGTTGCAGTTCGTGTTCCCCGGAAAATGTCTAAACGGTTCTCTGTGTGTACAAGTCACGGTGACAAGCTAAAATAGACTGCAAATGGATATCAAATGTCTCTAACCCCGGGCTGAAGAAACTGTTTCTGCAGTGTGTAGCTGTACAGCAGATAGAGTTTTACCTGTCACCCTGGGTTAAATTGTCCTGGTCCTAAGTAAAGTATCCCTCCCTGTAGACTGCACTCAGAGCACAGTCGGGAAAAAGCCCTGTGTGAAACAAACAAGCTGTCATGGCCTTGAGATTCGGGAGAGGCTTTGTTTCGACTCGCTTTTCTGTCTCGCTCGTCCACGGGGCATTGGCCACTATCAGGCACCTGTGTGACGTGCCTCGTTTTCTAGGTTTTATGAACAAAACTCCCGTTAAAGTTCTCTGACAGGAAATGAAACACTTGAATGCTTACGCTACAAATTGCTGGAGCCCTTTTCCAGCTAGGGATCTGGCATGGAGGAGCATATGTTCCATATAAACGCAGTGTCTGGGAGACACAGGTGCATGCTGAGCTGGTGTGTGTGTGCGTGTGTGTCAGAGGAATAGTGAGAATATGAGTGTTTACTGGGACCTTCCAGCCACCTCCATGCACAGTTAAGGGACTACAGGTTGAACAGCCTATGTTTACTCAGTCTTCTCTGCTTAATGGTCAAACGGACGGAGCAATAAGTTGAAACCTCTCGAAGGATCAGGCTGTTGTAATAAAAATGTCACCACCACCTCAGTGAAGTTGCTATGACAAAATTCAATGCGGCCAAGTGTGCTTTACTTGGGTCATTTTGTCACGGTGAATTTGGACTGAATTCATATTCAATTGAATAGAATTAGGAATAGAAATGAGCCCTTTGCATTTCTGACAGGAGCCATGCTGAATATATTCTCGCACGACATCCGAGACACACAATATGGGCTTCCTCGTTGGCGCATTACGCAGCACCAAATCCATTCCGTGACAAACAATACACACATTGTCCCTCAGACTGTTATCAGTCACGTTTACCTGTGCTAAATAACTGTATTTCCTATTTCCCACAGATCGTGCCGTTATTAATCCCGCCGTTCCCCGGTTACTTTCAATAGGACCTGTCAATCAACTGCACTGTTAAGAATGCAATCAAAATTCAAATAAACAATATTAGAGCTCCATTGTTGTCTTAAATTAACCGATGAAATGTTTATAAATGTTTAAACGGCCCTTTTTATATCAGCCGTCGCCGAGTGCTTATAGAGATACCCAGCTTGAAACGACAAATGACATTTCTCAAGAAGACAATTGCTCTTGAGCTAAAGGACATTTGTTACACTAAGATCCTAATCTGGACATGGTAGTATATCCTGTAGGCCAGTGGGGTGAAAGGATTGAGCTTCAGGTTAAAACATCTTATTCCTGGTGTAAGACGTAAAAGGTAAAGATTAGAAGATCCAGGGGGTGAATAAACCTCTAAAAAGTTTCTAAGTTACTACAATAATCTATAGGTAACTAGGAAAAACTTGTCCTCATACTTGTTTGCAGTTTCACAGGCCTCTTAATAATTAAACTGGTCTCAATACTTTCACAAGGAGATGCCGGCTAGAACAAATAACTGAATAAGAATACGCTTCGTAGCCTAATAACTTTTTACAAAATCCCAACTGGACAAAAAAACATTATAATCGTTACAAAGCATGTTTTGCTGCCAGAGGTTTTAATACATTTATCAAGAAACATGAATAACTGGAATCATAACACACTCTCTCAGACACGCACAAAAGCCTTGAAGATACAGACGGATACGCTTTTCATCAACATCATCACAGTTCCGGAACAAAATGCGGTCGTCTTTCGTACCCCATGAAGCCAATCGTTCCAAATATGCCTTCCACAGCTCCTCCACGCAGCCCGTCTTTAGCGATGTCTGTAAATGTTCGTTCCCAGGCGGAGAGAAGTGATTCAAACGGACTTTGCGTGTTCCCACAGAAAAGCCTTTCTGCCACACTGGGCTGTCCACTGTTGGTGACAGGGACAGAGTCTGGGGAGGAGGTGGGGGGGTGGGGGTACTGTGAAGGAGGGTTCGGTCATGCACGGCAGATTCAGGGGGATTTAGGGGGCTCGTCTGCCAGCAATAAAAGGCTGAAACAGGATACTTGGGGAGATTAATTACCTAGATAGGCCGCGATAATGCCATTTAAATGGGAAAGTAATTAAAGTGCACCTTCCATGAAAATTATTCATTGCTGACGGATTGGGTGACAGACAAATCAGGAGGCATTTACAGAAAGCTACAGGTTAAGTGCCGGAGAGCTGGCGCTTTGGAGGGACCACCGCCGTTTCACCGCAGCTGTTGAATCGGACTGCTCTGCCGAGCTCTCGTCAAATTACTGCGAGTGAGGAGGGACTGAGGACAGGGGGGTGGGGTGGGGAGGGGGGGGGGGGGAATAATGGTCTCTCAGGTAACGTAAAACCACTGACAAATGCTACAAAGGAGGATCCGCTTAACTAGAAAATTACACTGGCCCCAGTGGTGGTGGTCAACGGGGAATCGTTGGAATTAATCAATCCATTCTATTTAAGGCCCCCATGACAGATTAGGACATAAAAGGAATCAATCAATGGGCCTTATTGTTCCCAATAGTCTAACCAATGCATCGGGCGATATCCATTTCGCGGCGATAAAGGTCAATAAGGTGATACATGAAAATAGCACATATGCTTAGTGCTCAATATCAGCTGACAGTTGAAGTGAGTCTAACTCCGAACATTTATTTAACTAGATTCACTGTGTGAAAAACGTCAGATTGTCCGACCACATCCGTGGCCACAACCGTGACCACAACCGAGAGGCCTGGGTGATTTTATTGTGATTCCAACGATACAAACATTGTTTAAAATGTCTGCTACAAAGGGGAAAGAAAACTGAGTTTGGGGTTTTGATGCAAGCGTAACTTTGTTAGGAAAAATTAAATGTTTCATATTTTTACCAGTCTAAAACATTAGAGCTAAAATAAGCTAAGTTAATTAAGTGGCATGTCTTTCAACTGCAAAAGCACAGCTACTGTGCAACCAAAGGCGTAAATTGCCCGTTGGACAACTCTCAAACCCTGATTTGGCAGACTAATATGGATTCTCCAAAAATAAACCCAGAAGCAGCGCTATTTAAAATGGCCCCAACTACATATCAGATAAAAGCCTCTTACAATCGCTCAGAAACACACCACCGTCTCCCAAAAACAACCAGCATGAAGTATGGTGACGTGAGGAACAAAAGACAACCTCAAGCTTCACCCAGGTAGAACACATTTCGGCTAAATACTACCCCAAATCCCACAGTGACTCGTGCGTCTATCAGTACGTTACATGTCCGCTGCTCCTGGCTGCTAACATCAGCAGTCAGCATTCAAGTCAATTACCACGGCGTTACACACTTCGTCTTCATTATATTTCTTTACACCCCTTGCTACTCACACATTAACTCCATCACTCACTGCTCTGTGGGAGAGTGTTTCACCACACACTCTGCTCCTATGACTATTACGCCACACACTCTGCTCCTATGAGTATTACGCCACACACTCTGCTCCTATGACTATTACGCCACACACTCTGCTCCTATGAGTATTACGCCACACACTCTGCTCCTATGACTACTACGCCACACACTCTGCTCCTATGAGTATTACGCCACACACTCTGCTCCTATGACTATTACGCCACACACTCTGCTCCTATGAGTATTACGCCACACACTCTGCTCCTATGACTACTACGCCACACACTCTGCTCCTATGACTACTACGCCACACACTCAGCTCCTATGACTATTACGCCACACACTCAGCTCCTATGACTATTACGCCACACACTCTGCTCCTATGACTACTACACCACACACTCTGCTCCTATGAGCATTACGCCACACACTCTGCTCCTATGAGCATTACGCCACACACTCTGCTCCTATGAGTATTACGCCACACACTCTGCTCCTATGAGTGTTTCGCCACACAGCCTGCTCCTATGAGTATTACGCCACACACTCTGCTCCTATGAGTGTTTCGCCACACAGCGTGCTCCTATGAGTATTATGCCACACAGCCTGCTCACCATTGCCATTCCAATCTTTCCACCATCGTTTCCGCCATCAATTAAAATGGTTAGTCTGTGAGGAACACTCACACACACACTGGTAAAGGAACAGGGATCTCCGTCTACATGTGTGGTGGCATGTCAGCCGCTGGAGCATGGACGAGCATTCCAGGGCGGCTCTGTGGAGTTGTCAGGCGACAATAGAGCCCTGATTGAAATGCACTCCTTATCTAGCTTGCCTAACTTTCTACAAAAAAAGCATGAAAAAAACCTCTGCATCATCAAGTTGTGAAGACAAATTCCTATTCATTCACTTGCGGAGGCGGACGGGACGAGAACGCGCGACGCACAGGGGAGGGAGAGTAGGTGAGAAATCAAGAGCATGAATTTGTAGGCACTACGTCTCCAACAGGAGCTATTTGAACACACTTAAAGACAGAGCTGTGAGGTAATTAGGCTTTCAGAGGAACAATAAGCCTTCAGCACCTTGCACTGCGCATCAGATCTGTACCACTACATCCTGTCTTACTGCCTCACACTTCTTCTGGTATAATTAGGGGAGGTGTGAATTCCTCATCAGATGGAACACCGTCTGCATTCACGCAACACTTCTTTGAGTTAGTGCCCTTACTCCTCTCCCCCAGCTCCCTTTCAGCTCGTTCCCTCTATCTCACCCCCCCGACCCTCTACCTCGACCCCCCCGACCCTCTACCTCAACCCCCAATGACCCTCTACCTCAATCCCCAATGACCCTCTACCTCAATCCCCAATGACCCTCTACCTCAACTCAACATGACCCTCTACCTCAATCCCAACGACCCTCTACCTCAATCCCAACGACCCTCTACCTCAATCCCAACGACCCTCTACCTCAATCCCCTGACCCTCTACCTCAATCCCAACGACCCTCTACCTCAATCCCCAACGACCCTCCACCTCAATCCCCCTGGCCCTCTACCTCAACTCCCCCTGACCCTCTACCTCAATCCCAACGACCCTCTACCTCAATCCCCCCTGACCATCAGCCTCCATCCACTATGACTAACTCTCTACCTCAATTCCCCATGTAATCTCTCGAACTCCATGCACGATAAGTTTCTCTCTTCATCAATTCACCATTACTATCTCTCTATCGTAATTTAACATGACTCACTTTCTCTCTACCTCAATCCGCCACAACTCACTCAGGAAAGGTTCATAAATTCTGGATGATGAGCCGCACAGTGTTTAATAAAGCAGTCATTCTTTAACGATCTGGACGTGCATGCCCGCTCAAGAAAAGGGACATTTTTTTAGGAAGCTCAGACTTTCCAATTACAAACCGCTGGAGCGTCCTGTAACAGGCTTGGGAACAGCCCAGGGTACAGCACCCCGAGACAGTGCTGTCCTGTGGTCAGTTCTGAGAGCTGTGTACGGACGTGTTAGGTCTTGGCTGCCCTACGAAAAATAACAATCCTCAAATCTGTCAGACATTTTCTAATCTGTCTTCCAGCACAGATTCTGCTTGTAATCTCATTGTAGCACCTCACAAGCAGACAATATAATAGGAGACATTCAGAATGCGACAGAAACTTCTAGTAGTTGGTTAATGCTAGCTTTAACACATAGACTTTTGTTTCTTTAACCAGGTAGGCTGATTGAGAGAAAATGTTCTAATGCATGGACTCTACAACTGAGCTACACCAACGTGCACTCAACCACTGAGCTACCAACTCCTCATAAGATGCTTCCAACTATTTAATTTCCCTGCTTTTCTGATGGCTAAATATTCCTCGGGGTTTATAGAATAATTGCCTGTTGTCAACATGCCACATGTAATTAGACGAGGCACTGAGAGGACCATGTGTTAATTGTTTCCACCCCCTTCTCCTGCAGGTCTTCCTCCTTGCATTGTCCTTTTGTCCTTGGCCAAACAACCCCCTGCACCATCCAGAGTGTGTCTCTGCCATGAACCGTGTCAAAGAACATACATCATTCCCTACAGTTTACCCCACACGCACACACTCACGCACGCACTCACGCACTCACGCACTCACTCACGCACGCACGCACGCACACACTCACACACTCACACACTCACACACTCACACACTCACACACTCACACACTCACACACACACTCACACACTCACACACTCACACACTCACACACTCTCACACTCTCACACTCACACACACACACACACACACACACACACACACACTATGATTCTCCCTCTGACTCGCACCTTTTTGTTTTTTTCTTGTAATTTTACACTGAGGGTTGTTGCGATATTGCATACTTTACTTCTTATATTAAAATGTGTTTCCCTTCTCAGGAAATGCAAACACAAAACATCTTACAGTATATTCCAGACGGGTCCGATCCAAAATGCCTGAAACGTAGCAGATCGTGTATTCCCGTACGTGGTATGCGGGAGAATCGCATTACCACGAATACTGTATGCGGCCTCATCGTAGCACCACGGGACATCGCTGAATATTCACGATTGCCCCAATTGAGTCAAAAAAGACGAGCAGCGCCTCGGAATTCATGCTAAAGGTCGTGCAGGGGTGAAGCTGCGCTCCAAAAAAAACAACATAACATCCACATTTCAGCTGGCAAACAGAAAGGTTGTTCAAAGTGAGCCACAACGCCCCCGGGGCGCGACGCACACATCCCAGAATGCTCGGAGCTACCGGTTAGCAACACCGTTACAATGGTACCCTCTTTACGAGCCAAAATGGCTGTGCGATCCTCTCTTAATGGCCCTGGTGAGTAAGAGCGATTTACACCAACCGCGTTTCATGGGTGCTTGAGCATGAAAGAGAAATCGTGTTCGGCGAATCCATAGAAATAATGAATGAACGGAAAAGTCTAGTGCCGCCTCCTGTAAGAGTGTGTCACCAAAGCAAATACGGCGTTTTAATTATCGACGGTTCCTAGGGGAGTTATGGACACGCACTGTTTCCTGTGGTACAACTGGCAGCCTGCCTTGCTTCCGTAATAACGTTTGCCGCCATCGCTCTGACACACAAACATTAATTAGCGCTGGGTAATATGCAAACGGTAAATGTGCTGGATGATATCGGCGTCTGATCGTACGAGACGACGCGGTGCGATTCGGGTGCGTTCCGTGTTTACCAGGTCAGAATTCTTCCGGACGTTTTACCTCAGAAAACAGCCGTGCATGCTGGTTAGCAGGTGCAACACTATGCAGTCTGTGCAAACATTTCATATTCTGCTGTGTTCTAAAAGGACTGTATCTGCCTCTGAGAACAGGACACACAGAGAAAGAGGTGCGCCATATTAAAATGTATATTTCTTTGTAACTCAATCATAAAAGCAATTCCGGCCCACAGTCGCACAGAACTGAGCAATATGAAAGCGCAAGTAATTTAGCAAAAGTAATAAAACAGAGTTTATAGAAAAAGGTTGGGCGAACACCCCAGAAGCTTAGCCTTTTCTCGGTGAAGACGACGATGCATGGTCTAGTTTTAGCCAAACCGCTGAATTAAACGGAACAATATATTGCCCTGTAACCACCGAAACAAATGAAACAACATCAGAACGGCATAAACGGGTCGTGCAACAGATTCTACAAGCGTTGGGAGATCCATTCGAGGTGTGTGATGCCATTGTTCCATGAGAAAATCCATCATTTGTTGTTTTGACTAGGGTGGTGAAAGCGCTTACACTGGCATACTCCAGAACCCCCCAAGTGTGTTCAGTTGGGATGACAGAATGGTGACCGAGACAGCCGTGGTATATTGTGAAAACATACCCTAAAAATCCCCCGCTAAGATCTCTCATTCAAGTCAAAATAATGTACAACAGGATGTGCAGAGAATAGTTTTTCATATTTATGTATCCCCATTTTTCTTCACGATTCTGTAAGATTCAGTTGTCCTATAAAGCAACTCCCAGCATACACAGGGAGGTACGAAATACCAGCAAGCCCTGGTTCTCAAACATCCACGCCAAGTCACTCTGCTTCAGTCTCGACTGAACGGCCAACCAGGAAGTGTTTTGATGTGAGGACATGCATGGTATCTCCCATTCAACTGTTGACCTCGGTTTGCATGCCAATTCCAAATCGCCTGAAAAAGTGGCTAGTGTGAGAAAACCGAGCTGGCGCAAAGCCCACACCGATACCAAGACTCTGATGGACCCAAGTGGCTCCTGGGAGCCCAACATTTGCATTCACAACCTTAAACATAAAGTAGAAGCACCTGCATGGAACATCCTTATTTACTCAAGAGTTTATTTACTACCTGTGTATCTCTGTGTGTCAATCATACTGCTCACCTGCTTGGCTAGAGGTGATGCTGACCAATCAGACTGCTCACCTGCTTCACTAGCGGTGATGCTGACCAATCAGACTGCTCACCTGCTTGACTAGTGGTGATGCTGACCAATCAGACTGCTCACCTGCTTGACTAGCGGTAATGCTGACCAATCAGACTGCTCACCTGCTTGACTAGCGGTAATGCTGACCAATCAGACTGCTCACCTGCTTGACTAGCGGTGATGCTGACCAATCAGACTGCTCACCTGCTTGACTAGCGGTGATGCTGACCAATCAGACTGCTCACCTGCTTGACTAGCGGTAATGCTGACCAATCAGACCGCTCACCTGCTTGACTAGCGGTAATGCTGACCAATCAGACCGCTCACCTGCTTGACTAGCGGTAATGCTGACCAATCAGACCGCTCACCTGCTTGACTTGTGGCGATGCTCACGGCGGCGAACAGCCTCTGCGTGCGGCTCAGGTCCGAGACCCCGTTGACCGCTTCCACCTCGAACGTGTAGTTGGCGTGAGCCAGCAGGTCCACGACGCTCACGTAGGTGTCCACTAATCCCGCCTGCTGGGGGGCGTATCCCACATTACCCCCGCACGGCACACACTCCTCCGGCTCCCAGCTGCAGCGCCGGCACATAATCCGGTAGGTGACGTCGTTGCGGCCGCCCGTGTCGGCCGGCGGATTCCACTCCAGGCTCACCGTGGTCTGGTTGATGTTGTACACCAGGTTCTGTGGCGCAGAGGGGGGTCCTGTCAGAGGGGGAGACAGACGGGGAGGGAGAGGGGGGAGGGAAAGGGGAAGGAGAGATAAATAACAGCACCGGAGAGGGGAAGTGACAGCCAATCAGTGACCTGACTGGATGTGCGGTTCACTGTCAAGACTCTGTCCGCTCACACGTAATGCCACAGGACGTGCCAGTTCTCAGCTCCTGGGCACAAGCGCGGACACACCATTATAAAGCTCAGGTCTGAGAGGTAAAATGCGGCATGTGAAATGGAATCCATGCCAAGGTCAGTGTAGAGAAGTGAGTAAAGTGGAACTCAGGGGCACAGTTATTGCATAATGACCGCATTAATGCCACTACTAGAATACAACGGTGCACATGCTAAATATTTTGCAATGGCAGGGACATTTGCCTTTATTTATTTCTATTCATTCGTAGCCTCTAGAAACAACTGAAACGAAATACCCCACACACCATGCTTTACAGAAATAAATATGTTAATGTAAGTCCAGCCTTAATGTCCAGATGTGTAAGAGAGGCTGCCTCTCAGTTCTCCCTGAAAACCAAAACCTTTTGATTGTTACACTCGGCACAGAAGACTGCAATAATGTATAGCTGTATATTATATTTCCATGTAACAGTCCATATTACTGTAGAACTAGCTTACGACTTAGCAGGTGTCAATCACGTTCCCCGTTATTTGAACGCGTTTGCCAGCCACGGCACCGGGTTGATTTTCAAGCATAATCTCCATTCTTTCACGTGAATAGTGCAAAATGATTCAGGACACCGAGAAACACATGAAATGCCCATCCAATCTAGTAGCACACGTCTTCTCTTCATTCAAACAGAACTATTCAAGTTAATGGCGTCAGTGTTATCAGTATGGAATGTACTCGAAATGTAGCACTGATCTGAATACCATCCATTGTTAAAGGACAGAGATGTCATTC
Source organism: Dallia pectoralis (assembly GCA_029465975.1). Taxonomy (NCBI): domain Eukaryota; kingdom Metazoa; phylum Chordata; class Actinopteri; order Esociformes; family Umbridae; genus Dallia; species Dallia pectoralis. The sequence goes on from CM055734.1 coordinate 7,074,103, forward strand.
TATTGTGCACTTATTCATCCAGTGAGGAGGCAGACGGCCGTCGGGAGACGAGACACTGTAGCTATAGAGACAGACTGGGTCTGACTGGATCTGACTGGGTCTGACTGGATCTGACTGGATCCGACTGGATCCGACTAGATCGTCTGGGACTGACTGGGTCATACTGGGTCTGACTGGATCTGACTGGGTCTGACTGGATCGTCTGGGTCTGACTGGGTCTGACTGGATCTGACTGGATCTGACTGGTCTGACTGGATCTGACAGGTTCCGACTGGGTCCGAATGGGTGCGGCTGGATCTGACTGGATCTAACTGGATCCGACTAGATCCGTCTGAGTCTGACTGGGTCCGACTGGATCCTTCTGGGTCCGACTGGGTCTGACTGGATCTGACTGGATCTGACTGGGTGGGACTGGGTCTGACTCACCTAGAAGATATACGAGTGACAAACGCAGCCTAGCCCTCTGGGTCCCGAGTGTGAACGTGATCACATTAAAACCATTACCCTCCAAACAGGGGGTATAATGGCAAATAATTATACCCCTGCTTTAAAAACGATTATTTGCAAATTGTGCCGTGTGTCATTCAAATTCTACCCTGTGTTTAATTGACGCACGCTTTTATCGCCAGAAATGAGTACTAGTTTTGAATACTTCCAAATGCACTTTAGACTTGCTTGTCTTACTTGTTGCTGGGCGGTATTGAAAGTATCTCTGTTAGTCTCTGTGAAATGCGTACGGTACGCACAGGAGTAACCCAGACAAACTGGGGATCCAATAAGAAGACAGGAGATCAAGCAGAAATCAGTGACAGGTGAGGAGAGGCGGGGCAACAAGTCAGCTACATTGTAGCGTTGAGGCGTTCCAAATCCTCGCCAGGCGCAAGACTGGGAACCACACGAGCAAAGATGTGTGCGCGCACACACACACACACACACACACACAGATAAGCGTGTTAGGCCAATTGCCAGAGTGTGCAGGTTGAAATCACAGAGCTAACAAGGTGATCAGTCCATCTGCCCTGGAGCAAGGTCCTTAACCATAACTGCGACAGTAAGCAATAATGGCAGATCCTCGGGCGTGTTCATTCTCTCCGTGGGAGTTCCATTGTGAGTATGTCAGCTGGTATATGTCCACACACACACACACACACACACACACACACACACACTGTACCTCTCACCATCCAGTGTGTACTGCATTATTGTCGACATGGCAACCAATAGATAATGCCTTGTTCCACCGAGACTCTCTCATTGGGTTCCAGGTGACAGAGATTAGAGCAGTGATTTCAGAGAGCCGAATGAGGATATTCAATTTATTAGTATGACTTTGAGTGCCCTGTGCTTTCCTTGCGGTCTCGTTCTGTAGACACCTAATGCCGTGCCAGTAGTCTCTGTCCTTACGCCAGACCCGTTTCCTATTCCCTCGGTTTTCTTCGTTCACTATCTTACCTGCAGCTCTGTAGCTCGGCACATCCTGAACCCCAGCCGTCTGCCTGCTGATCCTGGCAGCTCAAGGGCTTGCAGTTTCCCTAAACACCCCCCTCTCCCCACCCCCCATACAATCTCTCTCTCTCTCTCTCTCTCTCTCTCTCTTGCTTTCCTTTGCTCTGTCATATGGCTTTTTGGTTTCCCCTCTTACCCCACCTCCTAGTGAAGTTTCATTTCACGGATTAGCCTTCCATGGCCCTCACAGCCTGCAATGTCTCAATTGCATGCTAGCTTCTTCTTTCCAAAGAAAGCTGTGTGTGCGCGTTTGCGCGAGGGTGTATGCTGTGTTTACGCCTGTGTGTCTTCCACCTCGTGTCCACAGGGTAAGAAAGCCCGGAGTCTGCCCGGACACTGGACCAACCTGTGATATTGCTGACGAATAACAAACCCCCCCCAGTGTGTCAACAACAACATAATAACACACTTTTATCATCCTAATTATATACCAAAATGTGATTTGGACTGTTAATTAGGTCATCTGGCTGAGCCTTTCGCTTGTCTTTGCGCTTAAGTTAGTCAGTGGGCTTAGGAGAAAATTGGCCTGCGCTTATCTGCTTTGAGAGAGAGCAGAGCTGAGTAAGGAAGGCACTCTCAGCAGTGTTAGGCATCAGCGGCCCTATTACAGACCGGATCACTAATTGGTAGAGATGGAGGCGTGGTTAGAGAGGGCAGGCTGGGGGTGAATGGTATTCCAACCAACCAAGTTCTAATCCTTAATCTACAAACATGTGTCATGACATTTGACCTGGGTGGTTGGAAACCCGGCTAAAGTCAAGCAAAGCGGAAGAGCCCTGATACAGACGAGAGGAGCTCCTACGTTCCAATGGGCCCCGACCGGCCCCGTACCGGCCCCTAGCAACTAGAGGGGCTTTACGTCTCCCGCTCTGTGAGATGTCAACTGGTTGAGTTGAGATATTTGAGTGTGGGGGGTGGGGTACGGGGGGGTCAGAGGGGCCGGTGAGGGGCCCATTCCAGACTCTGCTAACGCCGATGCTGCGCGCAGCTGTCACATGATTGATGCCCACTCCCCGACCTGTCAGCACATTTTTTGCCCGTCTTCGGGAAAAGACGCATAGCTGCCCTATCCCGATTTAAACTTCATTATCTCCTGGTTTTGTGTAAGCACGGAGTGAATAAATATTGTAAAAGAGAAGTTTCATTTCTCCTTCTCTCACAACAATCGCCTTCTCCTCCTGTTTGCCAAAATGTTAGTCTCTGTCTCTGAAGACGTTCCCAACCCTGCAGAGGTCTGTGTCATTGTTAGTGCCGAGCCAACGATACGGGCCGTTTACAAGCAGAAACGAAAAAACTAAAATCAATGAAGCAATGCAAATTCACTTTCACATATGAGATCATCTGACCAGGCCAGGCATTCCATATAGGACACGTCAAGTATTGTCGTCACAATATCTACGTACCGCGGTAACTGACAAAGCACAGCCTTAAAAGCATTGCTAAGTTACACGCTCTAATAGCTAGATGGGATGAAGGCCAATTAACTTCATATTGAACGTAATTAATATATTTTTAATCAAATCTCTGGGTTTGTAAAAATACACTCTGTGAGACAGACTACTCAGACGTCTGTTTCCACCAAAGTGATTTTTCACAGAAAAATAGCCAGAGGCCGTGAAACGAGGAAAAAAGGGAAAACTTTTTCATCTTTCAGTTGCGTGTGTTGTTCTGCCCTCGGTCAATATCGGAGGCATTTGAGGCGCAGTAAATTGAGTATTTTCATCTGCCAACATTAAAACCCTAGGACGGCCCTGGTGGAAAAAAGAAATGGATCTGTCTCTTACAAAACCATCACAATGGTTACCGTGGAAATGTAGGCCATTCCTTTTCTACCCCTTTCTGATTGGAGAATGTATGGGGGAGGGTGGCGGTGTGGGGTGGGGTATAGAAGCACTACTAGATACCAGGCAACAATTAGGTCAATTTACCGTCATGTCCTTGTTTTAAGTAAATGACTCTATAGAACTGGCAAGAACTAATATTGGGATATTTTATAAGTGAGAAAGACAGTGCTGGAAAGAGAGAGACAGAGAGAGAGAGAGAGAAAAAGGCAGAGTGAAAAGACAAGGGTAGAGGAAAGAGAGAGAGGAGAGAAAATGAATCAGTAACAGAGAGATGGAGAGAGAGAGAGAGAGAGAGAGAGAGAGAGAGAGAGAGAGAGAGAGAGAGAAGCACCGGGATAAAATACTAATGATAAATCAGTCTGTCAGAGGAAGACCACTTCTCCACCTCACCTTATTAGCCCGACCCTGCCTGGGCCGCTGTTCCTTTAAATTAAGACTAATTCCATTGTCCTTATGTCCTCTCCTCCTCTCCTCCCACTCCTATCTCGCTACCTCCCTGCCTCGCTCTGCTGCCACTACGTCGTCCTCTCTGGGTGTATCTGTCCCCATTTCCTCACTCCGTCTGTGTGGCGCCCGGTCATTGGACGGAGGATTAAGCAGTGAGACAACACTCCCAGGCTCCCCTCAATCAACCTGTTAGGTAGCAACAGGAGCAAATGAGCCCCGCCCACAGACACAGAGTCCCCGGCCTGTGTAAACAAGTCATCAATGCCCGTCACATAATTGCAACATTGGCCGGGACAAATGGAGACGCAGGGTGCCGCCAGGTCCACCGCAGCTGACTGTAATTGCAATGTTTTCGACGGGAAACGGCAAATTGCTCCTCTGATCATTAGCTTGCCGCCTGACGAAGGGGGACGGGGGAGTACAGACCCGAGCCAATGAGCGTAATTATAAGGACATATTGGGAAGCCGTGGCAGGGTACGCGGGTGGCACCGGGAGTGGACCGGAGATCTGACACATCTAAACAGGGTCTAAAGGCCGAAGCTGCGTTACGGGTCCTCCCTTCATCTAGCCAGTGAGAGCTTACTGGTGCAGGCCACCGACGGCAGGTCTGAGACCAGTGAGAGCTGGAGTACTTACTGGTGCAGGCCACTGACGGCGGGTCCGACAGAGCCCGGTAGTAGCCGTCCTCGCAGTCGCAGCGCCATGAGCCCTCTCGGTCATTGTAGCTGTGTGCTGGGCAGCGTGAACACTGCAGGTCCTGGGACGAGGACTTGTAGAAGCCACGGCCACATGCTGCAACCAGCGGAGATGGGAGGGTGGAGGGAGAGGGTGGGAGAGGGGGAGGGAAGAGAGAGGGGAGAGAAGAGGGGGAGGGAAGAGAGGGGGAGAGGGAGAGAAGAGGGGGAGGGAAGAGAGGGGGGAGAGGAGAGAAGAGAGGGGAGGGAAGAGAGGGGGGAGAGGTAGAGAAAAGGTTTAGTTCATACTTGAATTCCCATTAAAAGAAACTGCCGTGAATGAACAGACCATTACGCCTGTGTTCACATCTCCCAGCAGCTGGCGGTTGGATCAACCTGCCCCTCCGGCTTCATCAACACGCTTAACAAACAGCCCTTGAAAAAATATAAATCACATATATGCCCATGGCAAAACCTGCATTGGGAAAAAAACACTGCTTAGAACAGTTTCATACGCATCTTTCTTTATCTGTGGTTTAAAGTACTCATAGCGAAACGACAACAGTCAAATGCAAAAATACATTCCCAGAGTGTCAGGTCATTTGCTTTGCCTTCGCATCTGGATTTGCCAGATCTTAGATCTACTTTAGCACTTGAAATACAATAAGGTGTTTACAGAACATCTGCATGCTGTTTTCATTAGATGAGATGATACCTCTGCTATGGTAACACTGTTTCCATCAATCAGGAAGTGCCGTGTGAATATTCTCGTCAGGAGTCAATCAGTGGAATATAGAAGAAAATCTGAGCCCAAGTGTTTCTAATGGACACTTTATGGAAAACATTTAAGAAACGCCTGTACATGATTGAGAAAAAGCTCAAACTAGAAAGGAACATATTTTAGAATGATCTGCTCATTATCCGTTAGGTCAGTAAATATCTATATATCATTTTGTAACTGACCAGTGTTCCCAGATTAGAACAAATTTAAATACCATGATGAATACTGAGATCCATCAGAATAATGTTCATTATTTGTCTTCCTGTGTGAAACATTGTATGTAAATCCCAACACAGTTTACTGGTCAGTCAGAAGAATATATGTAAATACCGCGGCTCGTTTTTTTATAACGGTTTATTTAAGCAGGTAGGTCAATTTAGAACAATTTCTTATTGGCATGGAGATTTGGGGAGAAGCTGGGATTTGAACCCAGGACATTATGCACACAAAGCATGCACTCGACCACTGAGCTACCAACTCCTCGTTTGCAATGTCTTTTTGACAAGTCATCTTTGAAATACGTCAATTAATGTTTTATTTCAAATACAAACATAGGATAATTCACAAACACTATTTGGGTCTGCTTTAAGAGAATATGAAGTACTAAGATTTTCAAGCTCAAGTGAATTTAATTCAACTTCTGAGGGAGAGAGAGAGTTGTTCGAGACAAAAATGTGACCTGAACCAGGTCCCCACAGAGAACAACCATTGTACAACCGCTGATATGATTATTTTAGCATTTCACCTTGAAAAGAGAGGCGATGTGGAAACGCTTGTCTGCCAGGGATACAGGATGTCTGCGGATATATATCACACGTCCCAATGACAATTAATTAATTCACGTGCTGATTCAATCTATCTGCCGCAGTAATTATCCCAGATCATTTTTTTATGCACTGAGCCGAAAAAAAAACGAATTCCTGAGGGAACCAAAAGGGGATATTTTAGTTTCTGACAAAAACCAGCTGTAACGTCGTCTTCCCACAGTGCATCCTGATGCCATTACTTCCCCAGGATTACGACGCGCACGCGTACACGGCCGTCAACGGTCGCGTGTCCATCGCAGACGCTTGTGATGACTATCGGACCGATCCGCATCTACGCAGCTCCATACATGCAGATATTTTAATCAAGACATGCAACATTTGTACGGGTATTTTAGACTTTTCAACATCCATTACGGCGAGTCAATTATGCAGAATGGTTGTTTTTGTAGGAATGGAAATGTTGTCATTATTGTTTTTAAGCCTTTTCTCTTCTAAATGTGTACTCATTGTTGACCGTTTTTTTTATTAAACCTTTAATCAACCAGGTAGGCCGAATGAGAACAAATTCTCATTTGCAACTGCGACCTGGGCGAGATAAAGCAGAAACATGCCAGACAACATATAGTTACGCAATAAATACACAGAACACAGTGCCTTACCACTCACAAACTTGCCCATTTCATGTAACACTTCCTATTTGCTTGGTTCCTTCAGCATGCTTATATCAAGAAGTGTTTGGGTCTCGAATTCAGCCTGACAAGAGGACACATTAATTTAAAGGTTCTTAATCCATTTGGAGAGACATTTAATTTGGCTGTTGTTTCTAATTCCAATAATAAATGTAACGTCCAGACTACTTCAATCATCCTATGATGTACAAAATAAAATACTGAGAAAGTGTGCCGGCATAAGGCCTAAAATGCTGCATATAGGGGCTTTGTGAATCACTTGGGTGGTGAAAATTCCCTTTTCAGCATTAGTGAATGGGAACATTTCCATTTTGGGTTTGGCGTTTGTACTCTCACACAACTTTAAGTCACCTAATCCACAGTGACTCGTGTTTTTTGGAAAATCGACCACTAAGCCCTGTGAAAAAAAAACAATCTAGTAAACCCAATCTAGGTCAGATGAATTCTCCTCCAATCTGCCATTAATCTACACGCGTTTAAATAGCTCTTCACGCACAGCGATCAAATTCTATTGAAAAAGCTCCTGTCACAAGCCGCTACGGGAACGATTTCTATATTGAGGAACCCACAACCCCCCACACCCCGTTTCAGATCTCTCTTCAAAATCTTTGGCGGTATATCCGTAACGAGTCTGTGACGGGTCTAAAAATGAGGTTCCCCAGGTTTCCTCCTCCTAACACCTCCTCCTAGCACAAGGAGGAGAGCCAGAGAGGGGGTATCCCCATTTCAGTGACATGAAAGCCCTGTCACTCTCTATCTATCTCACTGCTCCAGTCTCGTGAAACAAGACCTTTTACCAAAAAAAACATGATTTTATCTCTTGCATTTCTTTACCTGAGAGAGACGGTAATTGAAAACAGGGTTCAAATGCTGTGAGAACGCTGCCTTGGGGCGGGCTTGTGTGGCGCCTACCCAAACGTATTAATCACACATATTCTCATTTACCAGTCGACTGTGGCACTCCTCTGACCTACAAACACATCAGACCGCAACCGCAAACAGCGTACCCGTGCAGACGTTCACTCGTAAAGCGCCGCAAAAACAGGTGCTCTCCCTCCACTACGATCGCACAGAGAACCCATATATGCGGCGGGTTTAAGACTGGCCAGTGTGTTGTTTAGATGGCTGCTTTCTCCCCTCCCGCCAAACACAGAGCTGTGTTTAAACGCTCAGATAAGCCAGTGGGTCTGTGTGGACGGCGGCGTTCTCCTCTCCCACTACGCAGAGCTGTTTAAACACTCAGATAAAGTGGCGTTCCACTGGGTGGCCGGGAGCCGTGTTGAGGGGAGGCCCAGCTGAGCCCGGGACACTCTCCGACCGCTACAGTGGATCAGCTGAGAATATATTCGTTTAATAATGGAATTATTACAGTTTATATAATACCCACTATATACGCCACTTGTCTGGCTGTCAGGCTCCCAGGCACTTGGGCTGAACCTCTGCGTTGCCAGATATGTCTAGATTAGTGACAGGTCGGCCACTGGAACAACCGGGCCTTCTAAAGTAAACAGTACTCCAAGTTAAAGTTTCCATGCGAAAACACGTCTTTTTTTCGGCGCTGGCCCCCGTGTTTACCGATGTGTCTGACCCGCTTTGGCATTCGGAAATGTTTACAGAAGCAACATGCGGATAATTAGGGCCCCTAAAATCCAACAGCTGGGTGACATGGGTAACCATTTTCTGGTATTCCCTTTCACGGAGCACTGAATGGCATCGGGAAACACGACCATCCCAGGGACAGCGTTCCGGTCCCAGCAGCGCAGACGTCCTTGAATGGTTTCTGTTCTTGGCTTTATCCGATGAAATCACCCAGTTGGACAAAGACGTTAAAGCTATGGGGAAAATCTGTACGATATAGTTTTTTCACGTACGTTTTTTCACTTTTCCCCAATAGGAAACTTAAAGAACGAAGAGGCCATTTAAAAAAAACAGTTTTCACGGCAATCCGGTGCTGCTTCTCAGTTATGGCCGGTTAATAGGTTGTGCTTATTGACACAGGCGGTGTGGAATAGAATGAAACGGGAACTCAGACAGACAACACAGGCCTTATTTACGCCGTACTGTGAAATTAGCCGGCCCTTAGAGAACCAGGCTGTGGTCGAGCGAGGAAAGAAAGGGTAAGAAAAAAACGGGCTGACATTCTTCCCGGCTCCTTAGCGAGGAGGAACAGAGCTGGCATCTGTAATTTACCTTCCAGTGGTCAAACTCTCTCATTGGGCGCTGGGACACGTACGGAGGATATAGTCAGCGTTTTTTTATACACTCCACTGAAACGGGCAGGACTCGATCTGAGGCTGGAAGCCCAGTCAGGGAGGATATTTGTCTCTCTCTCTCTCTCTCTCTAATAAGGAAACTCAATCACTCGTTCACGAGACAACGAGGGGAATAAACAAGAGGCTTAACAATCTAACATTTGTTCAAGATACCGGTTTTTCACTGCACACAGACAGCAGTTTTCACTGTTTGCCAATTGAATGGCGATCCGGATGAAGGACACAAAGGCAGAGAGAAGACGATGGATTAGATTCTCCACCAGAGTTAACATTTTGTGACGGCTGACACATCACTTTCCGTGGCCTTATCAGAATTATTTCTAATGTCCTAGCGTGAAGCAGTGGCGCTTCAATTGTTTTCCCTTCAGTTAATAGTCCACTTATGTTGACAACTCTCAGTATTTACCAGGATAACATCTACTACTGAGAACAGCTCAGAGTGATATGGAGATTCCAAACTGCTGGTCTCACATTACAAGTTCTGAAGGACTGAATTGGGTTCCTGGCAGCGACACCTGTTGCGGTGTTCCCGTCCTGCCGAACCACAGTGATTCGGACTGGTGGGGACCGCCACCGGGAGTCCAGTCAGAACCGGGTCTCCTGTCAGAACCGTTCCTCTGCCTGACCACTCTCCTGTCCGGCCTGATGGTGTGTCAGACAGACAGGATGTGGAAAAATGCAAGCGCGCGGCCGGGCCGGAGAACAAGCAGAGAGGAAGCTCGGAGAGATAGCAACCCATTAGAGTGATAAAGGAGCCGGAGCCGGAGCGCTGTAATGGACCAAGAGGCAACCAGGGGCCCGGGACCAGCTGGCTAATGAATGCCAGGTGGAACGAGTCAAACGCAATAAAGGAAACAGTTTATTTTCTTATTCTCGTTTGCAGGCGACTCTGGTAAAACAGTCCCCGTAGCCGTCGACACGGTGTCTTGTCGTGCGGCTAGAGCGCGGACAATCGTCGAGTCGATTATAAACTGTGTCGACGTCATCGCGCTTAAAAAACGCACGCGCCGATTCTCGATGCTCACACAACCGTGACATTCCATCTCAGAGGTCAGTGTGTTTATTTGTCTTCTCTTAAGGCGTCATTGTGAGCGTGACGCCTTTCTGTGGCTCGGGAATGATGTCACAAGACTTAAAGAGCTGATATATTACGCATGAACCTAATGTGGCCCACAGAGGGTGTGCTGTCTGGCTCTGGTTGGATACTAGTGTCCTCGCCTCTGTTACCAATTAGTGTGGACGTCCGTCAGGCTGTTTACCGACGCGGTACAAACGCTACACCCTGTAATGACCACATCGCCTCCATACACCAATTACCTGTGGTGTTTCTTTATCAACCTCTTTTGTCTCCCGTGGGGTAAATAATGTGTTGTTTCCCAGCTGACGTCTGGCCACGGGTGTTTTCGAACTTTTTCACCCATTTGATAAAAAGTAAATGTCGAGAAATCCTACCGCCCGTTTTCTACTCTATATCAATTTTTTTATCAGACAGAACACAAAGAAAAGGAAACTGAGCTGAAAAGCAGGACTTTGTCCCTGCGACATGTTAATCTCCCACGTTAAAGGGGCAAGGAGCCGGGCCTGTTTCGACAAACAGTGGCACAACACACAAAAGAGTGGAGGAGGAGGGAACCGAGAACCCACTGGAACCCTCTTCACGAGGGGATGGAGATTGGGTTTCTAACCATTCCAAACAAGCTACTTCTTAACGCCCACACCTCCAGGGGGGTTTAGATTGAAGGGCCGAGTTGGTGGCATCGAGCAAAGAGGGCTACGGCAGGCGAAAGACCGTTTCAGATTCGGAGGCCTTACCCGGAAAGACACGGGCAAATGTTTCAAAACGACAAACAAACATTTGAACTGTGTTGTTAGCAATTATTGGAGAGCCACGCCAAGCAAATCTGACGTGACTGTACTAGGCACATCCAGACAACGAGTCTCTTCATCCGTTCTACCTGCACTTACAGGAAGATAAGTAGCTTTACCATTAGAAACAAAGGGAAGATTAGCATTCCCCAGCACAGTGTTGGAGGGCACACGGCTTTGCCCTCTAAACCGCCAAAACCCTGAGGAAGTGGTTGGTTGGATGTGCGCGAGCTAAGATCAAAGCTAGCTTACTGTTAAGACTTATGAAAGTCCTTTACAAAAGTTACTCTGGCTGGCTAACCAAACATTCAATCTGATTTAGATCTTAAACATCTGAGTTTTACAGTAAGACACGCACACATGGTTGGGATTGAAATCTAACAGGGAAATATGGTTTAGGTTTAAAATTAAACTGACTTACATTAAGTAAAACAGCAGTGCAATGTAATAGCCACAGAATCACTGCTGAATATGTTATATTTCTGACAGTCCCATTGCTGTTAGATCCACTTCATTGTCCTTAATGGCAAAAGAAGGTTCTTTAGCGTAACAATTTGTCATGTGTCAAAACGATAGCCAAAGCTTTTTGTATTAAATATTAAGCCTTAAAATAGAACTGATTGTATCGGCCAATACATATGACAAATAAATATACTAAAGTACAACCGGTTCCAGAGGGAAATATTTTTCCTCTCTGCATACATGGAAAATGGCCCCGCTTAATTGTCTGATGTTTTGTTAATTTAACCCGCATGGCAACAGAAGAGTATCAAGACAACTTGGACGGAAGACTAACTTACTGGAGGATGTCCTTCTAGCTTGCTGGAGGATCTCATGACAAATACTGCTAAGATATTCTTAAATATTTTTTAAGATTAAGAACAGAGAGGGAGGAAGGGACTGTTGCTCTGGAGAACAGAGGGGGAGAGAGACTGCTGCTCTGGAGAACAGAGGGGGAGAGAGACTGCTGCTCTGGAGAACAGAGGGGGAGAGAGACTGCTGCTCTGGAGAACAGAGAGGAGAGAGACTGCTGCTCTGGAGAACAGAGGGGGAGAGAGACTGCTGCTCTGGAGAATAGAGAGGGAAATAAAGGAGAGATAAAAGCCAGGGGCATAAAGGTAATCTCTGACCCAAAGCCCCAGCAGCCACAACAAATCAGTGCTCAAAATGTCCCCAGTCAGCAACCAGGCATTATCCCCCCCTCCCAACCACACACACACACACACACACACACACACACGCACCTCAACCCCCTACCACACACACACCTCAACCCCCTACCCCACTTCGAAAAGAACGGCTGCTGGGACAGAGAGGGCAAAAACACAGGGACTACGTCAAACCACAAGCCTTCCCAGTGTGATGCCACTCCCCGTGGCCTCCAGTTTGTCCTCAGATGCTGGTGCAGTAGTGTGTGTTGTTCTATATAGACAGCTAGGTACCCTCAATAAACAAATGAAAACAACGTTCAACAATTGAGCAAGATTCAGCATATTAAACGTGTATTTGTTGCGTACACATGCTAGCAGATGTCACAGCTATTCACAGGATTGAGAAAAAGTACAAATACTGTTAAATCTGTAAATCAAATTGGAGCTGGAATGTGATCCCACTAGCAAATAACGACGCGTAAAAAATAGAAATATATCTGTAAATAAATGGAAAGTGACTAGCTGCAGTGCGTACAATTATACAAACGCAGCTCGTGTCCTGGGAACCGACGATACAGCAAATATAAATCCAGCTCCTGTGTGTGCCGGCTCCAGTACAAACAAATGCTAATCACACATTTATGGATTATAATAATCATTATTAGAACAAGCATGCTCTTTTGCATCTAAATAACTGGTACAACCGTGCTGGCTTGCTTACGTGAGCAGATGAAATTATCTGGAGAGGCAGGGCAGACGGCTTCAGTCAAGAGAACATTAGCTGTTCCATTGTTGTTGTTTTTTTTCAAACAAACCGATTTGCTTAGATTTTTGATTTGGTAATAAACCAGCGCTGAAATCACCTCATCGCCCGGCTCTGCAAAGTAGCTTGTTTTTCTTTTGTGCCGTGCCTCTGCCGCTTTTAATCACTCGTAATGGGAACATTTCGGTTTCTCCTGCATCTTAATGGTAGACTGAAGCATAGTTATTTAGTCGGAAAAAAGTAAAGAGCCAAAACATTTTTGAATTGCACATTGTGCGAGTAACAATCAGACGAACATTCATTGTAATGCTGGATCAAATGTTTTCTCCTCTTAAATAACCGCCACCGCTTCCAAATGCGAGAAAGAAGAATAGAAATAAAATGTTTCCTTGGATACAAAGACAGCGAATGTCAAAATGTCAAGTTAAGTATAAAACACTTCATTTTTAGAACACAAAATATTTCTCTCGGCTCACTCATGAGCATTTAAGTCTGCTTTAGTAAATATTTGGTTGGTAGGGACAAATATTAAAGTCCCTTATATCGCAAATGCATTGATTCCATTGCTTGTGGCCTACCTATACCATAAGGTGATGCATATTGGGGTTAGAGTTATATCAAATCAAATTAAACCTCTATTATCTTTCATGTTAGTCATTCTTTAAGATATTACATCTAATGACAGTTGTGAATGAAATGAGAGTGTCAAATCCACATCTGAAAATATCTGGTATAAGTCTCCCTGAAACAGACAACACGTTTCTGCTCAGTCGCTACCTGGCCAGTGCTAATAGGTTTTTCTTTCACCTCGCTTGATAAGCTGCTGGAACTAACTCATGTATATATGAATATAAATCAGAGGACAGTGAAGCGGAATCCAGATAAGACATGTGTGGACACACCAACCTGCCCAGAAGACGCCATTAGCTAGATGAAACCTAGTTAACCCCTTAGTCGAATACCTGTTCATCAAATGGGGCAAAACAAGTAATATCTCACCGCTAAATGTTCTCTCCGTGTGAACGCCGGTTCAAAAAAAGAGAGTGGCTAACAGACACACATTAATCACATTCAGATGTGTCCACGGATCCAAGCTGTCAGGCCAAATCAGAGACCCGTGTTGGGTTTACTGAATAGACCAAATCCTAGAATACGTTTGTCCATTTGGAAGCAAACAAACACAATGAGAAGAGAGATATGTGCAGAGACACTGTTGACCCCACAGAGGTCTCTCCTATTTAATGTCAGACGGCGTTATTTCCATGGTGACACAGAGTCTCTCATTGGCCACCTCTCATTGGCCACGCTCTCATTGGCTACGCATAAAGTCGGCGAATATTAACTTCATTTACACATGGCTGCAAACAAGACCAGCATGACAATGGAGGCCTGCCTCTTGTGTTTAGTAACATGAGCGACCTGGATGACAGGACACTGCCAAGATGGAAGATGGATGATCGCAGCAGTTGACCCTTGGTCATCAGCAGAGTCAACCCTCTGGCCCCCTGTTTTCGCACAACAATGGCCCCCTCCCCGTGTCAAAGCGGCCCTCATCTCCGCCAGCCCTAACAGGTTCTGACACTTCGTCAATGCCCGGTTCCGTACCTCGTGAGACCGTGCGTTTTAATTCTCTCCGGCTGTCGTAGCTTCGGCACATATATATTTTTTTCTCATAATTGCTCGGCCACCGATTGTCGGGACGGACGCGATGGCGCGCGTGAACACAGCGCCAGGTGACCACATCCTGCCATTTAGCGGTGCCGTGTCCCCGTGGCCTGCTGGTGAAAGTGATATGTGACCGGGCCCGCGGTCCTACCACCTAGCAGTGTGTCGGGGAGGAAGAGGGGGTTCTGTCACCTGACAGGGAGGCTCACTCCTCTGGGAGCGCCTCAGACCGGTGGCTCTGCTCCTCAATCTTCCATTAAGAGGAAAATCAATAAGTTATTACATAAGCTCACACTTTTTCCCACTTACACCCGGAACAGGCAGGGAAGAGACTTAAATATGTGCTTAGAAGTCCTCTGTAGCATGAAAGCCCATCATTTCTTTCCTAGTGACTTGTTCGCCTTGTACAAAACTGCAGTGGGGAGGCATTTCTTTATTTTATTACATTTTAATAATCTAGTTGGTGTCATCCAGAGTGACCTACATATGTTATTCATTGCCTCCCATTAGTACACGTAGAACTTCACAATTATTATATTGTTCTATGACTGCGAATAAAGAGGGGATGGTGATGATGATTAGGTGGCCATGACGACATTGTGCTCAGATTGAGCATATCACCAGGACAACCCGGGTTAACGCGGCCACTCGTGCGTTCAGAGACATGTGATCTTTACTGATCACAGAGGGTCACCGGTTGCCTCTGAACAATGGCACCCAGCACAGGGCAACGTACCAGCGGCATCTGGTCTCTCATCAACGGGGCCCGGCGCAGCTTTAGCTTGTGAGGCAAGCCAGAGTCCTGTTGACTGATCACATTGTTGCTTTAATAGCTTGTTCTTCCAGCGGGCGTGGTTCGATGCGCGTTTCGACCGTTGAATCTTAATCGCGGCGCGCCGGTGAATGGCGACACATATCTGACGGTGAATCTCGCATTATCGACGCTTATGTATACTAATGCTATTACTACTGTGTGGTCCCTGGCAATTCCCAGCCCTAATCACCAGGCACAGACTCTATTACACAACAGCTATACACGTGGGGTTTAGCGTGAGGTGACGTCAATGTCTGTCTCGAGCTTCACACCGAACACCACCGTCAATGTCCATACGCTGTGATAATAGTCATGTGATCACTTTTACGGCTTATAAGTAATGTCACGTGGACTCATTTTCGGAGATTCTTTAAAATCTTCCAGCTCCTGTTCCAGCAATTATAGCAGAAAGGGGAATAAGGGCAAAAATAGAAATGTAATCTAGGTTATTAGGATCCTTTAACTCAACGTTGGACTGTCTGTCGTACTGTGCAGCTCTCGATCAATGAGAACGAGGTTAGACTGGAGCAAAGCAAAACCCGTCCCCTCTCACTGAAACAATACATAAAATGTTTGGAGAATAAATATGACTTTTTATAATCAAGCCCAGTGTATATTGACACATGACTTTTACGTCGTACTATGTTGATTTTCAGTGTTTTTTACGATCTAACCTGGGGTCTATCTGAAGATAGCATTATCTGTCCCTTGCTACTAGATTGACCAGCAAAGAGGTCAGAAAAGGTACAATTGTGAACCTGTGACTCAAACTCATCACATCAAATATGTACACATATGCCATATATCACAATTGCCTGGTCATGAACCATTTAGTATTTTCTGTGACATAATGTTACAATCTGTCATTATTTTTCGGCTGTACCGTAAGCTCCAGAAGAGAGTTGTGCCCTTTTATAGACAGCTAGTATTTCCTTTAAGTATTTCTTTTATTATTACATCGAGCTACCAGCAGACGCGATAACACAAACGTAACACTCGGCTACCTACAGAGCAAACAAGAAAGTTACACCATTCCTTCCATTATGCTGTTTCCAAACAAACACAAGATGACAGGATCAACTGTCCTGGTGAACTAAGCGTCCTGAAACAACACAGTGTGACAGGTAACATGAAGAATGCAATCTCCAAATGGGTTCCACTGCGGGTATACACACTGAAACATCAGCTTTGCTCACTGTGGGTCGACCATTCAACATGATACATGAAGTACATCTGGGAAAGCCCCAAAACGTGTCTCTGCGCCTCTGCACATGACCAACGGGACCAGACCGTTCCTTACCTCAAAGTAGCTTGAGCGGCGCATACAAACAGAGGATTAGCATTTCAAAACCGATCTATTATGTCTTGTTTTAAAGTGTTTTACGTGTTGCCAAAGTCGGGGACAGCATTTAGCCGAGCAATTACCCAGAATCCAAGGCTAGGTCAGCATTTTGCATAAGCCTAGAATCTGCTTGAAGAAAACAATATATAGCCAGTCTGTGTTTTATCACTGTGCTACCTGCCATGTAACAACAGCACAAACACAACCCCGGCGCTGTGGAAGAATGCAGCTAATCACAGGAAACTAGCTGTTTCACTTGAGGTGAAAAGACCAGCCACCATCAATCACTAAATGATTTCAATTCTGAGCAATTTAAATCCAGTTGTGTCTCCCGAGGGTTCCGTGTGCACCACCTCCATTTGCACAATTAAGCTCTTTAACGGTGACAACGGACGGCCATTTTCGGCATTAAATTCGCACCTTATCAATCAGGGGAAGCGTCAAGATGCATAAGGACCCCCTGACTCCTGGCATCATTTCAAATGCTAAGTAGGGGCCTAGCCTGAGCCTGGAGCTGCACGATGCCTCTCTCTCTCTCTCTCTCTCTCTCTCTCTCTCTCTCTCTCTCTCTCTCTCTCTCTCTCTCTCTCTCTCTCTCTCTCTCTCTCTCTCTCTCTCTCCACACAGACACACCTTGGCTTCAGTGGTCAACGGCGGGCCCAGCTGTCCTTCCCTCAGGGCCCTCGGGCCCATCAAGACCCTAAGACGGATGGTGTCGGTGTCTGCGGGACGCCGTATCCTCTCATTAATTCTCTTGTTAGCATGTAGCGATAGCTCCGGGATAAGGTTGTGTTTTTCAACTGTTGACTCGAGATACCAGGCCTCCCGCGCGCCGGAGAAAGTTGAGCAGGTCAATAGTTAATCAGTTCTGAGGGAGCCGGTTGCTTCAGGGCGTAATTATGTGATGTGTTCAAATTGGACAACGTACATTCCTGGGACAGAGCGCAACTCGGGCCAGACAAAGACACCAATGTCAGTCCACAAGGGCCCTCTCTTTCTCTGACGACTCCGTGGCTCCGTCTCGGTGAGCGGGCCACCGCTCAGAACAGGCCCGCAAAATGAACGGCCGCTATTTTCACACCGCACACTTCTGTGCAAATAAACAGCGCCCACCCTGCAGTAGAGTCCGGCGCCCGGCACTGCGAGCGTGCTAACGTTGAGACAGAGCGAGACAGGCAGGCGTTTATAACGGCCGCACATCGGCACACAAAGAGTTAAAGGCGGACTGGGATGGGGAGGGTGAGAGAGAGAGAGGGGCGAACGACACGCAGTCACTCTCCGGTGGCGCTGATGAATGAGTGGATCACAATACGCTTTGGGGGCCGGCACATTCACAGAGGGGGGCCCCTAGTCATCGAATGACACATGGCTGACAGCTCAACTCACTGGCACCTCCTGCAACTTTTCGCTCCCTATTTCGTCGTAGGCCTTTTTTTTGGAGGACAGTGCAGATATGGAGAACTATTGAGGTATCATCTTTATAGCAAGTTGCAGCGTCCCAAGCAGGGCACTAAAGACAAGGATAAAAGTGTGAACTATCTCAGGTCGATGGGCTTTGGGGTGAGCAAGTACAATTATAAAGGACAAAACGGTTTTCCATTCTAGGCCCCGTTGCAGAGGTGTTCAACTGATGGAAACGCTTGGGTTTTCCCTTTCGATTTTGCTCTTGGGGAAAGCCCACAAATGAGGATTTAATATCGCAAGATCTCTGTGAAGCTGCTGACGCTGCAGTGCAACGTTCATTTTATTTAGATCAAATATCCCATTACACAACGGTCGGTCCTGCTCCAGTGAAAATAAAAAATATATAAAAATAAAAACAACGAACATGAAAATAATAAGAAACAGACACTTTATAGGCACACCTATACAGAAATAACAAATGACCAAAAAAAAGGACCGTTCGGTCTTGGAACAAGCTCTAACCACATCAGCTAACATAATACAAAAAAGGCTAAATGTGTTTGTTTTTTATCATATCACAAACACTTTAGAGGTACATAGTATGAGCCAAACACTTTGGCCAATGAATGTGGCCAATGAATGTGGCCAAGGGCAAAGCGGAAGGGGGTGTAGTTCCCCCTAAGATTATGGACGCTTCTAAAAAAAAAGGTATCGAACGAAAACGGATTGAGCAAATCCATTGGCCTAGAGGTCAAATGTCACTGCCGCCGGAGACCATCTACCACAGCAGAATGGGGTTTAAGCCAGCCTACCGCTATATAAGCACACACGTATTCACTTCCCCTCCTCTGTAAATAAAACGTGCCAAAAAGTTGAGGAAATTAAACCGAGACAAGACCCGCGTCTAGCACTAGTGGATTGAACGTTGTAAGGCTGTCTGGACTTTTAATTTGTCACGAGACACATTCCCTTTAATTATCACTAATCGGTACACGTCATAAGCTGCTTAGAAGAACGCTGACCGTTTCACAAACAAGCTTGGCTGACAAGACACGACACTTAAACTCAACGTGACCTAAGGAGTTCCTGCTTAATCCACTGTGATATTTTTTCTACATCGGGACAGATACATAATCCTTTCGTGGAACGGCGACATGAAGCAGGTTAGTGCTAATTGCCGAAGCCTGGTGCTTGGGCCAAACAACACAATATGCCTATCCACAGTGATTGTAATTGTGTTTCCTGTTAGGACTCTTCATTAACAGCCTGGGGCCTAAATGCCACAGTATGGCGGCTATTTGTTTCCCACCCATGTGTCAGGGTTGTTTGGAAGGGGGAAACTGAAAGATTGGTTGGACTTTCTCCAGACCTGTGTATTCTGCAAGTGATTGCATTGGCCAGACGCCAG
Organism: Dallia pectoralis; assembly: GCA_029465975.1. NCBI lineage: Eukaryota > Metazoa > Chordata > Actinopteri > Esociformes > Umbridae > Dallia > Dallia pectoralis. Next base: position 7,093,498 of record CM055734.1, read on the forward strand.
CAAGAAAGGCAAGTGCTTAAGACGAGGAGCACTGAGCTAAACTGGAGTGCAAGTTATCATTTAATCTCAGTGTCAACAGAACCATGGCAATAAATTAGGGGCCTACTGATCAAGCAATTAACATGGATTCCAATTATTAGACTATATATATATATCTCTCGGAGCCTCCGTACTTTATCCTTCCTTAATATTGCCGTCAAACTGATTTTAATTGCAGCCACAACTATTCAAGGTGGCCAAAATTATCATTCGCCTAATTAGAACTCATATGATCTATTCAAGGAATGACCGTTGTTGTTTAGACGTGAGGGATCCAGTGCAAAATCACAGAAAAAACATGCCTATTTGAAAGAGGCACATTTTCTGCCAACGGAAACATTTATCTCCCCTCAAAACAATGCCTGGAGCTGAGTAATATTTCTCAATATTTCAAACTGCGGTGTAGCGGGGTGTAAAAGCATGCCAGTAATTAAACTGTGAACACAGAGTTGCGCATCGAGTTGGACAAAACAATACTCACGTTCACACGCGTCACCCTTCTGATGGAATCCTGCTTTGCATATACATTTCCCGATTGGCACCAGCCATTCCCCCTCGGCGCTGCAGTGCATCTTGGGAGAGTTGTCGGCCTCGTCCTCTGCGTCGTTCACACACATGCCCTCAACCTCGACCAGAGAGGAGAATTCTGAGCCCGTAACGGTGTCTGGGAAAGTGGCCAGGTTCTCAATGATGGACCAGCACTTCTTGTAATAAACTTTGACAGAGACCAGAGCGATGCATGCCCCTACGTCCTGGAAGGCCAGGTAAAACCCTCGTCTGGACAGCGGACCGATGATTCTCACTTCTGTGTTGAGCTTCATCTTCCTCTCGCCCAGATCGCCCTGGGTGAAGCTCTCGTCTGCTGCGATCGTGTCAATTTTCACGTACTGGTTCTCTCGTATATTCCTGCCCACCTCTGAGTCGGTTTCCTGATAATACAAGTTGAACGTCTCCTTGCACGTGCCCACCACACCGGGCAGACTGTTACAATCCCTCAGGGTGAACTTCAGTTCAACAAAAATCCTCTGGGCATCGCCCTTCTCTATCCAGTTAGTCCGGAGCCAGTTATTCTGATTGGACTCCATGACCTGGCAAACTTGGTATGTGCGAATGGGGGTATAGTTTTCATCCAATCCGCTGATCTCTTCCCACTGAAAAAAAGAGCAAAAGTTTTGGTAAATAAAATACATTTAGCACACAATAATAACAACACAAAGCATTCTCAACAGTGGTTCTAATTTTAAACCTGTTCTAAGAATTTAAAGAATTACCCACAATTCATTCAAGATAAGAGCCTGAATAAGTTAACCTAATAAGCATAAAAATTATGTGTGGGCAATTAGGATTACTATGATATGAGTTTCTAATCACATTTTGTCATTTGTTTTCATAATTTATTCGATTACTATTTAATAACAGAACAGGCTCTGGTAGAAAAGTGACTTCTGGCCTATGCAACACGCTACTACATCACTTCCCATTTCATATTTTGAGGACTGCTATTGTCATTAATTACATAATCAAGGCATCCCACCCAAATGGCAGTCCTCAAACTCACTCCAAACGTACATTTTAAAAACCTTGCCCTGAGGATAAATCTGCTAACAAATGACCCATAGACTCAAATAAAAGACTCAGCTGGTCAAACAAATCAACCCGGATGGTGTCACGTGTTCCTGTTTAAATAAACCCAATTGTATCCTCCCCAGATCATCGTGATAGACCTTGATTACACTGAAATAGTTCTCTGAGTAAGTTCTCAAAAGTGTCGGCTGTCTGGTGTCCCACTTACCCCACTAGGAGGAGAGGAAATCCATTCCATCTCTGTCTGTTGCGCCTTGGAATCCAACAGAATCACTGTGACAAAAATAAAACAGAAAAGACAGTTTGGTGACCATCATTAATACGCACTGAACGTCCACCTCTGATACAGATGCATGGCCGCTAGTAAACACTGGCCTATGACACATGTCCAGTCCAGTCAGCCATTGAAATACCAGGCTGAGCAGACAGGCATTGATGTTAACACCTTTCACCTAATGGCAGCTCGTGATAACCGCAGTTCTGAACACACAACTGGGCCGATGGATAAAAAAACATCTTGATTCAACACTGAGCCCAACTTTCATCTCTGAAAAAAATATTATTTTTAATATTCTGAAAACTTTGCGTTAATCCTTCTTGCTGCACAACACAGATACATATAGAGTAAATCAGCAAAAGTCTGAACCCTCATTATCGGAGTGTGTCTCTAATAATAAGATGCGTGCGGGCATGCGTGTGCAATAAGGTCAGACAGAAACACCTGCATGCCTCACACGCAAAACTGGGACATTTATAAGCACAATGCGACAGGCGCACCGACAACAGCACAATCATCTGAACAGCGAGATCATCTGGGGTCTTCATTTAAACGGTCACTTGTCAAATATATGAAGTCACACAGGCATTTAAACCCATGTTTAGCAGGTAGTTTCACCAGAACCATGCAGTCACCGAACGGACCCTCAAAAGCGCACTGCCGATATCAGTCCCCTGGAACGCATCAGACCGTGAGAGTGTGTTTAATTATAGGGTCGTTATTATAAGCACAATATCACTAGAATAAACTGATCAGTCATCCTGCCTTATTATGGGACGATATGCTTTATTATAAACTATAACACAGAGCAATACCAACTTGATACGGATACAAATTAAATAGTTATTTCGTAATCAATGCAGTAGTAGGATATATGTATATATATATATATATATATGTGTGTTTAAGAAAACGCTGCTTTACAGGTGAAGGTCAATAGCTATGTGTCTAATTTATCCTCCGAAATTGTTACTTAATAATAAACCTGAATCTTGGGTTTAAAATGAATATTAGAACATTTCGTTTATTTCTGTCCACATATTTTCTAATGGGGTATGTAGCCTTGTGGAACGCATGCCGAATTAAGGGGTTTCAAACAGTACCTATTAAAAAAATAAATAAGGGGGTTACTGTGTGGCCTCCTATACTTGTGTCTAATGCGACAGTCCACTAATATCCAATCGATTGGTCTCGGAAGAGTATCCCAAGTCGAGATATGTCACGTATAGTGAAATTATCTAGTGTTCCTAAATGTAAACTAATAAGCCCTGACAACTAAAATGTAACCAAGTCACCAGGACGGAGCCTTATTTTGGATTTTGGACCCGGTGCCATATGCGTAAAACCCAGCAGAATCAAGACCACAACGGGCCGTTTGAATGCGCATTTAGACCGCAATCAAGCGACTAACAACACTCATGAACCAACACCACTACAAAATTCATTTGGCATATTTTACGAATGCACGAATGTGTCATTATTGCGCAAAAAATCCAATTGGCGCATAGTACACAGCGCGCAGGCTCTTTGGACCGCACTTCACCCAATTGTCGCTCAGTTTTGCGGCATCCAGACCCGAGTAACGCGATGATGATGTGACGGTCGGGTATCAAACTTTATCACTCACCTTCTTTCGCATTCTGTGCCTTTCCGGGGTTAACGAAACAACATAATAAACGGAGGCAAAAGGTAATCCGCAAACAAAGAGTCGACGTGGAACCCATGTTCCGAGTGGAAGTTGGCGAGACCGTGTTGGATTTGCCACCGCTTCCCATTGACCGAGCAGCTCTACACCGGCTCTATGTACCCGAGACACGGCTGTCTCTCACTCAAATAGCGTCGGCAGCTGCTGGGCGGGGCTTAGGACACGGCCGCTGTCACTCAACTCGAGTGACGGGGGAGTCGTCCACTCAGGGCTCGAAGAAAATAATCCCGGCCAAGCCGTGTGGCCAATAAAATAGTCGCAGGGGCGTTTCTTAGGAACAACGCGTGAAGTGGGGAGATGTTTTTAGGACATGTTTTGTTCTGGTCTACTTTACAGAATACGGACCTCTTTGCGTTAGTCGACGTGAGGGTAAGGAGACTTTTTTTTCTAAGGAGGAGTACATTTAGCAAACTAGGATAAAACAGGATAAAAGATGACAAAATTACTCCAACCGCTTAAGCCAAAAACTAGTAATATAATATAACGTTTGCTTTGTTTGTATCTACATTCCTATACACTTGTATTTATTGCAGTGGTGGGTTTGTGTGTGTCTGTGTGTGTCTGTGTGTGTGGGGGGAAGCTACATAAACAAAATACACACACGTTACAGACATTTAGTGTTAACTGGGCACATTACTGTACTTTTTATAATTTTATGTCACCACTTTTCTCTGAGCTGCACTAAGTTGCCATGCAAAGCAACAGAGGCCTCCACGTTAGACCGAACCGTGTTCGCTATTCGAGGACAACCATGTGTAGGGACTGTGAAGCCAGACTGTGTGTAAGAGTTGTGTGCATTATCTTCAGAAGGTCACCCCTGGAAGGAGTCCCACTGTGTCTGGGCATTGGGCGGAGAGATGAGTTGACTCATCCTCGGGTCTTGTTGCTGCATGAGAGGCCGCTACCATACAGAAAGGGCCGACCGCATCCCAGGGTTTTAAGTAGTGCACTGGATCAAAATAAACACGAAACACAATTAAAAAGCCCAAAGTCAATTTCCAATCGCTCAGATGACTTGGCAAATCACGGGAAATGTTCAGAGTAAAAGGAAAAGCTCATTAGCTCTTAACATAATATGGCATGTTTTTTCCGGGTCACTAATTAATCTCCATTTACCTTGTACTGAGCAAAAACAGCTGTAATTATTGCCCACAAATATTGATTAATAAACAATGTACATTGAATGGATGGGAGTAGACAGGGAGCCACTTCAAGGTTTATTTACCTCTGTTATTTGTTTAGCCTGTTTATAATTCAAAAGACTGGTACGCCTCTTTACCCTTGATAGGGTTTATTCAACTAAAATGTCTTAACGTTTTTATCATCATATAGCATTTTCTATCATATCAGTTATGACTCTATTCAACTACATCAATCCGACCTTTACCGGTTGATTTAAAAAGACGTGTTTCAAAAAATATTATTAGATAACTTTGTTAGGGTTGGCATCTCATCAGGCCTGTCTTGTTCTACAGTTCCAGTGGTAGATTACACTGCTTCTTGGTTATGTATATGAGACACCTGAATATTCATGAATATTTCTATCCACTCAATATTTGGCTTAATTCCCGTAATGTCACAAGTACAGGCTGAACAAAGCTTTACCAGTTCTATGATGATAAATCTAATAAGGTCTTCCTGCGCATTCGAGTCGTGTCCCAAAAAAACGCATTGCAGTCTTTAAAATAAACCTTATAGAAAGTCTACAGCATATGTATGAACCATGAGGCCAGACCATGACATATCTGACCAATATAATGACAATGTGCCCAGACAACAAAGTTTCTGAAACGCATCACCTCCATTTACGTCAGTTGCCTTCTGTTACCATAGTGATCTTTATTTGGGTTGTGGTTATTCTACTGTGCAGCGGTCAGATGGAAGTTACTGTTTGCACAAGAAGGAAGATTGTTGTGGTTTTTTTGCCCACTGTTTTCAAGCGAAGCTATCAGCAGTATTTAAGGAAGCTGTGGAACCTTTGGAACAGATCGAAAGTTAATCCAAGTTCACTTTAGGCCCTATTTGCATGTTATATTTCATTTATATTGCTTTTTGGGCTAACCAATCTGTTAGAGCAAGAGAAAGACATCAAGGAGTGGCTAAGAAGCATCTGTTGCCACAAAAAGTGCTATGGCAGGTTGGGAACTGACAGGCCCTTTTAATGCCCTCAATGATTCTGTTTAAGGACCACCCAAGTTGTAAAGATATTAGTGAAAATGAATGTGACATCATTAGGCAAGTTAATGTAGCCAGGCTGACTCTCCAAAAACCCAAACAAATCATCGACCCTGAATGGAAACATCCTTCCTCAACTAATAATTCACAAAAGTAACTACTGGTTTAATGACACATGCACACTAGTTTATTACACTGTATTAATGGGTATTTATTTTCTGTTTTCCTCCCAGTGAAGTCTGAACATCCACCAACCAGACTGTACTCATCATCTGGCGGTGACAGGTCTCGTCTTTAAGAGCTCTCTCTCTCTCTCTCTCTCTCTCTCTCTCTCTCTCTCTCTGAAGACCAGAATAATGTGGTTCTCACCCAGAGCAATCTGAAGACTGCCGAGATGTATAAAGAGGCTGACTGACTACTTGTGTACACAGCTCCGTCGCGTGTCCCATGTTCGTCTGGCTGTGTCAGTAAGTACAGGGAAACACCTCCGCCGCCCTGGAGGAACCCTGCACCCAGAGCTATAATAGCGACCGTGAGAAACAGCCCAGAGGCCCTGTCAAATGGAAGAGGGGCCGGGCTAACAGGTAATTTGGATCTTTTAATAGATCACTGATATGGAATGTTGCTCCCGAAGGAAATCTCAAGTGTTGAGAATTCAATAGTATTGTTTTGGGGCAGCTAGCACCCATTTGCACCTGACACCGGTTTGTTGACATAATCACATTCCTGACGGAGTCCGTCTCTGTCCGAGTGAAGTTTAAAAAATGTAAAGTGCCAAAGAAACAGTAATCATGCCTACCGGTGTCTCCTGTGTTTAAACCGAAAGAAGGATGTTATTTATGTCTCGAGATCCAATTAAGTTATTGTAAGAAAAAGTGGCAGATGAAAATGGGTGAAAATGTGCTGAAAATGCTTAATATGCAGTGATCCAATTAGTCAGTTCAAATAGAGCGATATGCAGACATATCGTTACTGTTCCTATCTGCCGTGTAGTTCTCTCCAGGCAAAACAGGAAGGAGGATTCTGGGTTCCCTTAAGGCAATTGTAGAGAGAACATATGTACAGTTCTATGATGCTTGTTTCTAGGCTATTTGAACCACAGTTCTATGATACTTGTGTCTAGGCTGTTGGAACTACAATTTTATAATACTTGTGTCTAGGCTATTTGAACCACAGTGCTATGATACTTGTGTCTAGGCGATTGGAACCACAGTTCTATGATACTTGTTTATAGGCTATTGGAACCACCGTTCTATGATACTTGCGTCTAGGCTATTGGAACCACAGTTCTATGATACTTGGGTCTATGCTATTGGACCACAGTTCTATGACACATCAGTGTATAAAGGCAGGCAGTTTAGCATGTTATTTATTAATTAAATTAATTAATTAAAATTAATTAAAGGTCTAAAATACTCTCCAGGAAAACATAGCCCATTTTCCAAACCGTTTTACAGAGATATAAGCAATCAGAGTAGAGTATTAGTCGCGTTACAAATGCTCTCTAAAATAAAATATTTCACTGCATTTTCCAAACTGACATTCTTTTGTAAGAGCAGTGCACTTAAACATTTTTCTTTCCTGTTCCAGTAGTTTTCAGCAAAGCCTTTAAGTTTCCTTAAAGTATGTGAGTTCTGTCTCTCTGCGTTCACGTTCCTCAGAGATCTTCCTTACTGATGACTGGATCACTGCTGGCATCATGGGCCTTCAGGCTACCGCAAACACTGAGGGATTTTTGAGTGACAGATGAAGACATCCAGATACCCATATGTATAGAAAACATGTGGATGGTCAAGGGAGGAAATTTGATTGGCTCAGCCATGATAAGTACCTCCCTGTTTATGTTGGGCTGGTAAGAAAGACCTTCCTGCAACGCCTCTGATTCTGAAAAGGATGTCTGATTTTGTGAATGAAAACACAATTACGTTTTTGGCTCAATATGTCAACCAGATCACATTTCTGTTGATGAATGAAGCGTTATACAAAAAACCTCCACAGTGATATTAAGTGGTTTAATACAGATTTTGGATTCCTCTAGCTGCCAGAATATCTCTAATGTGCAATGGCTTAGGTTGTGTAAGGTTATGGAAGGAATGTGGACGCCATGCTAGACTTGGGGCTTAGCTGTCCGGAGCTTTGTACAGACATGTATCTGATCATGTCCCTGTCTTCTGAGGAACTGTGTACATTTAGGAGAATGGAGAAGCAGGAGTGGGAGCCAGCCATGACATCAGCTCCTGGGAGTCCCCCGGATCGACCTCAAAAGATATCTCTTGACCTTATTTTAATTCAAACACCGGCCACACGATTCTTCAACAAGAGGTTTCGTCATTTGGCGTTGTGTGTTGATGGTGGCAAAAGATATCTGGGACACCATTCCTCTGTTGAGCTCAACTGATCAAGTTATTGCCTGTAAGCTTTAACAGTCGCCTTTGGAATAAAGTTCTTCAGACCTGGACGTTCTAAAGACTTCTTGGCCAGGTTCTAAAGACCTGAAAAGGTTCTGAAGACCTTTTGAATAAAATGTACTGTCACGAGTGAGGTGAGGTGAGTGTTCTACACGATGCTTTTAGGGTGAGCACTTCCTGTTCTAGTTCTTCTTTTGCTAAATCCTCAAAGCTGGTGTGAATTAGCTATTAGTTGGGTTTTTTAATGTCCTAGGGAGTGTCACTACGTGGTCGGTTATTATATCAAAGTCACGTTGCAGTAAGGGTGAGTGTTTGTTGTTTAAGTGTAACTATGCTAATCATTAGTAGCCATGATTGTAAGCGATTTCAGTTACTGTTTAGTTTTTTACCTGTTACTTAGTTTTACGCTCTGCATTTGGCTTCATCTGCACTACACCAGTTTCGAGACATGTAGAGTTACAACTGAGATATAAATGTCTTAAATGTACGTGATGCCTTTAAACAGGTTGTTATGAATATAAGATCCATGTATTTTATAATTTCTTTTTAAAGGACATTGAATTGCTGTCTTTTAATGTCCCAAAGAATTATTTTTGCCAAAATAATAGGAAACTTTCTAATGACTGGGATGTCAAACGCTAAAGTAACTCAAGAACCGTGACTGTGAATAAGTACCTGCTTATTTTATATCTCTCGTTTATTCAGGTGTTTCCCCTTTTTTAAGTTACCTGTATTGTATTATTTTATCCCCGCTTCTCATTGTCTGAAACGCAGAAGAAAGCGTAAGGTGAGAAGTGACGTTGACAGGTTCCAGCAGAAAGGATCAGATTAAAGGGCTGCTATATCATCTTTATATATATATATATATATATACATATTGTACCCTGAGGATGTTCCGAGTTAAGACTGAATAGATGTGAAAGGATGAAGTGTGACAATGACATTAAGAACATATAAGCCTCCAATTACTGTCTATGTTGCATGCAAATGAGTGTTCGGTGAACTTCAAACATATACATTCATTAGAACATAGGATGTTGGTAGATATGTATTGTTAAATGTCAATTTCCCAGGAATATATTTGGAACTTGCTGTAATAATCCGGCACAGTGTGTGCTTCACGGATTATGTGCTGGTGACATACGGTTCACAATTCACAATCTAATTTTACCTCAGGATGTTCCCTAGGAAGAAATCATGTAGAAAGCTAATCGGCGGTTTCCATTCATACTGTGTGTGTGTATAAGCGTTCATACGTTCGAAAAAACACAATGAAATGTGCATCTTGCCAAAATTACACCGGTTGGCCAGACAGTGGCACTCTAACTAGCGGTTGAAAATGTGAACTATGCAAGGTCACCCCGACCCCCCCAACCGGTCATGAAATTCAGTACATAGACCCCTCACTTCACAGAGAACAAATGTGCCTCGGTATCCCCTTGGGTCCTCCGTGATGGATTCCGGGATATTTTACATTTTGTGAAGAAAAAAATACACTCAAAAACGCTACACCTCTGGCACAAGATGACAGTTCTGCATTAACCTTGATATGCCACATGTTTGGACAAAGGTTGATCAATTGATTTTTTTTCAGATTTTTACATGAAAAGGAAATATGTTCTTTTGACTTTTAAACTGTTCCTGTGGGCATGACCTTGTACATATCAATGGAAATGGCAAATTGCTGTTTACCAGGTTGTTTTTACACTAAATATAGAAGGAATTTCTACCTTTTATTAAGGTAAAATGGTTCATCGCAAAAAACAATAATCGCAGGATCGCCTTAGCGATTAGGAAATCATCGCTTGTCCGTGACTTCATGTTTCATTGAGGTATTAATACATGACACTATCTTATTTATCTGTCAACATTGCGAACATTACAAGAGTAAACAAAAGGATGTCACAAAAAGCTGTTTACATTTATAAAGTAGAAGAATAATATCTGAACAATATTACCTCAATTAAAGGAAAGTAATATTGTGAATATCAAGATGAAACATAAATAAACAACCATGACATTTAAATACCCATTTTTCTAAATCTTTATCTTTCTAAATGAGATCACATTTGGCACACATGCTCAGGGAGCTTATTAGTGTGCACCATTAGCGCGATTCTTACTAAATTATCAAATTACATGTTTTTGGGTTGACAGTTACATATATACAGCTGTACTTTATATTTGACCACAACAAATGAAGGTCGCTTCATAAATGCCCCCCCTGTATTGAACATCTCTAAAGCATTTACTATTTTAAAATAGTGCATTGATTAGGACCACATTGACAGAGCAAAAGAGATATACTGTAGTATCATTTTGAACACAAGCAAAGCTTCTCTTTCCAGATATTGCTGCTCTATCCGAGTTACCATGCATGACCCTGAGATCCAAATGTGGTAACACTATAACATTACTCAAATGTTTCCTATAAATCAAATACCTCAGAGAAAGAAAATCAGCTAAGCAGTCGGTTAGGTTTTCCGTAGCGTGAAATAGTAGACAGTGGGCCCTGCGAATCTGACGGATGCCGAGCCGAAAGGTGTTTTATTTCACTGTTTCTCCAGCTGCATGCTCTGAAATGCTGACGCCATCCACTCCGGTGATGGTTGGCCTGTGTTCTCCGCCATGTGCAGTTTAACGCCAGGCCAATGGCAGCGCACGGCCAGATCGCGGCAGATATCTGTCACAACACCACATAAACCTCTGGTGAAGTCCAACTGCCAAGGCATTTTAACATTAATGCAAAAACATTTGAAGAAAATACAAGAAAATGATAACTAAGTATTTTTATTTACCATAAAAATTGTGAAATGTAGGATTGCGAAACCCTGGATTTTAGTAAACAAGGATTGCTCTCAATGAGTAAATATTATTCTACCCTGTTCAGATTTCGCAGGATCCCTGAGCTTTCAGATAATGAACAACTGGCCCTGGGAAAAACCTGCTATCATTAAAACAGAAATTGTCCGTCTGCTACTCTTTCAGACCTTTCCTTCCTTTTCAGAAATCCACCGTTTTTTAGCCGGCATGCCTCGACTCAGAAGAGAGAGAGAGAGAAAATATAAGAACAAGAAGAAAGCCTTTAAGACCGTCTCTAACCTGGGAGACATGTTAATGAGACGCCACGGGCAGGCTCCCAAGTTTTGGGTCATCTCTGTCATTAAGGCACCCGCGTGGACTTTTGACTTCAGATTTAGTCAATTTTTCCTGCAGGGAAACAAAGGGGATTATGTAAGATTTAAAAGGATCGTCCCGCATCTAGCCCTGCTCCTCTGTTCCATTTCATCTCCTGATTGGGTTAAATCTCGGTTGGGGTAAAAAGGAGGAGCCAGAAGTGCTGAGTGTGAGATGGCGTGCCTTTGAAGCAGGGTCGAGATGTGATGTGTTGCCGCCATACATAAACAGCTCTGCCCGTGTCCGTTCTCTCTTGGAAAAGCCTCTCACACTTCGGCCCCTTTCTACTCCGTATCTGTCATTATCTGTCTTCTCTTTCTTCTCTTCTTCCCGTCTCTGTATTATCCCTCTTTTTTCTCTTCGCCATGTGTCTCGCCCCATCTGTCTCTAAACTGTTGTGTGTCTATACATATTTGTCCGTACCTGGATTTTTCCTTCCCCTCTCTCTTTATTTGTGTCTGTCAGTCAGTCTGTGTGTTTCACATCTCTTTGCACAGCAAAGTAATTTCCCACCTCCTCTTCCCCGTCTCCCTATCTGACTATACATCAACGGCATTATATTAAAACACCCCCCCCCACACCTTCCCCAATCTCCTACTGCTAGTCTCTTCAAATCCCCACCTCCGTCGCTTCTCCCTGTGTACATCGGTTGGAGAACGAGACAGAGTGGTTCTCAGTGCTCGTGCATACACAAGTTAACGAGTGGAATATTTTCACTTGCTAATTTTGTCGTCTAGGGAAGAGCGGGCGCGCTACAGTGACCCCTCTCTGGGTCCACATCAGCCGTGATCGTAATAATCTCAACATGCACCTACTCCAGGGGTAAATTAAACTATTACGGCAATGCCTTTCACATTTTAATCGATTTGATGTGCTACTATATCACATTTGGAGGGCTTAAAGTGTCCACCTCTGTAAATGGCAAAATAATAAATGTGAGCTGAATTAAGACAACCAAGTAGTACAGTACAAGGTCCAGGCAAACAAACACTTTCCAAATAGTCGTTACAAAGTAACGTCAATAATTCACAGCGGTTTAAATGATCAGAAAACTTAAAACTGTTGAAACAGTTAAAACTGTTGAACTAGTATCATGCCAGAGATAAGTTTACATGGCAACTATGTCATGGGTGACACACATTTGAACTCAGTATCAGATTACAAACACGTTGAGACAGTACACATAACAAGTACTGTTGAAAAATACTAAAGAATGACCTAATAAAACACTTTCGATGTGTAGCCAGAGGTCGAGATGCAGCCAAAACATGGGGTATCATGTGACCAAAGGGGGCGGGGCTGACTGGACGAAGAAAGCATCTAGTGCTAAAAAAACAAACCAACAGCTTAACTTGATGACCCTGATGACTATCGGGAAAAGGTGGAGAAAGTGGTCTCTTCACGTACGGATCAAGATACATAGGATTCAATTAGAAACGTATAACTCATACAATGTTATCAGATAATTAAATCCCTGGAAAAAAGTGTTTCACGTCTTCTTAAATGTCTGATTCAACATGTGAAATCCAAACCTGCACTCGGAGACACGAAGCACAAAACGAACAGACACACTGTCCGAGATAGCTCACCATCCTGCGATTATTTACCCCAGCGCTACGAAGAACCAGATAACCAATTATTCGCCGTTACGAGAGCTTCTGCTGAATAATAGTTAATGTACCCGTTTTAAAGTGCATTTTATGGGTTTCAATGGACGTAAAGTTATATTTTCTGTTAAATTGAAATTCTTGTTCGCATGACATGATGTAAATGGCATTAGACATTTTTTTGGGTATAATTTTAACAGCTCATCAACTTTAGCCCCATAGCTTAGCCTATGCCTGATGAACATTCACCGTCTGACTGGCTTGAGGAGGATAGTAGTTCCCGTTGTCTTGGCGACACTTGAGTGACATTCTCAGACAGCTATTAGGCCTCGTTCTCTCCTCAGCATCTCTTTTGTTTCACGTCCTTATATGGAGCATGAAAGTGCCGTGTGCAACAGACATTATCCAGTTAAATCTATGCTGCCCTCGCTAAATAATTGTTTTCTACTCCTCTGGGCAAGTCATCAGTGTCAGCACATTATGGTTACATGACAGAATTAGCCCCCTCAGTTCTATCTGGGTCTTCGCTATAGGATTGTAAACACTTCCCTATATTTCTAAGTATTAAGTCTTGGTGTTGGTGTTATAATAGCATTTAAGTACAAAGAAGTGCTATGAAAAAGTACACAAACGGTCATAATTCAGTACCGGTAAATGTTTTATATAGTTAATATAACGAAATGCTAAAGCATTTTTTTTATTTAAATGCAGAGCGCAACAAGAACAAATGCTCTGAAGTGGAAGATCTGAAACGATTTTAAGTCGAATTGCAAGAACACATACAATACTCAGTTCTGAATTGTGTCTGTAAACGTACACGACCTATAAATACTGGCCATTCCTTTTATATCTTCGCTTTTGATTGTTATCATTCGTTGTCTTTCAGATTTTGCTGATATGTTTCCCTTTCAACATTCTTCTCTTTCTTTACCTGTCAGACGCAAAGGTGTGAGCTGTCAACGAGCTGCCTGAGACTTTTGTCTTCCTTACCCAGGACGCACCCACAATCACACACTCAGATAGGTTTTCCATTCCCTGTTTTTCTTTCACTTCTTCTGGAAATAACGTCTGAACACTTTGGGTCAGGATAGCACAGATCCATTGTTGACAACAGACACATACAATAATTTATCTAAATTAATCCCTCAGATCATTTGACAGCCTTCCACATATCTTTTCAACCCTTTGTTTTCCTATCATAAAATCATAACATGAAACGATAACCTCTGCGTTTTCCCCTACTTCTTACCTTTAACCAATATGTTGTCTTAGAATATATTCTTTGAGCTGGTTGTTTTCCCAAAATATTTCCAGTGGTTTCGGTTAGGTTTGCATAAGGGACAAAAACCCTGAAAAATGTATTCATATGAAACAAGCTGGCACCAACCAATCGATCAGCACATTGTAGCTTAAGTTCTGAACAAGTGAATGGAAACCTAGGCAATGAAAACGACCGTGGAAGTATGTAGTAGTGAATTATGAGGGTGAAAGGGACGTGAATTTGGGTTTAACGACTGAAGCCAAAACCGTCCTCTTTACATGGTTTATAAGCAACAAAAAAACAAATAAATTCCTTTAGTTTATAGAAGAAGCAGCAGCCTCGATTGAGCTTCGCTATGATATTTTGCATGAGTAAATTCAGTGTTCTGTTAAGATAATCTGATAGCAGGTATTTAAGGTAGTTAGCTAACATAAAGTGACATCTGAAGTTGGCTATAAATACACTGACTATAGAATATCAACGCCACATAAAAAGAGGAACATAATGAAGATCAAAAATGTGTCTAAATTGTTTGAAGTTATGTCGGACTGTCTCTCCGTGCACGTAACTCTCACTGCAGGAGTAGTGCTGAGGGTAGTTCAACTGCAGCTTAATCTGGTTCGTTTGCTTTCCCCGGTAATGGGATTTGATAGAAACCGTGATAAATAACAATTATCTACGTGAAAACTAATGTTTATTCAGGGCAAAATTAGAAAACTCCAATTAATTCTGGTAAACACAACATAAACATTTTATATGAGGTTATGCCTGTTTTTTTTTTTTAAGTTGCCCTTTTCTAACATCTCCACCATACACGGCCTGCGGACTTACTTCACAAGCTAAAAAGTCATCACTGGATAGCACAGAGTGTCATGTAACCTACAATTACCCCTGCTTGCCCACTAACTAACAGTGTCGATTTGTGTGGGTATTGCTTGCTATAAAAAGTGTGCACCTGTCAATGTGGCAATTGGCTTCTTGGTAACTCTGAAAATTAGATAAGAAACTCAAAATGTTGTAAAGTTGAGGCAAAAAAATTGTATCAAATCATGTAGCATTACAATGGTAATGACATCTAGGTAGCTATAGCTAGGTATCAAGCTATCCTTTAGCAAACTAGGTGGCTAGATATCTTTTAGCGAACTAGGTGGCAAGATATCTTTTAGCTAACTAGGTGGCTAGATATCTTTTAGCAAGCTATGTAGCTACTGTGGGAACAAATCAAATGTACTCACTAGTCTGAAAAAGGTAAAGCAGTGTGAAGTAGGAGGTGGATGCAACTGTAATTCCTATTCTGTTTATTTTCTGTATTTACAGCGCAATCTGTGTGTTAGTCAATACAGACTTGACCAATCTGCTTGGCAGCAGAGAGAGGCAGACCGCAGCTTGTTGTCTTTGGGGTAATTTGCATGGTGAATTTCATTATTTCCATAATTGTAATGAACACAAACGTCATTTACACAGAAGTGCATTCATCCTCCCCAATTCTGTTCTCATAACAACTGACTTCTTGAATAAAAACAGACCATGTACATTAGTACAACAAAAAAACACACATATCAATACATGGTTTTAAAGATGCTAGTTTGATTATTCCGTTTAGCAGTACTTTAATGGATTTGACAGATGTGCCCACAACATCTTTACTTCTGTGCACATTCTGTAATGCTCTGCATTGATGACAGAAACCTCCTGTTTGTTTCAAAGTGACTGCCAGCCTCTGAAGAATGTGCCAGCATGAAGCATTGCTGAATTTCTTTAAAGGGGGCAGGGATTCACTTTTATCTGAGTAGGTAAGTTCTGGGACACAATCTTCGCTAAATCGTTTGTAAACCATCAACCGTGTAAGTGAGAATCAAGCGGCTAAGGCCAGAACAAAGCAACAAGTCTAGTCTGAAAATATGATCAATGTTGGAAATCTGATGTTTACACGTAATGAACTAAGAACAGGGTGAAGACATCATCTCCCTTAGGAAGGACTCCTCTAACATCCTTGAGCCATCAGATGATGAAAGGTTTGACCTGTGCTAGTTATCTGTTTGGCCTGGGTTAGGTATCTGTCTAGCCTGGGCTAGTTATCTGTTTGGCCTGGGTTAGGTATCTGTCTAGCCTGGGCTAGTTATCTGTCTAGCCTGGGCTAGGTATCTGCTTGGCCTGGGTTAGGTATCTGTCTAGCCTGGGCTAGGTATCTGCTTGGCCTGGGTTAGGTATCTGTCTAGCCTGGGCTAGGTATCTGTTTGGCCTGGGTTAGGTATCTGCCTAGCCTGGGCTAGGTATCTGTTTGGCCTGGGTTAGGTATCTGTCTAGCCTGGGTTAGGTATCTGCTTGGCCTGGGTTAGGTATCTGTCTAGCCTGGGTTAGGTATCTGTTTGGCCTGGGTTAGGTGTCTTTCTAGCCTGGGGTAGGTATCTGCTTGGCCTGGGTTAGGTATCTGTCTAGCCTGGGTTTGGTATCTGCTTGGCCTGGGCTAGGTATCTGTTAGGCCTGTGCTAGGTATATGTTTGGCCTGGGTTAGTAATATGTTTGGCCTGGGTTAGGAATCTGTTTGGCCTGGAATAGGTATCTGTTGAGGTATTCTATGTAAAGAGGAAATGATTTTGTCTCCACTCTAATAATAAAGATTGTTATCCACAAGTCAGTATCTAAATTGTTTTAGATGTTGAGGAAAAAGAACGGTTGTTGTTCAAAAAACTCATGTATAATGCTCCACCCAGCAGGTTATCAACCAATTGGGTTTTCAAAACTGTAAATATCTTAGATTTTGTACAAATATTTTTGATGTTGTGCTTCTTTTCACGGAATCCATGCTAATGGGGTTTTTCTTTATCTAGCATCCAATTTACTACCATTTACCCCTTGAATAAATGATGGCCTTGTGCCAGAATAACACTGACAACAGCTGCAACTCTGATATAGTTTTCTTTTCTTCTCAAAGTTGCCAGAGTGTATCATTTTTCAGAGTAATGTCAGTATGCTCATTACCTAAGCATTACCACACTTGTGTTAGGTCAAAGTTCACAAACAGATTTCGTATAATTGACAAACCGACTGGAAAGTTGTTTTAGGGCCAGCATGACCTCTTGCTTCCTCTTTGCCCAGAAGACGTTGATTGATTGACGTACGGATGAATCGATTGTTTCATACGAGACTGGCTGTGTCAATAAAACACATTTAAAACAGGTTTTCTGTTTTCAGCAAACCTTGTGAAAAAACGCCAGAAACACAGATAAAAGAAAACACACATAAAACAGCCTGTCCCTGTGCGTACCATGTAGGGAACACTGCATGTTAGCAACCACTTGCTAACGTAATGCTAAAAGACCATAAAGGAATAATACATATAAGAAATACTGCTACAAGACCCCCTTCTGAGGCAGAAAGCTTCCATAAATGTGACGTGTGTGTCTGTGTTATCTCACTGTGACCCTGTACAATGGTGGCACGAAGCAAGGAGAACCCCGAGCGTAGACGGATGGCAGCTTATATGACACCGACAGAGGCCCAGATGACTGTATGTCCCGTGGGAACGCTACATCATGTGGAGGTGGAAGCCGTTCTAATTGTGCTTGTCCAAACGCAACACAGTTGTTATACAGGGTTGAACACAGATCGATTCCAGGGTTTCCATGTCTTTAGGTTACGTACAAGCAAATGTCAAGTCATCCCATCTTTCATCCCATCTCCCAACTTCCATCCCATCTCTCATCCCATCTCTCATCCCATATCTCATCCCATCTCCCATCTGTTATCCCATCTCTCATCCCATCTATCATCCCATCTCCCAACTTCCATCCCATCTCTCATCCCAACTTCCATCCCATCTGTCATCCCATCTCTCATCCCATCTATCATCCCATCTCCCAACTTCCATCCCATCTCTCATCCCATCTATCATCCCATCTATCATCCCATCTCCCAAATTCCATCCCATCTCTCATCCCATCTCTCATCCCATCTCTCATCCCATCTCCCATCTCTCATCCCATCTCTCATCCCATCTCAATATAATTGCATTTGCCTAAAATCTTTTCGAAGGCATCTGACACAAATCGTAACTTTTCTCACAAATACTGCGAAAAGGCACATTTTGGCAATTTAGACAATTTATTCCGGATTTCCTTTATTAACTATTACATTAACTATACATTATCTCCTCTAGGCTCAGTAGAATAATCGGATGACCCTAACATGCTAATATGAATTACAGCTGGGGCATGTGTCCCCAGTCCTGATGATCTACTGGTACGTGACGATTTTGGATTTAACCACACCTGAATGACCAGGTGTGTTGATATTTCATCAACTGATCAGTTAACAGTTAATCTGGTGTGGTGATTAGCTGGGACTAAATCCTGTAGTATACGACAAAACCACAGATAAGGATGTGCCGCCTGAAGGCCAAGGGTCCACAATCAGCTGTCTGTTTTAGAAAGGTCCTGCTGCTCAGATCACAGGATGGTGGATAGAGGAATGTAATGGTGGTGACGGGAGAGCAAGGCAGACTCACAGGATGGTGGATACAGGAATGTAATGGGGGTGACAGGAGAGCAAGGCAGACTCACAGGATGGTGGATAGAGGAATGTAATGGTGGTGACGGGAGAGCAAGGCAGACTCACAGGATGGTGGATACAGGAATGTAATGGGGGTGACAGGAGAGCAAGGCAGACTCACAGGATGGTGGATAGAGGAATGTAATGGTGGTGACGGGAGAGCAAGGCAGACTCACAGGATGGTGGATACAGGAATGTAATGGGGGTGACAGGAGAGCAAGGCAGACTCACAGGATGGTGGATAGAGGAATGTAATGGTGGTGACGGGAGGGCAAGGCAGACTCACAGGATGGTGGATAGAGGAATGTAATGGTGGTGACGGGAGAGCAAGGCAGACTCACAGGATGGTGGATACAGGAATGTAATGGGGGTGACAGGATGACTTACATCACCAGTTCCCCAAGACGTATTTAGGCTGACTGACAAGCCCAGTGGTTCTTCTCTTTCCATTGTGTTTCACACTCCCAGTGGCTTTTGATCTCAGACCCAAATGGAGTGTTAGTTCAGGTTGTTGGGTTTGTATGTTGCTTCCACCTTTAATGTACCGGTACATGCTGTCACTACTCTAAACAGCTCGTCATCTGCAATGGCTTATCCTTTATTTAGACACTGAGAAAAGTATTAAAACGTTACCCCCCCCCCTTTAGACCTTGTAAAAAAAAAATGAAATAGGAACAGTGCATATGAATGTATGTGATGGAACGACACAATATTTGTCCCACAATGAATCTCGCTAGCGTCTAATAGCAATAATAGCACAGGGACACATACAATTCATCAGGTAACAATTATTTGTAAAATGTTATGCATAAATAAAGTACACTAGACTTGTGTTTCAGAGTATTGCAGAGACTTGTGTTTCAGAGTATTGCAAAGCAAATTGTAGTGGGACTGCGTTTTGTTTTTATATCCGCGATACTAATAAATGCCAGTGTCTGAGACCTTGCTTTGGCATTGAGGGACTTAATGCCATGTGCAGTACCAATATGTCCAAAGTGCTGGGAGACCAGGGCAATGTCTGCGGGTCTGGGATCAGACGTTACTCTGAAGTCTTAATTCCCTCTGGTCACATGGCACTTATCTCAAAGAGCATTATCATTAACCTCTCCGTACTGGACAAATTCCCTGCCCACTTCTCTCATTGTCTTCGCCTAATTATCCCCCTAGTTTAATTGGCTAAATAAATCACAGCCAGGACTTAACAACTTCTGTGTCGCGGACAAGTCTGCAACTCAATGGGCAGTGTGAATCGAATCACCCAGGTGACATAAACATAATGGAGTAACATAGGTCACTGTTTTCGTCGTTTCCCATGGCGTTGGTGCTACAATGCTAACAATGCTAACGTGCACGAAAGTTGAATTGTCATTTAGTATCTGCAGACGACTGCAGGATCCCAAAACCTTACAGCTTACCTCATGAAAACTCAAAGGGTTGACGGGAAGCAATTTTTATTAAACCTTGACATGGTTTCCGAACGAGGTACAAAAGAGATATATATACGCATTGCTGGTACGATAGTAGCCTGAACAGATGGTAAACATGCTGTCAACCAGAACCTCAAATATCTGTGATGGATTGAAAGCGTGGCATCTGGCACAAACGCGTCTCGGGCCAATTCGCGGGGATGTGCAGCTCAAGTCAGAAACGATCCGAGGCGCGCCTTCGAAATAACCGGCGAGATCAGTCACAGACGAGAACCATGTTTAATAAAGGCTCGATGTTGTTAACTCATAACCAGAGACCCTTTTCCACACCACGCTGTTTGATCACTGGGGATTTTCAAGGTTTCCTTTTTTTTTGTCCGCAGCTGCTTAGTATTTCCTCAGAAATAGGATTTTCTCTCTGGTTCTCTAGACGGTCTGATGTAGTGGTTCCTAGCATGGGTCTCTCGTTCGGTGCTGAGGGTCTGTCTGATACCAGATTGATTCTGACACATTCTTTACCAACTATCTCCTGTGATGGAAACCAATGAATAAAAATCAGAAGCTATTTGTTGTCCAGTGGGGAACATTGAGGGACCGGGGTAGGGTGTTTTATCCGCGTAATCGGTTATTGACTCTGACCCTTTGGGAGATCCGCTTGAGGACATTGGCGATCCTTATTTTACTTACATTACAGTTCTGCCATGAGACGATCCGAATACGCCTATTTTTCTGCCATCCTTTCGCCTTCCTTTTCACGCATGTGAAGCAGTTCTTTCTGAAGGGTGAAACCAATTCCTCTCAGGGCCCCTCAACCCGTGTGTGTGCCCAGTGCTTACAATCACCATTGACCGTCTACATTTACCATCGATGCTTCACAGGCAGATGAATGCAACGTCGTAGACTTGATAAACGATGTTCGAACGCAAATAGCATTTAAATGTGTTATGACAGCTTTGCACTTGTTGTCGTTGTATCCTTTAATGTTTCTGCTTTGTAAATACAGATTCCACAGCGTTTCTAAATGACAGTGAAAAACTAACCTAGAGAGATCTCTAATTTATCCATCTAAACGTTCAATTACCTAGTAGAACATTTACAGTAGCCGTATCTTTTCTGTGGAAAACTATAATTCTTTTATCTGGACAAGCTACCCCTTAAAATGTCGCTAGGTTTGTTCAATTTAATCTTTGTCAGATCCAGAGAGCATAGCTCAATTCAATCTGAGTTGGAGTACACACATATGGAATACCGGCTATTAACTAGTCATTACCTATTGACAAATGACATTTGTGGTTGTGTTGATTGCCACTGTCAAAATCCCATGTCAAAGTTTGTTTTAATTATACTAAACAGGTGTTGCTAAGGAAAGGACAGATAACGGAATCGTGAACCGCATTTGCAAAACAATGAGCGTAATACAACAGATTTGGCTGTCATTTAAAAGACTTTGCATAATCACGCTTCCATTGAATAACTCTCCATAATTGCCCATACGCTAACGCCCGCCAAGAATAGCACGAAGCACGAAACCAGAATAGCACGAAACCAGAAGTCTCTGTCATTAATTGCTGTCCGTTCCTTTTACAGTAATCCCACGTTCAACGTTGAGGCATATTTAAAGGTATTGATGTATCATGTCACCTGCGTGGAACCATGTCAAATGCGGTGCATTTAATGCCAGCGAATGAAACTAATATTAAAGAATAGGGAGAAAGGTGTCAATTCAGCCATTCTGACATAAGCACTATTCATATTTCCTTTTTAATTGTGATCAATGTGTCCTTTATCCCCAGGTCATCCTGGTAACACTAAACGAGTGTGTTCAGATGGCGTGAGGCATATACTTAACCCCAAGCTCCATATGACCCATCTCCAGTCAGATCCTGGCAGCCCCGCCGGGCCTTTAAGGTTTAGACCAGGCATTTCCAAACGCGCTCTTGTCAATTTCGCACATCCGTCTCGGAAAAAGGTAACCGAAAGCATACGTGAGTGGGTTTCTTCCCTAAACGTCTTTCTCCTCGGAAATGTGGACACCTGAAGGTAAACAATGCACGGGAGGTGTGGAGGTCAGCGGCGTGCCGGGACCAGAGCTCCCCCCGCAGACGGGGGCTGTCAGAGACCTGGCTCGGCCCTGTCTGGAGCTCCGAGAGGTGCTGTGCCACCCTGGCACCTGGGGCCCGGCTGTCTGACACCCCGTCAAGCGCCGGGGGCAGGGATTGTCACGGAGCGAAGCCGCCTCGTGTATCGTCCGACCCGTTTAGCATGCAGGGTCAGTGCGGCAGGTCTCATGTTCTGGAGGACCCTCCCGACAAAGGCCGGGGTTGGTCCTGGCGGGCTAAACGGCTGGCCAAATGATCCCGTATCACCAGAAAACGGTTTAATATGAACGGGAAGAGAGAGGGAACAGACTGATGGCTTAAAGGGTGGTTGGGCACTTCTGGGACAACTTATCAGCAGTCCTCCACGTCCCGCTGATCGGTCTCTCGTCGATCCAGAGCACAGGAGACCCGCAGAGCTGCAATAGCATGAAATGTGTTCCCGCCTCGTTGGCCCTAAGGAAACTAAACACAAAGTCACCCTCTTCAGAATCCGAGTTGTGGAGATCAATACGAAGAGTTAACGGAAGGAAGGTGTCACGGTCGTTTCAAAGTCGTACAAACAAGCTTCACATGCATGCGGTGAAGTCGGATTAATATAAAGGGTTGTTTGACTTTTCTTTTATGTTACTATTTTAGGCGAGTGTTTTTTTAATCTATTGAACAACCAGCTGTGTTATAATTCTAGCAGTATTCTACAGTACAATGACAAACTCAGACTTTCCGAACTGCTGGAGCTGGAGGTTATAAAGCCGTGTCTGATCTTAAACAGTCACAGTGAATCAAAACGAGTTTCTAGTGGCTTTCACTTTAGTCTTCTGTTTTCATGTATTATTGGATTCAATTACCTGAGCTCGAGCACAATGTCATCAGAGGTCAAATTTGAATTTGTCCTTGAGACATACAGAAGCCTCCGTGTTTTTTCTATTCATTTGAAATATGTTAAAATAGTATAATGATGTTTTTTTTGTGATAGTACTTTTTCTTCTTTGTGAACAAAGAGTCAAAGACCATTTATCTAAGTCACTTTGATGGAAACATCTATGGACAGAATGGCCATCTGGCAATTCTGGCAAATGTCAGCGAGGCTGGACATTATTTTCTTTTGGTGGGCAAAGTGAAATTCACCACTTTTCAAAAGTTTGGTTTTTTTTTTTAAGAAAAGCACATCTTCTGTCTATTCCAACTGTGTGTCTGTCCAGGGTCAGTGTTCTTTTGCCCATGTTTTCTTTCTATTGGCCTGTCTGAGATATGTCTATTTCTTTGCAACTCTGCCTTGATAACCGGCATCCTGGAGTCGCCTCTTCATTGAGTGTTTTGTTGCTACTCTTGAGGACCTGTGAGGCGTCTGTCTCTCGAACTACATACTCTGATGTTTTTGTATGAACAGGGAGCGGGCAATTATGAAGACATATGATGGGCTGGTGGGTGATTGGCTACGATACAACTGCAATGTGCATGTTAGGACCTCCGTTATAATGCTGGGCAAATACATGGCTACTAGCAGTGGATATTATATTAAGAATTAAAGTAATTACCACTTAGTTTGAAACCCAAAGTTACATAAATGGGTTCAGTCAATGGGTTCAGTTGTTGGGTTCAGTCAATGGGTTCAGTCAATGGGTTTGGCCAATGGGTTCGGTCAATGGGTTCGGTCAATGGGTTCGGTCAATGGGTTCGGTCAATGGGTTCAGTTAATGGGTTCAGTTAATGGGTTCAGTCAATGGGTTCAGTCAATGGGTTCAGTCAATGGGTTCAGTCAATGGGTTCAGTCAATAGGTTTAGGCAATGGGTTCAGTTAATAGGTTCAGTCAATGGGTTCAGTCAATGGGTTCGGTCAATGGGTTCAGTCAATAGGTTAAGTCAATGGGTCCAGTCAATGGGTTCAGTCAATAGGTTCGGTTGCACAAAATATCTTTCAATCCTCCGTGAATACCTGATTTACTATCCGTTTAACAACTTGGACCACTGATATTTTGTGTCAGACCAAATAATGAGCCGGTGTCGATCGGGATCACGTTTAGTGACATCAGTGACATCATCAGTGGAACGTGCTCGTCTGGAGTACATTAACAGTAATTAAGTTGGCATACACAAAAATCAGGACACTTACTGTATCGAGACACCACAGTATTTTGAGAAACACATTGCTGCCTTTCATGTGTGAAAATCCTGCTGCACCCGTATGGGTGCTTTTGATCCAGCGAACTAGACTGCAAGACCACCCTGGGCCATTTAGTTCTTAAATCATTTATTATTATTATGAGTCTAAGGTTACTCCAGTTAAATCATGGGCTGGCGGAACCAAGAGCAACAATTGGTGGTACCAGTGAAACCAGAGGAAAATGTTAACCAGGGGCCTGAGTGAGAGAAGTACATTGGCAACCCAAAACCCATGCCAATTAGCGGATAGACACACGGAATGATTCAGTCACACTCGGAAGAGTTATAGAACAGGATATTTGGTGAACACCTGAGCAGTGCATTTATTCCACGTGTTAGATTACTCATGAGGCTGGATCCACTGATGTTTGGAGTTAGTGATGCCAATGACAGTAGTGGGTGGTGTTCGTCTGGAGTCCTGTAGTGGTAAAACACACCGAGAGTAGGAGTACGTTTATGGGAACGCACACAGTGAGCGAGCAACTAATTTGTATTTTAGTCTGAAAGGACTATTTGATTGTGAGGGAGAAACACAAATAACCAAATAGAGAGCAAATGAGACATCTCCTACCTGCACCGATAACATTCAAGCCTACCATCTGCCTGGCTGGTTTGCCGATACACCTGTTACCAAACTTCTGCCTGATAACATTCCAGTCTACCGTCTGCCTGGCTAGTTTGTCCCCTGCCAAGATTCTGCATTTGTCTGTCTGTGCCTCAGTAATAATATATTCATACTAATATTTTACACACACACATATACTGTATATATATATATATACAGTATATTCATGTATTCACCAGTGTGTTAAACCATTAACCCGCCTCCATGCTCCTGTCAATCCCCCATTAAACATTCCTGCAGCAATCCAGGCCGAGTGCAGGGTCCAGCCATGGAGCCCTTACAAATGTGCCTTGTGTTGATCGATGTACGCAGTTACAGGAGGGAGGAAGGCTTGGAACTAATAAAACTTGTAGGCAGACTCCTGACCGGGCTCTGATCTATGTCCAGACGTCGTATAGGTAGTTGTGATTAGCTTCACACAGTTGAATAATAACAGCACTTGACATTTGTTTCCCACTTTCACCGCCTCACATGCAGAGACGTGTTCGTGCTCCGAGTCAGCCGCTAGAATGAGAAGCTCCTTCTGTCTTTACCACTCAACATACTGCTCCCACAGAGTTGGCGATATATCTATCTCGTGCCTTCTTCAGGCTCTACTTCGTATAACTTTTTGACCAGCCAGAGGGTACTATTCAACATGTTCTTCGTCGTCAAGACTACACCATACATTGCCCATCACACCGCAATAATCTGAAGGGGGGCTCTCCGGAGAACGAAACGGCACTCCAGATCGGATGCACCTCAAGGGTGAGATCTTCACAAGTTTATTCTTAAGCAATAAGGCACAAGGGGGTGTGGTATGTAGCGGGGGGGCTCGTACCCGGGGGGTTGGGAATCCCAATAAATCACTGTAAACATAACTATGTAACTATGGTGTCCCCCACAGGAATTGCTCTAAAGTTGATAGCAGATTATTGCCACTGGTGTGTGGTCAATGCACCATGGCTAATTTGTAATGTAGCCTGAGAGCTCTTACCCGTGGTTTACCTCAGAATGGCTTTATTGCCATTTTAAGCAGCTTACTAACACAAAACGAACTGTAAGAAAGTATTTGTGTGTCATAACCGCAGTACACTGTTTAAGGTCTCATGTGAATCAAACCAATACTGATAAAGTGGTTTAAATGTCTGTATGGGGGAAGAAATCGGGAGAAAATGAAATAATAAATGTTATGTCCGCCCAGTTGACTGGGAGCCCCCATTTGAGGCGGATTAGGTTCCTTGTATATCAGCTTTAAAACAGGGGACAAGACAAGCGCCCTAGCCTGACCTTTTGACCTCGCTTTTGGGATGAATTGTCCTGCAAATCACTAACATGGCCAGGAGCATGTTTGTCCCAGAGCTTAGAGGCCCAGTAAGACCCACAGGGCCGTGACACTTGATGACTTTTTAACAGCAGAACAAGGCGTAAGAGAATGGCCACCATATTACCACCCTCGATAAAGCTCCGGATCACTCCCGGGCCGGCCCGGTTCTCATGGCGTTGTATTAAACCGTCGTGTCAAATGAAGAGCTGCGCGGGAGTGTTCATAATATCAATAGTATCTTGTGCTCTAATATAAAACCGTCACACCGCACGAGTCTGTTGCGTCAGATAATGTCGAAATTTGGAACGGATGATGCAAGACAACGCCTCTCACACATTTATACAGAGAACGGCAGACGACGGCAAACACAAAACAAACTCACTTGTAATGAACCACCTTCCCCGTAGCACAGATCTCCTATGCGCCCGCCAGCTCTCAGCCTCTTCACTCGAATGAGATCAAAGCCGTGGGGGCAATTGTGATATGCGTGTTCCTGTATACATTGTCTAATTAGAGGGCCTTAAACACGCCATTACAAGTCAGCCCACAGATCACTGCTTTACGGAGCTAAATTGCCACGGTGCACGTCGCATTTCAAGTGCCAATCTGGAGTGGGGGGTCAGGCAGTGGATCCACACTCCTCCTCAGTGTGGCGAGGAAGAGTCTTGGCTGCTGTAGGTGGTCGACCGCTTGGCAGAGGATGAAAAGTCATTTTTATTTCCCCTGCAGTCGGCGAGTAATTAAAATGCATGCAAGCTGCGTCTGTTTCTCTTCATAATTTATCCATAAACTCCAGATACGAAATAATAATCCCGTTTTAAAGAGATGTAACTTTGAAATATTCAGGGGAAGATTATTTGAATGGCTGTTTGTGTCTTATTTGAAAGCCCACGGCGCTGTTCTGCACCTTGGCCGAACCCAAAGATAATCAATAAGCCGTTTTACTTTAGTTCTGTATCAGAGAGATCAGATTGTGTTTATGTGTCTGGGTGTGTTTGTTGTGCTTGTTTGAAGTAAAGTTCAACCTCACAATTAAACTAACAAAACAACCGCAGCATAGGAGGGAGATTTATTATTCAAATCAAGTTCTTAAGCTCTGGTGACCAACATCGTTGCTTGTCATTATAACACATTTCAAAAGTTTAAATGTTACCACATGTATTCTGTGAGTAGCGTATACATATCTATAGAATGTTAGTTAAGCTTGTAACACACACACAGATGCACATTAGTTAAGCTTGTAACACACACAGATGCACATTAGTTAAGCTTGTAACACACACAGATGCACATTAGTTAAGCTTGTAACACACACGCAGATGCACATTAGTTAAGCTTGTAACACACACGCAGATGCACATTAGTTAAGCTTGTAACACACACAGATGCACATTAGTTAAGCTTGTAACACACACAGATGCACATTAGTTAAGCTTGTAACCCACACAGATGCACATTAGTTAAGCTTGTAACACACACGCAGATGCACATTAGTTAAGCTTGTAACACACACAGATGCACATTAGTTAAGCTTGTAACACACACAGATGCACATTAGTTAAGCTTGTAACGCACACACAGATGCACATTAGTTAAGCTTGTAACGCACACACAGATGCACATTAGTTAAGCTTGTAACGCACACACAGATGCACATTAGTTAAGCTTGTAACACACACACAGATGCACATTAGTTAAGCTTGTAACACACACACAGATGCACATTAGTTAGCTTGTAACACACACACAGATGCACATTAGTAAGCTTGTAACACACACACAGATGCACATTAGTAAGCTTGTAACACACACACAGATGCACATTAGTTAGCTTGTAACACACACACAGATGCACATTGGCGCCCCACAACAACCACAGTACTTTGCATTTTACCTGCACAGGGGACTGAATCTCACCTGCACCAGCTGGTCTTCTTGTGGCTTCAGCAGTAGAGGTCTGCTGTGCTGTTTGTTAGTGTTCGGCATCTGTTATGTGTGTCAGACAGACACCACTGGCACAGACCACTTTCCTCCATGTACCACAGCGCCGCGTCACCTCCGCGGAGGAAGTGACAGTCAGAGCGGGCGTGCACCGTGTGCTTATATTGATCAGTTACTGATCGAGTCGGAGATGTGCCTGATCTGATCTATTGACCAATCGGTGGGGACGTTCACGGGCCGAACTCTCGTCTAAAGTGGGCGCGTTGTCATGATAACCGCCATAAACCCTGACACTGCATTTAAAATGACTGTCTTCCATGAGGTGCCAGATTCATAGGGCAGATAGAGTCAGGCTGTCTCCTGCTCCAAATCAGGAACGTATGTCCGCCCGGCCCAGTGGAACAGGAAGCGCACGCCGTCGGAAGCTCCTCCCCTTTCTGCCGCTTCGGATTGAGTGAACTCCCAGTGTTGCTCAGGCTATGAAGACTCTCCCCTCTGCTTTCTCATTCTTCAGCGGTGATTGAGCGTTGCTGGACGGTGTGTGGGAGGGGGGGTTGCGTGTGTGCAAGCCTGGGCCACGGGAAACATGGGAAATATCAGTTTACACTCTGAGACACGTTCTTGTTTCACACCAGATACTGTTGATCCCTCCTGCAGCCATTTCACTTGTCCTCTTGCTGCCAACAGTCGATCCAGGACTGTAAGATCCCCCGTCTATAGTCACAGGCTCCAGGTGCCTATGTCAGATTTATAAAGCCTTATGTGGAAAACATTCAAAACGTTTCACTCACTATTAATTGTCTTCTTCGCGCCATGAAGACAGCTGCTGTGAACACATTTAAAACAAACACCGCGACAGTTAAAACCGCTAATCATCGCTGAATGTTTACTCAAAAGCATTTGAACTGTGTTACATAAACAGAAAGTTGACGTAATGTCTCTCTGGTAGAGCGATGATACTCTTTGGGAAATTTTATTCAGATGCACATCCTTTCACTAATGTCAGAGGTTTACCAAAACAAGGACAACAACACCAAATATTGTTGCAAGCTACAATCCACAATATCAAGCAGTTGGTCCACTGCACCACAGGAGAAGTGCTATGTTCTGATTTAGGTGTGCATTTTTTTCAATGTTATAATGACTCAATAATTTCTCACAGTTTCTACTGAGTAGGCTACCAACAGATGTAGCAAGTTGAAAAGGCCTTTTGATTAATTCAGCGTCTGCCTTTGCCCACACACGCACTGTTGTCTCCACAGAACCGTTTCTGAAACGCTAACATAGACATTCAAAACAGGTCGCCATCGCTTTGAAGGATTCCTTATATTTTACCAGTGAAACGTCCAGACTAAATCACTATTGTAGGCTCTGTGGTTCTAGTAAAAAAAGTATATAATTACGCTATGTAATTAATTTACAGATTTCGTTTCGATCTAATTTGCGGCTAATAAATTAGCACCTTTGTGAGTTGTGATAATCTTCTATTATAAATAAGCCTAAAATAAGCAAGTGATGAGAGTAGACTGTAGAAATATCAGACTTTTGCACTTTTGACACTTATTGTATTTTAGAGTTCCCTTTTTGTAATTTATAGTAATTTAGTGTACCCATATTGTAATTCAGTGTGCCCGTATTGAAGTTTAGAGTACCATTATCATTCCTTATTTGTTTCTGCACTTGTAAACCATTTTCATTCACAAATCAAATCTCTACCAAGACTGAATCCTTGTACTAGGAGCTAACTCAGTGTTATTAATATGGTGCGAGGTTCAACACGTTTTAACAAGCTCTGCGTATTCATATACTGGAAAAAGTGAAGTGTGCTAAAGACTACCTCTGTGACGACAGTGTTTTTGGAAAAATTGTGCAGTATGTGGCTGGAAATAAATGCATACCACACCCACATGTTTATATGTCAATAGTGGCCTCATTGTTTGACACACTGACCAGGAAAGTATAGTGCTGAGAGACATTGATCAAAATATGGAATATCTGAAGTTTCTCGTCATTCTCAGTCATTTGGTGCCAGTGGAGTTGTTTTTGCTGCATGTCATGTCCATGTCCAACTTTGCTGCGTGAAACCCTGAAAACACTACTGAAACAGTGACAACAAAAACAAAAAACAAAACAATAACAACAAAAATCACGCGGACCTAAATCATCAAGAGCCGTTACACTGCATGTGCTTAGAGAGCTGTTTCAGTAAAACGCACATTGTGGCTGATCTGGGCAGGGTCATGTATAATTTATGCAGCGGCTTACGATGGTCTTCCAATTAACAGTTTAGTGTACACAGGTCTGGGGTCAGCCAGGAAGCCTCGGGAGTGAAATTGAAGCTGACGGCATCATGTCAGTTCCCAGTGAGAGTCAGATTGATTTACTCACGAGGAAGCCTCCTTACTTTGTCCTAAACGTGTTCCCACTGCTCGTCTGCTGCACAGCAGTTTTCAAATCGATAACAATCCGGAACACGCCATGATGCTTTGTTCATAACTATGATTAAAAACTAAAAACAAAGTTTTGAGTGGGAACTATGGATTGGTCTAAAGCCTAAAAAATAAATGTTAATATTGAAACCTACATTTTGTACTTTAAACAACACGTAAGATGGTTTGCTCAGGTTTCAAACCTTAAACAGTTGAATTAATGTCAAGTGATTTTGTGTATACACAAAAATAAAAACTTACAATAACCTGGTTGCATACGTGTGCACACCCTCTAATAACTGGGGATGTGGCTTTTAACTCCAAAAAAAGATGTGGCCATAACTCCAAAATGTTTGGCGCAAAAACAACTGCACATCACCCAAAAAACTCCATACCCACAGTGAAGCATGGTGGGGGCAGCATTATGCTTTGGGGCTGTTTTTCTTCAGCTGGAACCAGGGCCTAGTCAGGATGGAGGGAATTATGAACAGTTCCAAATTCCAGGCAATTTTGGCACAAACCCTTCATGTTTCCGTTAGAAAGCTGAAGATGAAGAGGAAGTTCACCATTTCTCATGACAACGACCCAAAGCATACATCCGAATCCACAAAAGCATGGCTTCACCAGAAGAAGATTAACGTTTTGGACTGTCCAAGCTCTGATTCCAATTGAATATCTGTGGGGTGATCTCTAGAGGGCTTTGCACGGGTTTGGAGCGCTTTTTCAAATATTTTTAGCAAATATTGCCAAGTCAAGATGTGCTATGCAATTAGACTCCTCCCCAAAAATATTGAGTGCTGTAATGAAATCAAAAGGTGCTTCAACAAAGTACTAGTTCGAGGGTGTGCACACTTATGCAACCAGGTTATTGTAAGGTTTTTATTTTTCCTCCTCAAAAATTTCCGTTTGTATATACGTACGTTATAGATCTCATTTTTTTCATATCACAAAACCTGGCATTTTTACAGTGGTGGGTAGACTTTTTATATCCACTGTATATATTGTAGATAATCTTCAAATAGTTACGCTATTTATATATATATATATTATACACAGAATAATTGAAATAAACTTGTCAGTGTTATTGCCCTTTTCAAAGTTCATGTATAATATTTTGAGTCAGGTAAAAAATAATTAGTCCTAGAAATGGATATCTTATGGCATGACAGTATATGGTGATATTTCAACAGGCAATTGTTTGAAAACCCTTGGGGAGAAGGGGTCTTTGTTCAACTAGGAAGTACAGAAAACATATCAGAAACAAATAAAAGGGTGACAAGGTGAGCTATCTCTTGACATTTTTTCAATAAATCAACTTTTTGGCACTCCCACTTAACATTTTATATGCCAAATGTATGCCTTTTTTGTAATTAATACTTGTAACAAGTTCAGATAAACAATAAAAATAGATGGTGGTTTGTAATCATTGAATATGATGCCATTCTGTGTGTGGGACAGATCATGGAGACATTGTATAAGTGAGGAGCAGATGCAGATAAACTTTAGGCAAAAACTTGGAAAGATAAATGATTTTGTCTGGCCAAACACATCTTACTGCATTTTCTACCTTCACAATCACAAATTGTCTGTGGTATAACAGAACCCTTGCCATGCAGTAGGTTTGCCACGCTCCCCGATAGACAACCGACTCATGTTTAATGAAGTGTGAACGCACAGACACAAAAACTTTAGTTAACATTGCAAGAAAGATTTAATTAACTTGTTTTATTCAGTTGCTAAGGTGGATTGTTAATGTGCAACTGAACGAACTTATGCCCTGTAGTAAATGAATGTTGTTACTTCATATGACACAGTGTATATGTATTTATATTTAGTACAAGGTTTGTCAGAATTTACCTCAAATATATATGTATTGAAAGATTGAGGATAGGCTTCTTTGCATGCTAAATAGAAAAAATTGACACACCGTTGATAGAAAATAATTATAAACTACTAGAATAAATTGAGTTTCTTAAGATGAGTTTCTTAAGAAGCGTATGATACATTTTAAGTTATATGCAATAACTTTTCTGTCACCCCGACACTAAGGCAACAAAGTGGTGAATATAATCAGATTTTTTTAGAAAAAAAACAACAACATATTTTTGGAAATGTAAGAGTCATAAAGAGCACGTAAATACAAAAAGTAAAAAAAGAAGTTAGTTTTAGGCATTGGATCTAGATTAAGTTACGGTATTAATGTTTGTTTACTTATGTTAGGTTTAGAGTTAAGATTTGTTTACTGATGTTAGGCTGAAGGTATGATTTCTGATGTTAGTTTTAGGTATATGATAAGTAAAAGCAAGTAATCTTAGGGCCAATCCACTTTGGTGTCCCCATTTAGATTGCAAACTAAATGTGTGCGCGTGTATATTGGCCCTCTGAGGAAAAACAGTAATATCAGAGAAACATCTCTTTTTTCATATTGACTATTCACACCTTTTATTCCAGAGATTCTGAAGTTCAATCCCCTTGATCCTTTCATTTTTTTCGATTGGAAAGAAAAACAACAATTCAAAAGAACCATGTAAAAAAAAAAACAGAAATGGCAATATCCCAAGTTATAAAAACGAAGAGCCGAGATAAAGTTTACACTTTCAATTCCACCTGAGTATCTTTTGTATCTACAGATACCCTTTACATAACCCAAGGAAATCCATTTTGGTGTTATGAAATGCATGCCTGAACCTCTTTTATTCCAGAAAACAATGCCTGTTTTGGGGGCTCGTCTGTGCATTTTATTGGAGGCACATATTGTGACTGAGCGACAGCACATTCTCATTACTTCAACCCACGCACCACTCGCCCGGCACCCTCACAATGCTCCCAGGGACACAATGGGTTGCCAAACTTTCTGTTGTCACCAAAAGGGCTAACTGCAGTGTTTGATTTCAGCCTGATAGGCGATCTTCTCTAAGCAGACAATTAATATTTAACTCAATAGGCTAGGGGAGACAGGCTTTGAGCAAAGTCAAGACGCTTAACAATAGAAGCAATTTAAACGTGCAAAACGAAACCTTTCAAAAGGGTTTGGAGCATAAGTCATCTCCGGGTATTTGAAAGATGGTCCGGTTTGCTGGACTCAACATTAAATTAAAAATTGCTTCTTTTTACCTGCTGCTGGCGCCCTACGATAGCTGTTTGGCCTTTCTGAACCTGCCACACTCGTATTCATTACTCAAACGCGGAGTAGGCTAGCATGCGTTCACGCACTCCTTTTCATGACGTGACCCAGCCGCCAAATTCATTTCCAAAGTTAGATTGGTTGCTAAATATGTGTAGTGCTCGTAATTCCCCTTTAATTGATTATGAATCCCGTGTATGACCTCTGCCCCTGTATCCTCGACTGGCTCCTTGGTGAAATCCAACCATCTACCCACATATATCTTGGATGTATCCCTGAAGAGCCTGACATTTCGACCTCTCAATGGCGAGTCCTATCTTCACATTAACATTCCTGTGTACCAGCAAGCACAGAACAGAACAGCGTTCCGGTCAGTACAACACTGAGCTTAACAAACAGATTTCAAGCAGTAAAGACATGAACATTCAACGTCAATTTGCCGGAGGCTGGAAAACAAAGTATCACTTCGCTTCGTTACATCAAACTACAATGGTGGTGATTATTAATATAAAGAAGTTACAAAATTATCGATATTAATGCAGTTGTCATTTTCCCTTAAAATCTTTCTAAGGGCATTTGCCAAAAAGGGTAGATTAGGCACTGTCATTTTTTGTACAAGAATATAGCAACTAATTTGCAATTGTGGCACTAGGTCAATATTAGCATCTGCTGATGTATTCCTTTCTTTTCTGTCTTCCTCTTTGTGAAACTGTCAAACGTTGATGTCTTTGTGAGTGATGTCACTGAATTCCATTTGGTAGTCTGGCTCGGACTCAGACAGATTGTTTTGAGGTTTGCGAAGAAGAGGTCTGGTGTATAATTGCCACATAGGGAAACTCTAGGCCCGGTTCAACGGCCGACGACGGACAAATCATTTTTATACTCTCACTTTCTAAAAGATATAGTCATCTTATCCTTTCTGCTGACTTATGTGACCATTTCAGTTGTAGATATTCCCTTGAAGGATATCTTATGGATTTTACAAGGAAAGTCAATTTTGCCGGCTTGGTAATGTTTTATTAATGTGCTCTCCACCCGTCTCAAGATAGGGAAATATACCCTCAAAGTGTAAAAATGCATGTGCCTCGATGAAATACAAGAATTACGCCTTTGTGGCAAATTATACATTTTTTATTTTTGAGATATTTTGGATAAGTCCATGTCTTGTAGACTGCTCTAAATGGTCTTGAAAGAGCATCCAGGCATTTAGCTCATTTTAACGGTCAGCTTTTGACCGTTCCCACTCCTCGCTGCTTGCGTAGTGCAATTCCCGTGCAGCTCTAAAAATACAACGGCAGCCGTCAGATTCCCAGCCCCTTGAAGACCTGGCAGTTCGGTGTGGAGAGGCCGGGAAACACACCATTAGATAGATTTGAGGAAGACAGATGACCAGTGTCGAGCTTCGGGCCGGAGGCAAGGCCACGGCTCTCTGTGTGGGGGACATATCTGAGCGCTGAGATATCCGACTATCACCGAGTAATCCGGAAGAGGCTGTCACTGGGAGGAAGTGCGATACATCGACAGATATGCTGAGGGGAGAGACATTAGCGGGAGAGGAGGAGAGGGGGGGATGCGATGGGTTTATGAGGGTCCGCTTCTCTCAAATGGAACACTGGGGCCCGATTAATACGCGATCACCGGCCGTGGGGGTGAGGGCTCGTGGGAGGGGGGGTCGGGGGAGTTAATACCGCTTAACAGGTTCACAGGAAGGTTTGGGGAGGCTGGGGTGAGGCCAATTTAACACATGGACACACACACACACAAACACACACACACTCAACACCGGAATCAGCCTCAGATAGGGAAGATTAGTGATTGGTCCCTTTGTTGCCATCATTATCAACACCAGAGTGAATCGTCTGACACTGGAAATAGAACCGAGCCCAGATGAATGCCTGGAATCCTTGGTTTTCACACAGACAGATAGGCGAGATAAGCTTTCCTCTCACATATAGGCACCAGCACTCGTTTACTAAATTTGTACATTGGGACCGCTTCAAATGCAAATGAGCCGGCTTTTTCTGTGTAAATGAACGTGTTTCTCTTTGCAGCTTTCATTCAGTAGGTAGTTCAACTCAGCTGCCTTGACGGGTTTTATTTTATTCACTCTCGTACTCTGTTTTACTAGATCTCACCCCGTGAGCCTTCATCACCTACCTCTTTTCCTCTACCTCTTGTCTGGATAAAGGGCGGAGTGTCTGATTCCGGCAGCCTCATCGTCATTCCGCACACCAGCTGGAGTTCGGACGAGACGTAGCCGGGATCTTTCTCCTTTCCACGTCCGTTCTCAGCAGATTTCTGTACAACGGACAGCGTAAGCGTTTGGCCGCGGTGTATCCGGGACGGGATATCTCTGGCGAGGTGGAAAGCAGTCATTACAGGGACAAGTGATTTCTCTTTCAGCTCCGGTTCACGGGTCAATTGCTCTCTCCCATTCTGTGAGACGGCAGAGACGGTGGGATTGGAGTCGTGTTGCTAACCTGGGCTCTCCATTCCCACACATTCCTCAGGGCTATTGAGAACACTCCAGTGGGCTCCCAGTTTGCTCTTCAGCTTTTGCGGCGCATTGTGTTTTGCTTTATTGATTCTAACGAGACAGTGGTTGTTTTGTGTGTCATCCGAAGAGGACCCCGTGTTTGTTCAGATTTATGTGCTCTGCTCAAAGTAAAATTCCCTGCCCGGTGAAATCTTTAAAACCCCATGCAGTCCCCTTATTGAATAACTGTCAGCCGTCCGCAGATGACAGGCTTCATGGCCATAAAGGTTTCATCAGTCACAAGGCTAATACTGTATAGCCGACTCTATATAAAGAGCGAGACTTGTCATCTGTGTTAATGTGGTGAAGCTCTCTGGGTGTAGATCTTCTCAAATGGTCACAGTGACTCAAGCAGGACGACTCCATTCCAAATGTCTGACATTACATTACTTACATAATTTTTTAAAAATAATATAAATTATCCTCCAAAAACGGGTGGAGGCCTTTTTTGAACAAGTCAGTTAGGCTTACACAAGCTTTCAGGGGGAAAAAAGGAAACTAGTGCTGTGCCTGTCATTGTCTTACCATGGGTTGAACGGCAAACAAAAGATTCAGTACTGTGTTGGACCTTTATGCAAAGTGTTTGATCCTGACCAATCATAGACAGCGTTGCTACCCGGACCCCGTTAGCAATATGGAGATGGTTGAAAAATGCATTCTGGGAATTCTGAAATACACAGGCTGTTGTTGTACACCTCTTTGTTTAGTGTCTCTAATGTGGTTTTCAGTTTAGAAGCATGTAGGCATTTTTGATCCACCTGATCCGTTGGACAGAAGCTGAGTGAGCAAATGTAAAAGCATGATGCAAAATGCATTCACACACATTTAAAGTCAATATGAAGGGAACAGCGTGCCTTTTTTCGGACATACTCTGTGTATGATGACGACACAATGGTAGCCCTATTCTTCCCACACTACACAGATACTTGATACTGTTCGAAACAAATCGTCTTTACACTTGCAAAACTCTGTGGGGGCTCTATTGAAAACGTGGAGCTCGAAAACGCGGCGTCTCCAGCTACCGATATCTGCAGGTTTACACCATTAAATAATCTAATGTCTCCGTGGATGTTCGATACGGCGCGGAAAACTGAGCACAATGTGAACAAGCCCCTGGGTTAAAAGGATACGACATCCCCCCCCCCCCGCGCACTGGGGTAAACATGTAATCTCCCAAACAACAACAAGGAGTTAACGTCACAAGAGACCCAAGAGCAGACCAAGTCTAAACTAAATCTCCTTGATGCTCAAGTAGAACAATTCAAACTGTTGTTTAGACAATGACAAACAGCACAACAGGCTGCCGTGACAACAGGCTGCTGCTGTGGGACACATTGGTCTTTACAACCAACGCAGAGCTGGAGACCCAAGTGGACAGCATGGGGATGTTTGGTGACATATGACTCAGACATGCAGTATTACAGTATACCGATACTGTGTAAGGTACCGAATACAAATGTTGAGTTAGTTTAAGTTGCATTAAAAATGCCATTACTGGCGCTATTCGCTGAACAAATACATTCGAACAGTCACGAAACGGTGGGGAAGGGCAGTTCCAGCCAGCTCTCGTTACCATCGCGGAGGTGGGAGTGTCACGGGCGTATTGTCTGGAGCTAAAAGGGCATTGAAATCAAGTGACAATGACATAAACATTGAAATAAAACCGCATTTGATTGGCAGTTGGAAGCCCAACCTGGATATATAACCCCTGCAACAATCATCACTTGTAGTCTGAGCGTGAATTCCAGTCCAGTCTCGTTGGATGTTACCTTTATTAGTTACATCCCAGGAAACCGAACCGGCATTATGCGAATTATGAGCCAGTGAGCTCGGAAGAAGTGTGTGTAACCTAACACACAGGCCCGGATGCTCGCGGCTAAGTAGTCCTAGGATACCCTAATTCCACGTTAAGATTCGGCGTTCTCATATCTGTTTTGGCTGCCGTCCAGGTGATTAATGTTTGCGGGGTGGACAGCACGCGGTGTTGATGGTCCACTTCACGCTATAATCAGGTGCGGGGGCTCTCTGATTGATTCTCCCAGCTCTCCGTTTTTTCCCGCTCTTTTTTCTAGGCTTCAGACTCTTTTTCTCGCTTCTGTGTTATGTTCCCTGGCTTGTTAGGAAATGCCTCCCTGTTGTTGCGTTTCTAACCCCGGGTTCCTATAAAGCGCGTTGTCAACCCTTCGTCGAACGCCTCTTCATCTGGGGAGGAATCATCCGGGCCTTTCCTTTTCCCAGACACTTTAAAATATGTACATTAGGCCGAGAGGATACGTTTCTTTCGCGATACAATAGTGATTAATCCACTCCCGCGGCTGCTTTGTGAAGTGCGTCTCTCCTCTCACGGGGTAATAAAGAAGTGCCATCACGAGTCCATTACGGTTTGGGGGTGGTACTCTCAGGGTGCCCTCTGAGCCGGAGCGTCGTGGGAAATAACTGGCTGCCGTGGTTACACATCAACGCACTACCTGTGGAACCTTTACCATCGACAAACACAGCCTCAAATTAACCCGGGATACTTTATCTGATGGTTCGACGTAGATCAACAGGTGCTGTAGGAAGTGAGCCTGAGTACTTCATATATTTAGAGTTGTGCAAAGATAACACGATTAGCGCGCGGTGGAGAACACACAGAAGGAGAGATAATGTATCTGTCTCTCTCGCTCTCTCTCGCTCTCTCTCTCTCTCTCTCGTCATCGGGTTGCGAGGCTTACATTGAACTGGTTAAATGTGATATGAACGCCAGCTGTTCCACTTCAGTGCTCCTGCTAAGTGGAACGGGCCAGAGAATCGGATGAATCCTCGTCGATAATGAGTGCTAACCAGGCTGAGAATTAACCCGCATTTCAATCATTAAGCTCTGTATGGGGGGACAGGAAAGCAGTAGGAGAGAAGGCAAGACGGAGACCGAATGGGAGAGAAAAGACAGGGAGGAGGGAGAAAGAGCGAGGGAGCGAATGAGCGAGCGAGTGTGTGCGAGGGAGGTGTGAGAGAAAAAGTGTGACATGGTGTTTCTCTGGCCGGCATGGACGGCGCTCAATCAGACAGGTATCGCCTTCCCCACGCCGGACAGAACATGTCCCCGGTATCAGGTGCGACCTGACCGTCAGCAACGTTTTCACTTGAATGAAATATTTAACGAGTTTGATGTATGGCGGCCACGCGGAGCCGCCTGCATTCTGCCCAACGTAAATAAAGCCGTGGAACGAGGGTCCCCAGTGAGGCAACAGGAGCCCGGCCTCTGGGATCATCTGAGGGCCTCTGGGATCGCCCGGACCGGGATACGGTTAGATACGGAGGGAGAGGGCCGGCGAGTAGGTCGTAACGACCAAACACGGTGCTGATTGGACATCTTGTATGCATTAAACTGGGTTTGGATTATGCGTTCTGTCCTTCAGGCCGCAGAGATCCGATAACAAAGCCAGACTGTATACGTAAGGCGATCCCATCGCCGGCCCTGGTTCTGTCTGCGGGCCGGGTTCCACGAAAAGAAACACCTCTCTGTTTGAAAGCAGCGAAAGGAGAGACCTTGGGATGGACAAATTCAAAAACGGCCAAGAACCTGACGAGTCGGACGCAGATGTATGTGGGAGACGCATGGAATATGGAATGAAGTGTGTTTTAATGTCCATTAGGATGAAGGAGTGTGGGATCGGGATGAGGAGTGTGAAGGAGTGAATTCATGTGTCCGTACATATGTCACAAGTGATATCTCAGGAATAAATATCTCAGAAATAAATATGTCAGGAATAAATATCTAAAGAGTAATATCTCAGGAATAATATCTCAGGAATTAATATCTCAGGAATAAATATCTCAGGAATTAATATCTCAGGAATAAATATCTCAGGAATAAATATCTCAGGAATTAATATCTCAGGAATTAATATCTCAGGAATTAATATCTCAGGAATAATATCTCAGGAATTAATATATCAGGAATAAATATCTCAGGAATAAATATCTCAGGAGTAAATATCTCAGGAATTAATATCTCAGGAATAAATATCTCAGAAATAAATATGTCAGGAATAAATATCTAAAGAATAATATCTCAGGAATTGATATCTCAGGAATAATATCTCAGGAATTAATATCTCAGGAATAAATATCTCAGGAATTAATATCTCAGGAATAAATATCTCAGGAATAAATATCTCAGGAAATAATATCTCAGGAATTAATATCTCAGGAATTAATATCTCAGGAATAATATCTCAGGAATTAATATATCAGGAATAAATATCTCAGGAATAAATATCTCAGGAGTAAATATCTCAGGAATTAATATCTCAGGAATTAATATCTCAGGAATAAATATCTCAGGAATAAATACCTCAGGAATTAATGTCTCAGGAATAAATATATCAGGAATAAATATTTCTGCAATACATATCTCAGGAATTAATGTCTCAGGAATTAATATCTCAGGAATTAATATCTCAGGAATACAAATCTCAGGAATACATATCTCAGGAATACATATCTCAGGAATACAAATCTCAGGAATACAAATCTCAGGAATACATATCTCAGGAATACATATCTCAGGAATACAAATCTCAGGAATACATATCTCAGGAATACATATCTCAGGAATAAATATCTCAGGAATAAATATCTCAGGAATTAATATCTCAGGAATTTTGAATAAACGTTAGGGATTTACAAATTGCCACTTACTTACGCTTTACTTCGTCGGAAAAAGTCATGAAATTCATTAGATGGGTACCTCTTCTCAAAAGTCAGTAATGAACCTCAGAAATTAGACTGTCATGGAAAACACTAAAGGGAAAAGTACAGAGACTGTAGTTTCTTTAATAATCAATTTCTTTATTCAAGATTCATAAACCTGGAGCAGTTAACAATTCATTTACGTGTCAAGTCAACAATGCTGAACCATTATTAGGTTAAACTCTGTTATATATACGTGTCCAGTATAAACCCTCTTTCTCCTGTACAGGTTGTGATGCATTTAAAGCCCATGTTATTCTATCCTCCCCGTACATGTTATTAACTCTGGAGTACATCTTATTTGAAACCCATAAAGTCTACATGGCTCAATCAAAACACCTCCTGCACCTGGGAGAGGACATGCGATTTCCCATGGGAACTGAACAGCTTTTTACAGCAGAACCATTCAGATTAGACAATAATACTTACTTAGAAAGATTTGAATATAACATAATATTGAAAATTCCACCGCAAGACTCAGAAATTAGACTCAGAAATTAGACTCAGAAATTAGACTCAGAAATTAGACTCAGAAATTAGACTCAGAAATTAGACTCAGAAATTAGACTCAGAATATGCATAATATTCGTCACGATGGACTTTCCCCCTCAAAAAAATGTAAAGCAAAACTTTACTTCTCTGGCAGCAAAGTGTGATCTACAAACATGTGAGATCTTTCTTCTGAGCTTTCCACACATGATCTTTATCAGATCTGTATAATCTGACGTCCTCTATAGGCTCATAAATATTCACAAGGCTGTTTTTTGGCTTGTGAAATCATATAATTCAGTCAAGGATATTCATATTGAAAAACAAATTGCAAAACCCTTTTAAGACACAACATACAGTCTATAAGAACAGGTAACCATCTAGGCACAAAAATAACAACAAGATATACATTATTATATATAATTTTATTAAATACGGTTTTACTTTCATGTGATGTGATTGGTTTTAATGCCAAATCCAAATAAGCTTCCATTAAATGCTCTTTTAAAGAATTACAAACTACCGCACACTAATTATGATTTGAAATATATCAGGACAACCCAAATGTTTACTGTGGTCAAACGTACACACGTGACATGTCAAATACTTTGTATTGTCATATGCACAATGACATAAGTATCACATTAACCAGTTGATATTATCATTTCTCATACGTGGTTCAGTCCCGGCATAATCAATAACCATCTTGGACATGTTTTCAGCTCGACGGCATCAGATTCATGGGCAGCACATTCTGAAACAGAAGGGCGCGGTTTTGCTCCAGGAATGTGCGTGAGAATACTTCTGTGTTTGTGTTGTGCGTGCGTTAAGAGCAAAGGCCAGTGTGTTCACGTAGTCAACGCTAGATTGAAAGTGCATGAAAAGAAGACAGTCTTATGTCTAGCCGTGTTATACTGGGAGGTGGAATCTAGACTCCAGGCACTGGTACTGTATATGTCATGCCTGCAATGCGATAGTAGTTCTATCTAGGACTTGGTTTGATGGGGGTCATTGGTTATTTTTAGGGTCTTCGCCTGACACCGCACCTCGTCGAGGTCTTGGATGACACTGGATGTCTGCTCCACCCTTCGCCTTGCATTTTCAGGGCAGCCCGGCTGGTTGTCTGCTCCACCCTTCACCTTGCAGTTTCAGGGCAGCCCGGTCGCCGTTACAAGCAATCATGCCAAGATGTACTTGGTGCTGCAGATGTAGATGTTCACCAGGTTAATGAGGCCCAGGCCAAACCATGTCAGGACAGTGGATGATGGTATCTATCTCCAGCCAGGTGTGACAATACGGTTCCAAGTTCCCAGAAGAGCCACACTCTGACAAACACTTTATTTGTTTTGGCAGCCAGCCGTTGTCGCCTAGCTAATTTACTATATGCGTTCACACTTGCGTTCACACACTCAGATGTTCTTGTTCATGTTTTGCTGCATAGAAAGTTGATTGTCACATGTGGTGATGTGATGTTACGTCAAAATGTACCCAAGCAGGTTATAAAGCACTCCAAACTGATTTTACATCAGGAACTCATTACAGATATTGTCAATGCGCTGAATCAAATATATATTCCGCTCATTAGAATAATATTTCAAATGGTTTTTTTTGCTGTTCTAAATAGCATCTTTCAAACATGGCTATATTGCACAGTAAAAATAAAAAAAACAGAAGAAAAAAATATTTATTTACAATATGAACGATGGAATATTATTTGGTTTGGAGAGTTTGTTTAGAACCTTCAATATCAGGTTTAGACATATATTTGTATAAATACATTACAGGTATGAATTTCCCCCTCTGATTTCCCTAACAAAAAAAATTCATTTCCAGACCTGATTGTCAGTGTGTTTGTTATGCACACGACTGTCTGTCTATTTTATGGTTTGCTTTTACTTCCTGTTGTTTTGTCTGTATTTTCTGTTTGTCGGTCTGTGTTCAAGAGTCTATAAATGTGGGTCAAGTATATGCAGATCTCCTTATGCAGATCTTAGGCCAATAACTATATTTATTTCCAAACATTTTGGAATAAAGAGTCACAGCAAGTGACATTATAGGATAAAGATTTCATCACTGACTGTGGAAACAAAACCCTTTCTTCATGGAACATTTTCTGGGAACCAAATTGTGTCTTGTGTAGTTTCCGTTGCTTTTTTATTTAATGGTTCCACTGACAAGATAGGTTAGGAAAACAGAACCCAAATCAGGTCTGGCTGAATGATGACTTAAGTGGGAAAGATAAATCACTCGTGTACAGTTTCGTTTTAGCCACCATGCAAAGATAAACTTTGTCTCTTGTCTGTGTGCTGACTCCTTTTGTGACAATCTATTGTTGTGTTTAAAGGCACA
The DNA here is from genome assembly GCA_029465975.1 of Dallia pectoralis. NCBI lineage: Eukaryota > Metazoa > Chordata > Actinopteri > Esociformes > Umbridae > Dallia > Dallia pectoralis. The sequence continues at coordinate 7,137,501 of CM055734.1, forward strand.
AGAGGTCCACAAAAGCTTACGAAAACCCCCTCCCCCCCAACAAACGGAATACGGAGTGGAAAGTACAAGGAAAGTTTCACTCAACCTCAACAATAGCTGGCCGGCTCTTAATTCTCCACAAAATCAAGAGGCCATTCTGTTGTTTTACAACTGAGATGTCACATTTTACATTCCTACAATTTTGTGACTTGGCTGAGAAAGCAATACATCACTTGGCTTGTTGATCTACGTTAAGGCCGCAGAAATAAAAGTGCTTGCTCTGGGAATAGTGGCGAATCCTGGCATTTAGGCCCTGTGTGTGTGCGTGCGTGTGTGCGTGTGTGTGCGTGTGTGCGTGTGCACATATGTGTGCGTGTACGTGTGTGTGCGTGTGCACATGTGTGTGTGTGTGCGTGTGTGCGTGCGTGTGTTGGTGCTGGTGTCTGGTGATGATAGGGGGATTCTCAAAGTGTATGTTGTAACAATCTTATCACCCCCTCCGCCCTGCTCCTCTCCTCATCCTGGACACAGACGGTTTCTGTGGCATTTCCCTCCCGCTTCAGCCAGTTGTTTTTGGCTGAATGAAAGCCACAGAGAAAATAAAGAGATCTAAATGTCAGCAGGAAGCTGAGTGCATTCCTCTCGCCGCGTCCCAAGACAGGTCACACAGAACAACTTGTGATCCTGGGACAAAGCTGGTGACAGCAGGTGGCCGTATGAAGACATTTTCCTACCGGAATTAGAAGCTATCCTAGGAAAAGCCCGTTGGGTCCAATATAATCCCCCCGATCCTGCTGGGCGGAGAAGGATTTTCATTTCAATTTCTTTACACAACGATGCTTTTCAATGCCAAGCTAGTGCACGACATAAATTCTTTGAACCGGCAACATGGCTTTCCGCTCGGCTTTCGATCTGTGTACATTTATTTGGCGAATACACGCCTGCAAACACGCCTGCAAACACAGAAATGAAATACAACCATAAAACACAAACTCACACAACACACACACACACGTAATGAAGTTACACTGGGAGGATATCTTGAGACAAAAATTATATCCAAGCGGGTTTCAAATTTATTTATTACCATTTTTTCCGGAAGGTGTCGTCCGTGGGGGGTTATAAATGATGCATGAGAATGAAAAAGGTCACCTTCGGTACGAAATAATCATCTTCACAGAGAAAATGGTATCCTTGTTTTTTTTCAATGTATTTGTTTGAGGTTTCTGAGAAAAAAAAAAAAAAAAGGCAAAAATAGTCCAAAAGCAGTAGTGAGTCACTCGACCGCTGTCATTCTATGGTTCTATTTATGACCGTCAGTACGACGGAGCATAATCATATGGCTCTTAGTCCAGTCCACAAACACAGTAGCACTTCCTTAAGCCCTCATTATGCTTCTGCGTCAACTCCACGGCGTAGCTACGCCGTCACTCCTACGGCGTCGTGGCCGTTTAATGGTTCTGCGTCGGGTTGCGTTGCATTTCACCGCCAGATGTATAATCTGACCAATCGCAGCCCTTGGGGTCTGCGTCGTCTCGACGCGTAGTTACAATGTTTTGGAGGTGCACGTCGAGCTACGGCGTAGGGGTCGGAGAGGGGTTCGCGTCGACACAGAGGGGTCGGAGAGGGAACGCCGTCGATTCGACGCAGAAGCATAAAACAGGCTTTACACTGTCAGTATGCCTGAGAATGTGTAACCCTGATGTTTACCAGAATGTGTAACCCTGATGTTTACCAGAATGTGTAACCCTGATGTTTACCAGAATGTGTAACCCTGATGTTTACCAGAATGTGTAACCCTGATGTTTACCAGAATGTGTAACCCTGATGTTTACCAGAATGTGTAACCCTGATGTTTACATGTACAGAAGGAGACATTTCTCAGAAAAGGCACCTTTTGCATCCATTATGTTACAGTAACGCCTCAGACAGTTTGTCTCTGAGTTTTACCCCGATCCAAGAACGTGATCTAAACCTCAGTGGAAGTCTCGTGGAAAATGTAATCCTGTTTAACTCAACGTTTGGTTTACCTCAAATGCGACACCAGCTAGCCAACTTTAGTTCTGCTCGCATGTGTTTGATATTAGGCCGGCTCAACCCGGCATGGACTTAAAATACATCGAACCACAATATGATAGAAACATGCATCCAGCTGGACACTGTTTGTGTTTCAAATGATTCCTGATCATCGTTGTCGTTATCCGAAACAACTGGTCAAGAAGCCGTATGTTTATAAAACAGATGAAAAACTAGCCGTATGCTTTTAAACCAGCAGTATACTAGCCGTATGCTTTTAAACCAGCAGTATACTAGCCGTATGCTTTTAAACCAGCAGTATACTAGCCGTATGCATTTGAACCAGCAGTATACTAGCCGTATGCTTTTAAACCAGCAGTATACTAGCCGTATGCTTTTAAACCAGCAGTATACTAGCCGTATGCATTTGAACCAGCAGTATACTAGCCGTTTGCATTTGAACCAGCAGTATACTAGCCGTATGCATTTGAACCAGCAGTATACTAGCCGTATGCTTTTAAACCAGCAGTATACTAGCCGTATGCTTTTAAACCAGCAGTATACTAGCCGTATGCATTTGAACCAGCAGTATACTAGCCGTTTGCATTTGAACCAGCAGTATACTAGCCATATGCATTTGAACCAGCAGTATACTAGCCGTATGCATTTGAACCAGCAGTATACTAGCCGTTTGCATTTGAACCAGCAGTATACTAGCCGTATGCATTTGAACCAGCAGTATACTAGCCGTTTGCATTTGAACCAGCAGTATACTAGCCGTATGCATTTGAACCAGCAGTATACTAGCCGTATGCTTTTAAACCAGCAGTATACTAGCCGTATGCTTTTAAACCAGCAGTATACTAGCCGTATGCATTTGAACCAGCAGTATACTAGCCGTATGCATTTGAACCAGCAGTATACTAGCCATATGCATTTGAACCAGCAGTATACTAGCCGTATGCATTTGAACCAGCAGTATACTAGCCGTTTGCATTTGAACCAGCAGTATACTAGCCGTATGCATTTGAACCAGCAGTATACTAGCCGTATGCTTTTAAACCAGCAGTATACTAGCCGTATGCTTTTAAACCAGCAGTATACTAGCCGTATGCATTTTGAACCAGCAGTATACTAGCCGTATGCATTTGAACCAGCAGTATACTAGCCGTATGCATTTGAACCAGCAGTATACTAGCCGTATGCATTTGAACCAGCAGTATACTAGCCGTTTGCATTTGAACCAGCAGTATACTAGCCATATGCATTTGAACCAGCAGTATACTAGCCGTATGCATTTGAACCAGCAGTATACTAGCCGTATGCATTTGAACCAGCAGTATACTAGCCGTTTGCTTTTAAACCAGCAGTATACTAGCCGTATGCATTTGAACCAGCAGTATACTAGCCGTTTGCTTTTAAACCAGCGTTTGCATTTGAACCAGCAGTATACTAGCCATATGCATTTGAACCAGCAGTATACTAGCCGTATGCATTTGAACCAGCAGTATACTAGCCGTATGCTTTTAAACCAGCAGTATACTAGCCGTATGCTTTTAAACCAGCAGTATACTAGCCGTATGCTTTTAAACCAGCAGTATACTAGCCGTATGCATTTAAACCAGCAGTATACTAGCCGTATGCATTTGAACCAGCAGTATACTAGCCGTTTGCATTTGAACCAGCAGTATCCTAGCCATATGCATTTGAACCAGCAGTATACTAGCCGTATGCATTTGAACCAGCAGTATACTAGCCGTTTGCATTTGAACCAGCAGTATACTAGCCGTATGCATTTGAACCAGCAGTATACTAGCCGTTTGCATTTGAACCAGCAGTATACTAGCCGTATGCATTTGAACCAGCAGTATACTAGCCGTATGCTTTTAAACCAGCAGTATACTAGCCGTATGCTTTTAAACCAGCAGTATACTAGCCGTATGCTTTTAAACCAGCAGTATACTAGCCGTATGCATTTAAACCAGCAGTATACTAGCCATATGCATTTAAACCAGCAGTATACTAGCCGTATGCATTTGAACCAGCAGTATACTAGCCGTTTGCATTTGAACCAGCAGTATCCTAGCCATATGCATTTGAACCAGCAGTATACTAGCCGTATGCATTTGAACCAGCAGTATACTAGCCGTTTGCATTTGAACCAGCAGTATACTAGCCGTATGCATTTGAACCAGCAGTATACTAGCCGTTTGCATTTGAACCAGCAGTATACTAGCCGTATGCATTTGAACCAGCAGTATACTAGCCGTATGCTTTTAAACCAGCAGTATACTAGCCGTATGCTTTTAAACCAGCAGTATACTAGCCGTATGCATTTGAACCAGCAGTATACTAGCCGTATGCATTTGAACCAGCAGTATACTAGCCGTATGCTTTTAAACCAGCAGTATACTAGCCGTATGCTTTTAAACCAGCAGTATACTAGCCGTATGGTTTTTGTTGCACAACTTACGATCCATTGACATTGTACGCTGGCTTCATATGAATGTGTGTCTGTGTGGAGGCAGCGTGTTGAATTTGAACAGAAGTGCCCATCATGCTTCGCTACCCTCCCCTGACTCTCCTCTCTATCTGTAAACCGTGCTAGAAACACACAGGGCCGTAGCCAGCAGCCAATCTGCTACCCCAGACCCACCTTTCCCGGATCATTTGCTGGCTAACACCTGATACTTTCATGTCGCTAACTCAGAGGCTGCCCACAATTCCCCTGCCAAATGGCCTGAGACCACCTATTCGGCAGGTCTCCATTGTGGATCAATTGAACCCAATCCAGAAGCAAACTCAGCCTAATAGAGCCCATATGTTCTGGCTGGGTCCAGATCCACTGGAGCGTCCTGTCCATGGTTCACTACCAGAACCAGTTAAATGCCGACTTCATGATTATATAGGCTCAGTGATCAGAGGAACAAAGACCCCATTGATCGGAAGGCATTGTGGGAAAACATTTTGAGAAAACCATTGTTTTCAGGAGCACAACGTAACCGTTTTTAAGGCTTCATGACCTCTGTGAAAACAGACGAAGCTGTGCACGAAATGACCGAATGCAAAAGATGAGAAGACGGGTCTTTTCCAATTAATGACATTTTGATATGCATATATTAATTATGCAAATATTAATGTATGTGGGAAGGTGGTTCATGATCATGGTTGATATGTTTGAGATGCAAAAGCTCAGAGAGCACAGATGGTTTGGCTTTAGTGGCCTGCACATTATCCAGTGGTTTAGATGGCTGTACGAACTGCCTGCTGGACCGGGGGGATGTGGGGGACCATGTGGGGGTGGAACAGGAGGATCTGAAGGAGGTGGAGAAGAAGAAGGGGAAACAGGAGGAGGTGGAGATAGATTAATTAATACTCTGACAAACTTTCTGAAAAAATCTGGAAAGAATTACGATCTGGCGGCAAATATAGCTTTAACGAAATTTGCAAATAGTGCCCATAAAAATACGAGTAATTCAAAGGGGAAATCTGAAACAAAACTGTGCAGCACACATGTTAAGGCCTACTGTTACTCACACTGGAGCAATGTGTTTCTTGTGAAATCAATCAGTCCAACTGTATCTTTTCATTTGCTTTCAAACATATGAATCATAGATATGAGGTACTTTATCTGTTGTGCCAATTACAGTGTATCTAAAAGTCTAAACATATATCTTACAAGGGATTTACTTCATATAGCAATCAGCCTCGTTATCTGCAGAATAATCAAGGTGAACTCATTATTAATTAATTAATTAATTATTATAATCAATTAATGCTAGAATAATGACTTTCATTTGGGAATGTGAGGTGGTGGCTTTTCCAATCAGGGCCACTTCCCTCAATAACTGTACGGAATGTCACTCAGGGAACCTGAGGAAAATAATATAATGCGTAATTCCTCAAAATCCACAGAGAAAATCTCCCTGAAATAACTTACAAATACCAGGTTAACCCATTAAATCCTGGACTGGACACCACATTGCCAAATTCCCCGAAGCTTACTCCGTTCAGCTTACTCCGTTCACCACCAAAATGCAACACTACTCCACGTTCTCCACAGCTCAGGAAAACAATGGGGAATTCATTCTTTAGCCTTTGGTGAAAGCTTAAAGCTTTCGGTCTATCATTTCCCCGGGCTGTAATTAAATTAAATGAGTCCGTCCCAAGTCATTGTTTGTGGTCAATGTGAGGACCTGTGACTGCGGGCTTAAAGTCACTTCAATGGGAGGGTCACATGCTTGACAAGGCACAGGTGCCACAGTAACACATCCTGTTATTTCCCATCAATCTGGGAGGCCTTCTGAAAGAACCAGGGAACGCTTCGTCAATGCCTGTCAATGGGACAAGCCTGCCTACTGTTAAAGTGCACTGGATTGGGAAAAAACCGGAGCAGACAGAAGTCCTTCACTCATGTCTGTAATTTGTCCACATTTTGCATTAAAATATGTTAAAAGTTTGAATGTCTTCATTTACCACAATCAGTTAATTCAGTTTCATTTTACCACTCCACTAGCGATCAGGATTATAACCTCTCGGAGGTCATCGTGACATCAAATCCACATTTGTCCTTCCTTTCTCGGTGAATAATATAACAATTTTGTATTGGTTTAAGCCAATATGTGAACGTCATTACTTCACAGTGACTGTTTATCCCGCGTGAAATTAATTTAGAAACCGGTGGAAAATCGCATTTTAAATCATATCGGCGCTGCATGCCAGCATTTCAGGAAGACGCTAGCTTTTCCGAGGCCTCCGTAAACATGTTAACGTAAGCTGTGTATTTGTTTTAGCACGTCTCCAGTCTCTAGTATACGGTTACGTATGCAATAAGAACACTGTAATGTGAAGCTTAGTTCTCTCGCCTTTTATTATTTGAATCACTGTTGAAACAACCTCGTCCACACGAACACTTCATCCATTCAGTTTAAGACAATAGCGTGGCGGCGCCGATCCGAATCCAAATTCTGTGAAATGTTAATCGCTGGTCCGGGGGCCTCCTCGTCTTTGTCCTCCTGCGGGACTCCCACTGAGTTTGGTGACTTCATTTGAATAAGTGGCGCAGAGCTGGCACCTCGGCTGGAGAGTGAGCCGCTCTCTGTTTGGGTTGGCCTGCCGAGGGAGGAGTGGGAGTCATGAAGTCCTGTATACAAACCCTCCAAACCTGCTGTCGTGCCTGGTTATTGATGCCCCATGCCACCACCGGCTAGCTGAGTGATTGCTGGACAGACGGCCCCTTTGATTGATGTGACAGACGATTGGCTCGCAGTTTTAAAGCCCCCCCCACCACCACCCCCCGTCTTAAGCCATCTCTGGAGGAAGAGAACAAATGCAAAGTGTGACTGTTGGGAGTGAGCTTATCTGTCCAGGCCTGTGGGTTGGAGACACACGGTTGTTTAGTTTGGTCCATCGGGGTAGAACCGGCGACCACCCCCACAGAGGATGCTTTGTTTACAGTTCAAATGACAAACGTCTTATCTAAGAGCCTGGAGATTTAATCAAAGATTAGTTGTCAGAAGGGACCTTTTATTAGGAATTACCACACTACTTACACTTCCCGTTTGAATCATTACACATACACTCATACTCATAACGATTAGGGTTAAGTGCCTTGCTCAAAAGCACACCGATGAACTCATCTTGGCCAGATTCGAACCGGCGCCTTTTTTCAGTGACCGGGCCCAATAGCCACTATTCTTTCTGTTGCCAAATGAACATTTTCTAAAGGTGTTTATCTTGTCAAATCTAATACTGTCCGCGGCATTTAGATCACATCATCAGCTGCTCGACAAGACGATAAGCGAGGCGAGGACCATGTTTCTGATGTGCGGCTGATTGTCAGCATCGTTGTGGGCGCATTCGTGTCGCCATGTCAACCCCTATCACTCACTGTGTCAGAGTCCTCAGTTATCTGGCCCCATGGGTCTTTCATGTGTTCGAAAGGCGCAAGTGATGTGACAGCTTTCCCGGGCCCCTCCCGACGGAGAGAGTCGGTGACGCCATAGGGACCCACTGGGGCTATGACGTGTCTGGATCGCCCATCCGGAGAGGCATTTGAACAGCTACATTACATCCTGTACCAGGCCCGGATTTATGAGTCCTTCAAAAGGTCCAGCTAATCAGCGAATGCGTTATAGCTCAATTTGTCCGTCGTCTCCGTTGACTCCGCTCTCAGTTGAATTAATTAACTCAGTTCAGTTTGTCATCGATTTCGCAGGTTGAAAAGTCCACCTCGAAGAAGTAAAAAAATCCATACCGTTGTGGCTGCAAAAAGACTTATGTCCATCTGTACTGTATATAACTGACCGGTTGTGTCAGCAGACGCCGACCACAAGGACGGAAATTAATGCCCACGGCCATTCAATGAAGAATACCGCAGGATGAATAGAGCTCAAGATGTTGAAACACACACGCACACACACGCACGCACGCACACACACACACACACACACACACACACACACACACATACAGTACCATCTGGTCTCTGCGTATCGTCGTGTTGGCGGAACTGACTGAATGCACAAGATAAAAAAAGAAAACATTGAACATTCAATGATTTCTCATTAACGCGGCAAAAGCAGGACACTTGGCATTACGCTGAAGCAAACACCGCTATAGGACCCCCAGTCACCAGCTGGTTTTACGGTAATTAGATCACACTGTGTCCCAAATGGAGCTCTATTCCCTAGTGCGACGCGGTGCTACATTCGGACGCAGCCAACGTGTTGAACTTTACGTCTGCTTCTTCGGCAGATGTAAGCCTGGCTAGAGAGGACGGTCCGGACAATAAATATCGTGCCCTTGATCTCGCCCGTGAATTCATTTTGGCAAAGGTTGAGGGTATGGCGCGGGAAAATGAAAACATTCTGAGAATCTGTTGGCGTTGGCTAGTGAACCGGCGGGGCCAGGACTTCCGTGGATGTCTGATGGTCTTCCAATGTTGTTTGATCCCAGTTGTCTCTGTTCGGTCAATGACTTTTTCTCGCTGCATGTTATTTGTTTTTTGGTTTTCGGTTGTGTGGTTTTCATTTATCCAGCTGCTTGTCAGTGCAAATATATAAACAGGTGAAGAATTTTCCCTTCAAAAACTGGTTAGTGACGCAGTAATACGTCATTAGACAATGGAAAATGATATACACTTCTACATTGTCACCATGTTGTATAGATACAGGTGGATGCAAAAATGTAGCCAACCACTTACTGTTGAATGTGGAGAGTAGGATCTACTATAAACTAAAGCAGACTGGCTTTACAACACAAACTCAGCTTTTAAGAAACTTTCTACTGAACTAATGATTTACATAGTCCCCATCGTTCTGTGCTTTAGTATAAAACAATGAGAAACAGAGAGAAATTAGTGAATGCAAATATAGTATTATATTGTGATTGTGGCATTGGGGAGATATGGGGGATATTTCCTTCAAGTTTTTCCATGGCATTTCCTTTACTTTGATCAGGTTCCATTAATATCTTCGCTTCATGTAAATAGGAAAGATTTAACGTTTTAGAAAACGCTACACCATTCATTTGATTTGAACAAATCCGAAAAAAATAGAAGGAAAAGAAAACAAACAACACTGAGAAGAAATGACAAGTCTATGCGTAATCAAAGATCCTTTCACAGGGGACGTACACATGAATAGATGTGATTGTCGTCGTCAGTGTCAATACTACTGTAAACAAATGGAACTTGGGATAAAAATAATGACAAAACATCCGATTAAAAAAAACCTCGAAATTAATAGAAAAAAGTGGGATTACATTGGACAAATTGGAGCACGGTCATAGATTTGACAAATGTTTGAGTGTGTTTCCTTCCCTCATTTCCATCTAAACCACGTTGTGACAGCACTCTAGCTCATGGCAGTCCACAGGCAACTGCTTTACACACCAGCCACAGCACATTTTCACTAATCCACCCAAGATACTGTAAAACAGTATCAGTCGAGATGTTTGACAAAAAAACGAATCAGGGAGTTTGTGTACTATTCGGTTTAGTTAAAGTCCAGGTGATATCCCAGTGTCAAAGCCCAGGTGATATAACAGTGTTAAAGTCCCTGTGATATTACAGTGTCAAAGCCCCTGTGATATTACAGTGTCAAAGCCCAGGTGATATAACAGTGTTAAAGTCCAGGTGATATCCCAGTGTCAAAGCCCAGGTGATATAACAGTGTTAAAGTCCCTGTGATATTACAGTGTCAAAGTCCAGGTGATATCACAGTGTCAAAGCCCAGGTGATATCACAGTGTTAAAGTCCAGGTGATATCACAGTGTCAAAGCCCAGGTGATATCACAGTGTCAAAGTCCAGGTGATATCACAGTGTCAAAGCCCAGGTGATATAACAGTGTTAAAGTCCCTGTGATATTACAGTGTCAAAGCCCCTGTGATATTACAGTGTCAAAGTCCCTGTGATATAACAGTGTTAAAGTCCAGGTGATATAACAGTGTTAAAGTCCAGGTGATATCCCAGTGTCAAAGCCCCTGTGATATCACAGTGTCAAAGCCCCTGTGATATTACAGTGTCAAAGCCCCTGTGATATTACAGTGTCAAAGTCCCTGTGATATAACAGTGTTAAAGTCCAGGTGATATAACAGTGTTAAAGTCCAGGTGATATCCCAGTGTCAAAGCCCAGGTGATATAACAGTGTTAAAGTCCAGGTGATATCACAGTGTCAAAGCCCCTGTGATATTACAGTGTCAAAGCCCAGGTGATATAACAGTGTTAAAGTCCAGGTGATATCACAGTGTCAAAGCCCCTGTGATATTACAGTGTCAAAGCCCAGGTGATATAACAGTGTTAAAGCCCCTGTGATATTACAGTGTCAAAGCCCCTGTGATATTACAGTGTCAAAGCCCAGGTGATATAACAGTGTTAAAGCCCCTGTGATATTACAGTGTCAAAGCCCAGGTGATATTACAGTGTCAAAGCCCAGGTGATATCACAGGGTTAAAGTCCAGGTGATATCACAGTGTCAAAGTCCAGGTGATATAACAGTGTTAAAGTCCAGGTGATATCACAGTGTCAAAGTCCAGGTGATATAACAGTGTTAAAGTCCAGGTGATATCACAGTGTCAAAGTCCAGGTGATATTACAGTGTCAAAGTCCAGGTGATATCACAGTGTCAAAGCCCGGGTGATATCACAGTGTCAAAGCCCAGGTGATATAACAGTGTTAAAGTCCAGGTGATATCACAGTGTCAAAGCCCAGGTGATATCACAGTGTCAAAGCCCGGGTGATATCACAGTGTCAAAGCCCAGGTGATATAACAGTGTTAAAGTCCAGGTGATATCACAGTGTCAAAGCCCAGGTGATATCACAGGGTTAAAGTCCAGGTGATATCACAGTGTCAAAGCCCCTGTGATATTACAGTGTTAAAGCCCAGGTGATATCACAGTGTTAAAGTCCAGGTGATATCACAGTGTCAAAGCCCGGGTGATATCACAGTGTCAAAGCCCAGGTGATATCACAGTGTTAAAGTCCAGGTGATATCACAGTGTCAAAGCCCAGGTGATATCACAGTGTCAAAGCCCCTGTGATATCACAGTGTCAAAGCCCCTGTGATATCACAGTGTCAAAGCCCGGGTGATATCACAGTGTCAAAGCCCAGGTGATATCACAGTGTTAAAGTCCAGGTGATATCACAGTGTCAAAGCCCAGGTGATAAAGTGTTAAAGCCCAGGTGATATCACAGTGTCAAAGCCCCTGTGATATTACAGTGTCAAAGCCCAGGTGATATAACAGTGTTAAAAGCCCAGGTGTCAAAGCCCAGGTGATATAGTGTTCTGTGATATTACAGTGTCAAAGCCCCTGTGATATTACAGTGTCAAAGCCCAGGTGATATAACAGTGTTAAAGCCCCTGTGATATTACAGTGTCAAAGCCCAGGTGATATTACAGTGTCAAAGCCCAGGTGATATCACAGTGTCAAAGCCCTGATGTGATATTACAGTGTCAAAGCCCAGGTGATATTACAGTGTCAAAGCCCCTGTGATATTACAGTGTCAAAGCCCAGGTGATATCACAGTGTTAAAGTCCAGGTGATATCACAGTGTCAAAGCCCCTGTGATATTACAGTGTCAAAGCCCAGGTGATATTACAGTGTCAAAGCCCCAGTGTCAAAGCCCAGGTGATATTACAGTGTAAAGCCCAGGTGATATCCAGTGTTAAAGTCCAGGTGATATCACATCACAGTGTAAAGGTGATATTACAGTGTCAAAGTCCAGGTGATATCCCAGTGTCAAAGCCCCAGGTGATATCACAGTGTCAAAGCCCAGGTGATATCACAGGGTTAAAGTCCAGGTGATATCACAGTGTCAAAGCCCAGGTGATATCACAGTGTTAAAGTCCAGGTGATATCACAGTGTCAAAGCCCAGGTGATATAACAGTGTTAAAGTCCAGGTGATATCACAGTGTCAAAGTCCAGGTGATATCACAGTGTCAAAGCCCAGGTGATATCACAGTGTCAAAGCCCCTGTGATATCACAGTGTCAAAGCCCCTGTGATATCACAGTGTCAAAGCCCGGGTGATATCACAGTGTCAAAGCCCAGGTGATATCACAGTGTTAAAGTCCAGGTGATATCACAGTGTTAAAGTCCAGGTGATATCACAGTGTTAAAGTCCAGGTGATATTACAGTGTCAAAGCCCAGGTGATATCACAGTGTTAAAGTCCAGGTGATATCACAGTGTTAAAGTCCAGGTGATATTACAGTGTCAAAGCCCAGGTGATATCACAGTGTTAAAGTCCAGGTGATATCACAGTGTCAAAGCCCAGATGATATCACAGTGTTAGAGTCCAGGTGATATCACAGTGTTAAAGTCCAGGTGATATCACAGTGTTATAAAGTAAAACAACGTTTCACCCAAAGACGGCAGACGGCAGACGGCAGAAGAAATGCCCTCTGAAACATAAAATGCCAGGGTCACGAGAATGAAATGACCGCTCCATGGCAATTTATCCTGTTCGAACTCCTAGAAGTTCTCATCCGTTTCATCAGCAAACAGCCAACGAACATAGAGTGAAACCAACAGACCAGCATGGATAACGTCATCATGTCAGTGTCCCTGGTTAAACCGTCGCAGGAAATTGCTCGCCCAGCTTGAGGAAGTCTTGTGGGGATTCAACCACACCGGAGTTTTGAGCGGCCTTGGACGCCATCCCAGAAAGCGGAGTTAATAGCCGTTCTCTCAATTGAATAATGCTTTGAATCTCTAATTTAGCTTGTATCCAGGAACTGTAGTTTAACGTGCCTTTGAGGGAACCTCATTTCCGACCGTAAAATGACAGAAACAAGTGTGCTATATTGTATTGATTGAGGTAAAAACTTGGAGAAGAAATACCGACGGCCATTTGCCAATAGCATTTGTAATACTTTTAAATTGCATCTAACTTTATAGGCCATCACACTACATTGCACTCTGTGGAATTGAAATAATCTAATTGTTTGTAAGCATACATAGAAGATGCTGTGAACACAGACTGCTGTCCATGCATTCAATTCACCCAGTAGGGAATTCTCCTGGCACTCCATAAATAGTAATACGTTTTTTTTCGGAAAGCTTTTTTGTTGGCCCTTGTTCTATAGATTTTTTCTTTCTGCCGTTACATAACAATTGCTTCAGCAAACATATTGCAGGTGCAAAAAGGACTGCAGTAAGTGGAACATACAATAGTTGTAAAGCCTGGCAATCAATAAAATATTGTCCCGCGTTTTATAACAGTGGGAACGTATAAATAAATTGTAAAATAAAAGAGTTTCGGGCTCCTCCTCAGATATGTATGTATACTCCGACGAACCCACCGGACGAACGCTCCCTTTGAAATCCTGCGCTGCTCTGCACTCCACACGAACACGTCGTTAGATCACACAGGTCACGTGGGTCAAGTCAATTAAAAGAAGTATGACGAGAACTATTTGATATGAACGACCCATACAGTCAACTTGTCCGGCCACTCGAAGTGACCCGGTTTTCTCCTCCAAATTCAAGTGCTTTTGTCCAGGCCTGCACATACCACACATTACTGCCACAGCCACCTGTTCAAATGCACGGTCTTATTCTAGGGGCAAGTTAAGACGCATGTCTGGGCGTACACTCCACTTGACAGACCACCCTATCCATTTTTACGCGCAGCCACTAGCCACCAGACCCCGGGCCCCCAGTCCAGGCCCTGCCTGCACCCCCAGATGGCACCCTGTTATGGCAGCTTCCTTGATTGATGGAGGAGCCCCGCTCAGGGTTCATTTACACTCATGAATTATCCATGCGGTGATGCCCCAGCTCCGTTTGCCGTGTCTCTCCATGGGGTGAAGCCACGGCAGGGTAAGAATCGACACATTTTCCCCTTCGTTGCCAATGTTCTTCGCAGAGATCACATGGCGCATATTGTTGGTCGACGTTAGGTAAAAAGCAAACGCATTCTTTTTGCTATTTGTTACTGTCTCATACACGTCTTCAGTGGTGTACCTTCTGACATAGGTTTCTTTCATTTTTGTCGTTTGAATCTGGATTTGTTATTGCGGGCCTCTGTTGGACTTTTATTTATCGTCCCGTCTGCCTCGTGAAGATGGCTATTATATCAACGTTTAGTGATGTCATTTATAGAACTGCCTCAAACTCTCTCCGGAAAACTGGATGTGGTTTACCACAGTGTTATACGTTTCACTGCAACCTTGACGCATTAGTCGGCTGGCCGTCGTTAAACACTCTGCGTTTAACTCATTGGTACCAAGTAATTTACAAGTCTCTGCAAGGCAAAGTTCCGCTGTACCAATGTTCGAGAAATCTAACCTTTAATTGAGAAAAAAAAGTTTCCAGAAAGACCTGCTCATGTTGCTTTTTCTAGAATAAGATCCATGAAAAAATTGGGGACGGGGGTGTTAAAGACAGAAAATGTAGAGGACGGCCAAAATATCTATCTGCGCCAAGTCTAACCCAAACAGGGCTCAAACCAACTGTACTATTAACACAGTGACTATTGTCAGCCAGAGCGACTGACAAAATGGACTGACATGCTATCAATGCTATCCGCTAAGTCGCCGGCGATTTCACACCGTTGCATCTTTATTCGATGAACAATACGTGAGTGGTCGCTGGGAGAAAGAATACATTTGAAAAGTTAGGCTTTACGGGAAAAATGTAGCCCTTCACCAGAATTCCCGCCTCCAATATAAAAAATGCAACAGGATTGGCAGGTCTGGTTGGGGGGGAGTTGGTAAGGGACAAACTTATGATTGATCGTACCCGACCCAGTCAGAGGGGGTGAAGGGACACCCCTTGAAAGACAACATGTGCCACTCTTTTTTTGTGTGTGTGGTAGCCCTCCTGCTATTTCTGTCGCCCCTCTCCGCTGGGTCTTCATTTTTCACAGATGACAATTGTGCAGCTCAGCAGTTTCCCAGGTCTGACTGCGGCTTGTCACTGCATGCTAGGAGTATCACAGGACAATGTTCCAAGTGTGCAACTTAACACTTGACCGAGCCCTCCAAGGTTTCCTCGATTTGGACAGCGGGACAACTACCCATCCGATAATGTCAGCGTGTCTCAGAGGGGAAACGGAACAACACCAAAGTCACACTATTCCAGATGCGAACGTATGCTTCGAAGACGTATTACTCTCCACCGTCGTCAGTGTGTTTTCTGAGAGCAAAGGCCACATCGACTAAGTCTCTTAATCTTCTGTTTTCCACTTATCGATGGCTTGTTGATGTACAAAACGAAATAAAAGAACGTATACACTTGACAATGAGAAAATAACAAAAAATCTGATCTGTCTTCGAAACGTCAGAAACAGAATCCGGTTTAGGAGAGACAGTTGACGTTGGTTATTGACTTGTCATGGTGTCAGTCACACGGACGTAGTCTGCATATTAAGTGGGTATCTCCGCCTCCTTCCTCTGTTTCAGATAGGCCCAAGTGGGGTGTTTGCAGGCACTCTAATCTCCTGTCGATCTTGCAATATGCCCTCCGATGAAACTGTCAGCCTCTGGAAACGATGTCAGCCACACAGTTCTGCTGTTAGAGCTATTTCTCAGCTTGGTAAAGAGGAGAGAGGGGCAGTGCCAGAGCTGGTACAGGCTGAACCTATAAACACACCAGTGATTTATTAGACATACATTTATCTAAAATGAAACAACCATTACAAAGACGCTATGAAGACCTCAATATTTTATTTGGCAAATAAAATGGCAGGCCAACGAAAAAATCCATTGCATTTCTTCCTCGCCAAAAGCAAAAATATTTTATCGCCCTTTACAAACATTCAGACGGGGGTCCCGGCAAATTATTTGTTTCTCCGGTTTCGTGTCATGTAGTTTCTGACCGAACCAACAGAGCGTATGTGAAAGAAATGTCATCGGTGTTATTTCCGAGTAACACAAAGAACACAAGTCCTTTAAGCAGCCGGATCTGCTTGGTTGGAGTTGCGGTTAAGTTAAATATACCAATTCCCAAATCCTCTGCCAATACAGCTAGCTGGCAGATTAGACTACATTCCCCTCACATCAGGCTCTACGCTCTATTGGATCACTCAACTGTGCGGTTATTGCACCACTTTAGTGCCGTTCTTCTCCCCGTTCCGACATCCACCAGACAGTCCGAGCAACATTAGCGCTTAAGAAATGTGTATCTTTTACTTTGAAACAATTAAGCTTTTTTCAAAACAAATGTCTAAATAACAGTGCACCTATTTGTTACTTACAGTAGATATTGATGTTGATATTTAGCTTGACCTGCATGCACAGAACATTTTGAGATAAAATATCTCGGGGGAAGGAACTTGAGAGCGACTCCCAGAAAGTGTTCTTTGGAAAACAGACAACTCCAGGCGAGTAGAGATGATGGGGTTTGTACCGTAGCATTCTGACGCTCATCTGTTATTTGTACAGCGAGGCTGTGGTGAAGGCCAGAGATCCTCCCCAGACAAATATGTTGTTACTGTCTCCATATTGTCCCGTTTCATAAATCAGAGGAAATGAATTGCCAGCTGCTATTTTTACGCAATGTGACCCCTGACCTGCCTGGTTGGGTGCGGGAAGCTCAGCGCGGGTTTTGACCCGGTGTTGTGAGGGGAGTCACGTCTGGGGCCCAAACAGGCACACCAAAGCCGGGACACGCAAGCCCGGACATACACGTATAAGCATGTATGAAGTAGCACAAATGAGCCAGAGACACATGGGCGCGCAGACATGAATGCGCTAATACAACACATTATCAGTATCATGACTACAGGCCGTAGCGAAGCATGAATCTGAGATGTGCATCGACACATGCTGTACTGTAGCTCACTATACGGCCGAGAAATGAAAGCTAATGTCGAGATTCACCTGCGTCCAAGGGGATGTGACAATCCGGGTGTTTGTCTGTTCGTCACGACAAACCCCCTCACATTCCCAGTCCTCTCACATTCCTCTTAACAGTTGTCTGCCGACGAGAAGTCCTGTTCATTAAAGTGAAAAAAGCACGACGGTTTGATGGGAACCGTCCACGGTTATTTGGCTTCCCGCCGGGTGATATGTCTTTATTTCCTTGGAGAAGCCTTTTGACTGGATCTGGATGGAACAGCCGTGTGCTGACGGAGAAGATGGGCTGTCAGGTGTCTGGTACTATAAACTCCACACAGATATCCGTTTTCATTAAACACGTCCAGAGACGCCTGCCACGTCTTCTGTTGCGCTTACATAATGTCATCCGAGCAGAACAGACTCATAATATGACCGTTGGATGAGATACTGCTTCATCGTACGTCTACAGCTGTCAGTTTTAACCTATAGTGTATTTTTTTGGGTTTGGTCAAAATATTTTTTTATTAATCTATATATTACAACGTTAATGTAAATTAAGAAAAAAATCAAAACCCAAGGTTCCGGTGCACCCCATCAGTTCACGTCTGAATAATGAATAAAAGATGTCCTCCCTTTTTTATAATATATGGCCTCAGTACCTGAAGCAATTACTACGAATCGTTAGACAGTGAAGCTAATGAACAATTACATTCATTATTTATTCAAATAGCCATGAAATCGATGTCAGCCCCATTTAGTCACGTCGCCGCTTTGCGCCGCTTTCACTTCCTATTTGACCCTGACCGTTTAGAAACTCAACTATTTGGATTAGTCGTGCGTCCTAAAGTGCACCCGCCTAACTATGAAAAAGGGTGTTATTCTGACTTTGAAAAGGAGGAAATCAAAGCGGGTCCATTTTAATTGCTAATCGGCGACTTTAACGTCTCATAATTTCTATTGAGAAAATGTGCTGTTCAATTGTTTTAATTGTCCCTCTGTTGAAACGGGTGTATTCAGTAATTAGTTTGTAATTGATGTGGTGCGTTGTTAATTATCCTTTATACACCAACATTTCTCCAATCGGTGCGATTGATTGTGAGGCCGTGTTGTTGTTTCAATCCATCCAACCCAGCTTCATTAGCCGAACACACTACAAATCTCTTTACACAAAACAACACTTTACACGAAACAACACTTTACACGAAACAACACTTTACACGAAACAACACTTTACACAAAACAACACTTGACACAAAACAACACTTGACACAATACAACACTTGACACAAAACAACACTTGACACAAAACAACACTTGACACAAAACAACACTTGACACAAAACAACACTTGACACAAAACAACACTTGACACAAAACAACACTAAACACAAATCAACACTAAACACAAAACAACACACGGTTACACGGTAGCGCACGGCTGCAGCCTGTTACCTCGTCATACGCTTGTTTCATAGCTGTCCCTGTGTCATCCTCTCTGGGAAGCCCTCATCCAAATTAATACGTAATGACTCGGTGTGACTGCTCCTGACAATCAACTTTTGGTCATGCTGTGCACATTCCACACACACACACACACACACACATAAACAATGCCCCAGGAATGGAGCGAGTCTGCACACCGTGGAAGGTTTAAAAAAAAATATGTCTAAAGAATATGTATATATTCTCAATAACTGAAGTTGGCAGAATCGGTGACATTTTGAATATCCTTTGCCTCAACACAGCTGTAATTTTCTCTATTTATATCATTTGTCAATGTTCCCCAATCTCAGAAAAAAGATTCACAGCAGATGAAACGTGCCACATCGTCCATTTCACAATTGGCTTTAGGTAGACCTTAAAGCCGGGCTTGAATGTAAAGACTCAATACAAACTGGGCATGATGAGGGTGAGTATTGACCATCCATCTGGACCACAGGTGAGGAAACAAACAAGCTGATGGTGCTGTCACAGGGAAGGCCCTGGTTGGAGAGTTCTTCTGGACCTTCTAGTCGGCTCCTTAAGAGACGTGTGGAGAAGAGGAGCCAGAAATGTGTGTGTGTGTGCGTGCGTGCGTCAGAGGGGAAAGCAGTGTGAAATACAACGGGGCCACGTTTCCGTGTGCACTTTGTTATTTAGAGACCGACGAGCGCAGATTATGACGCACGGCCGCTTGTTGTGGGAGCTGTCGCCCATTTTGAGGGTAAACTATGACCCCTTGTGTGTGGACTTAAACTGTCATAGACGTGCCGTCACATCGGAAAAAAGCTCCCCCACCACTCCCCAGAATCCCCACATTTGAATCCTACCTCCTCATCAAAACACGCTGCAGACTTCCCAGGAGAACATCTGGATTATGTTATGGAGCAGACTGTCACAGGGCAGTCTACGTCCACAGCTTCATCTGAGACATCCACGAGGGATCGTGTGACCCGCGTGACAGATGGTGCCGTGCTCGACCAGGGTCACTGCTCTGGGATCAGTTTTAGAGTTCGTTCTTCATCCGAATCAATTCGTTAATTAGAACAAGCCGTGTCGATTATGCACACATTTCGATTGCGTGTACTTCAGTTAATGCCTATGGATCAACGCGCACGTTTATGTCAGTACACTTTTAAATCTGCACCACCATGCTGTTTCTAGGGAAATGTTTTAAACTGAATTTCATGGTTTAATAAAAATACAAAAAGTTGTATATTTTCCAGTTGATTGTTCCATTAATATATATATATATATATAATATATTTATACATACACATTTTTCTAGCATTACGTAAATGCAAGAAATTATTGTGAAAAATATATCATACATGCTAAGCACATTGAATTGTGCTGTATAAATAAACTTGCTTGCTTGCCACTATTTGATTTTATTGTGAGAACAGATTCTTAGTTGTTTTTCCCTGAATAAATGTAAATCAGTTAAATAAAAACAATGAAGTCCCTATAATTCCACTGTTTTACCTTATACAGAGAGACAAAGGGAATCGACATGTTGGATGTTTTATTAAAGGCAAAATAAATGGTTGGTGAGGAGGTGTTAGACAAATTAGACTCAAATAAATCGTTTTGGGCGTCATCATCTCTCACGCGTCCTGCCAGTGACCTTTTGGGAGAAACGGCATCAGGTGTTCTGGGACTTTACATCCTTACTCTTGGGGTCTCCTGGTCCCACATCCTGGGGCCGATCCAGGGTGAGGGCAGTATGGTTTAGGAGAAACGGCCTCAGGTGTTCTGGGACTTTCCACTTTTTCAGGTCTCCTGGTCCCACATCCTGGGGCCGATCCAGGGTGAGGGCAGTATGGTTTGGGAGAAACGGCCTCAGGTGTTCTGGGACTTTCCACTCTTTCAGGTCTCCTGGTCCCACATCCTGGGGCCAATCCAGGGTGAGGGCAGTATGGTTTGGTGCTGCCGTTCTGCCTTCTGGTGCCTCCAGTCTTCCTCTCCAACTCTTTGATCACTTCCCCATGCGTTGTTTTTGGCGTCTCCTGCTTTCACATGTTTTCCAGCTCTTTCCTCCCACCTGCTCACCAGGTGCCCCCTAATCCCAACAGTGGCTAGGTCCTGATGAAGAACAGCTGGGCAGTGCCAGGCTTGCCCTGTTGGCTGCCCCCGGCAGGTTTTGAAACCTGCCAGCCTTCTTCCTTGGGGGCGTTGATGCAGCGCTGATGTATCAGGCAGCGCATGTTCATACGGTAGTTAACTCTTGCCACACTTAGTGCTGTGGTTGAACTTAAAACTCTTGTTTTCCTTGCATTTTTAATATTCCATTAATGTGTTATTTGATGGTTTGTTATGTGCAACTAACGTGAGATTTCAGGGATTAATTTAGCTTGCTTGATTGAAAGGAATCAGCACTTGCTTGAGCATATATTTATGACTTTTGCAGATCAGATGTACTGTGTATGTGCAGTCTATTATACAGAATACTGAGCTAATGTTCAATGTGAACGAATGCATTAAATAGATAATGAAAAATGTGAACATCAGTATGTTCACCAGTGTATAACGTGAAATATATTCACTAGTTAATTTTCTCGTGTTCATTTGCGTTGAGAAAGTAGTGAAATGGTTGACTGAGAATCCAATTTAAATATATATAGTCCGTTCAAATATTTCTATGTATGTATTTTACCTTTACTTTTACTTCATCAATGCTATTTGTTTTTAATCAAACAATCAATATTCATGTTCCAGACCTTGTCTGCAAAGAAAAGCAGCGCTGATGTAAAAGTAAAACAGCGATCATCGTCGAGGGACGAAGTTACTGCGGGGCGTTTCAGTCACTGCACTGACAGACTGTGTTCACCATGAGAGAACCAGCGGATGTGGCTGTGTGGATGAAAGACAAAAGCATGGCACTCACGTTAGGTCACGTCATTCAGAAGATACGGCACATTTGTCACAGCACCCATCTTTACTCCGTCCGTCGATTCATCACTCGGCAGACAGACAGAGACGTCGTTGTGGAGGCCGGCCACGACACAAGGAATCAGTTTCACGGTCTATAAGACGGACTCTCTTTCTCTCTTATCATGGAGATCTATGAGGGCCCGTCCAGGTGCCTGAACTTGTGTCCTAGTCAGGTACAGACCGAGGACTGGAGTGGGTAGCAGACTGCAGGCAGGTGGACGGCTGATTTATGAGCGCCTTCATGCTGATGGACACACTGTACATCCTATTTTCCAAATGTGCTTCCCTCCCCCACGTGCCTCGGAAATGTGAGACCGTCCCTAAGAGCCAATTATACATGGCAACATGTGTCACTGGTCAGTCCCTGGATCAACCCACTGTTGCCACGGTACCGTACAGGAAGTTATAGGCCATGTCTTAGAATATTCTAGTCCACCAACTAACATAAAATGCCCTTCAACCAAATAAATAGTTTAAATATTGTGTACTTTCTAAAAATATATTATATACTTTTTTAATGTCATACCTGATATTACAGCAGGAAATATAATTGTGAGATCTTGCTGTCTTAAGCGTCTCCACCCAACACAAACCAACAGCGACAATGAGCTTGGCGAAATGAGATCACGTGGATTTTTGCAGTAAATAAAACCGTGCCCCAGAGTGATTCCTGGGTCAATCTCGACCTCCTGGGGGAAATGAGGCGTCTGGACTTTTATTGCAGATTATATGAACACAATGAGGACTTTTATTCTAGATTATACGAACACACAGGACTGATGCAGTTAATAAAACACCATTAACAATTTATGCTGTGGTATACGGCGCCAAATGCGGCCCTGCGTCAGGAGTTTTAGCACCTCGTTAAAAGTCCAACACGCCATGAATTATGAAGAGGTGAAATAGTTTTCCTCTCTGGCCGTTGAGATCAGGGGGTATTGTCGAGAGCGGGGACAAATCAATGAGCACTTCAGCTTAGGTGCCCATTTAGGAGCTGTTTATATACATAAACTCAGCAGCTGAGGAATCGCACGCAGGCAACAGGGCATCGTGGACATAAACTACTCGCATTGTCACCGCGGATGCTGAGCTGCTATATTTTAGTGTTCGCAAATGGCTGCGGGGAAATGAAGTGAGCCCCGTTGTAAACTTCAATAGCTCCGAGTTGTATTCCGAATCCATTTGCAGTCCGTAAATCACACTGTTGGGAGATCCTTGGCTTTGGCACCTTGTAAATCACGGCAACCCCACGGAAAATGTTCGTGTTCGGGTGGGGTGAAATCTGTCAAACTCCCGATGATCTCCCCGGGTCAGGTCAGCCTCGGTCCGCCTTTGAAAAGCGACGTGGCAGAACATAGATAAATAGTTAGCGTTCGGATACATTCCTCTGCTGTGGGGGGACAGGAAAACACACTAGTTATGTAAATTGTGTCCTTTATTCAGAGTCCTCGTGAAGCTATTTATTTTTGGGACGGCGCCGGTAATGATTTAGCTCCAGGAATGCCGTGAAGATTGAGCAGGAGGTTTCGCACTCCCTCGGAGATCTCACGACACCCCATCACTCCACTTGAGGAGAATTCCCTGCTAGTTCTCAGGGCGGTGTGAAGGCTGACTTTTCAAAGTGATATGCTAGTGCTACCTGCAGGACAAATGTTTATCAGTCGCTTGAAAATACACGTCATGTGATTTATGCTCTGGTAATCCACTGCTACCACAAAGCATTCTAAACATCAGGGTTATGTCGAAACGACCTTTTGCGATAGTCTGGATTAGATTATTGAGGACGTTCATTAACCCGACGTGCTTCCAATTTGTTATACGTTGAAAGTAATATTTTTGAGCTCTCGAAATATTCCCAGAAGTTGCAGATCTGGAAAGCCACCCTAATCATTAGCCGCTTCGCCCCTTGCACAGCCACGAGGACTCGATCCACTGCAAATACATTAATTCAAAAAGACAATTTGTTGATGGAGATACAGTAGGCCCGGACGGCAGTGGTCTGTGCGCCAACTAGATTCAAACACGCGTATATATGTGGACCTGCGTTGAAAGGCCACAGGAGCGCTCGGGAATATCCGCTTTGCATTGCAAAACAAAAGCAGCGCAGCTCGCCAGATGAGAGGGTGCTGGCGAGGGAGGGCGGGAAACATCAACACTTGTTTTCAGCGGTCATGCTACAGAGAACCCTCACCAACAAATTGTTTGTGTCAGCTGTGGGTTGGGACGCGCAGCCCTGTTGTGGTTTTCAAGTGCGGATCAATGTCAAGAATAAAGGCCCGGTTTGACATATGGAGGGATAGAGGGGCCGTCCGGAATCTAAATGATGTTGATTCCACCATTTTGCGGGTCTCGAACAGCGGGGAGGTAGAGAGCGAAGTGTGAGGCGAGGTGTGAGACTGGAACGGCACTCTGTTACCTTCGAAGTGTGCCGTTTCTGACTAGGGTGCTGTGGACTCCGGCTTAGAGGTGGTGCTCTCGTCAGAGAAGCCTGCAACTTGGATCACACACAGTGGAGCTGATGGAAGAGGTGTCAGGTTTCGGCTGGGCAGGGTTGTGTTCAGAGCCTCGGAGCACAAGGCCTCAGGGTCAAAGGCTCATGTCCCGGGAGGGCCCCAGCTGTCTCACCAATCTGTCTCACCAATCTGTCTCACCAATCTGTCTCAACGCGCTGTCTCACCAATCTGTCTCACCAATCTGTCTCACCTCGCTGTCTCACCAATCTGTCTCACCAATCTGTCTCACCGCACTGTCTCGCCATGCTGTCTCAACAATCTGTCTCACCAATCTGTCTCACCTCGCTGTCTCACCGCGCTGTCTCACCGCGCTGTCTCGCCAATCTGTCTCACCGCGCTGTCTTGCCAATCTGTCTCACCAATCTGTCTCACCGCGCTGTCTCGCCAATCTGTCTCACCAATCTGTCTCAGCTCGCTGTCTCACCGCGCTGTCTCGCCAATCTGTCTCACCTCGCTGTCTCACCGCGCTGTCTCGCCAATCTGTCTCACCTCGCTGTCTCACCGCGCTGTCTCGCCAATCTGTCTCACCGCGCTGTCTCACCAATCTGTCTCACCAATCTGTCTCACCAATCTGTCTCACCTCGCTGTCTCACCGCGCTGTCTCACCAATCTGTCTCACCAATCTGTCTCGCCAATCTGTCTCACCGCACTGTCTCGCCATGCTGTCTCACCAATCTGTCTCACCAATCTGTCTCACCAATCTGTCTCACCTCGCTGTCTCACCAATCTGTCTCACCAATCTGTCTCACCGCGCTGTCTCGCCAATCTGTCTCAAAAATCTGTCTCACCGCGCTGTCTCACCAATCTGTCTCACCGCGCTGTCTCAACCAAAACTTTCTCACCAATCTGTCTCACCGCGCTGTCTCACCAATCTGTCCTCACCAATTTGTCTCACTGCGCTGTCTCACCAATCTGTCTCACCGTGCTGTCTCACCTCTGAGCCCCAAACTTCTTCTACACTCTTATGTCTGCATTGCCGGATTCCCGTCTGCCGCTTTTATGAAGGAAGTGACTTGGGCTTTGTATTGTATTCTGTATTAACTTGCTTGACAGTTTTTAGTGAAATGACAAGAAGAAAAACTCTTAAATTGATTAAAAAGTTCAAAATGATTTTGGCAAAATATGCTGATACAACCGCGACTACTACTCTTGGCAGAAACATAGACTTGTTTGACAGGCAGATGATAATATTTATCGTGCATGAAATCATCCGAATCGGTGAATCGTGTATTAGATAACATTTGTTAACCATCCACAACATCGTAAACACATTGCACCTGTGGCCTTAAGCAGTGATATTGAGCCAATCTGTCAAACACAGCAATTTCCTGCCACTTACAAACCAGTCACCTTTATCTTGAATTGCATGTACGCAACATAATAAATAGAATATTTAACGGCTGACGGGAGGCATTCAAAAATGCTGGTTTTTCATCTCTCACCTATTGAACAAATATGTCAACTGGTTAATGAATTACTAGAGACTCACTGAACATTTCTAAAACTCCTTTGCCTCTCGTTCAGTAACTAAAACAGGGTAAACCCGTGACAACAGGAACGGCCATGCAGCTTTATATGAAAACACTGGATCATGTACATGTCACGATGACTAAACTAGATGACATGACACTGTGTACATGTCATCCGCAACATCACATGGTGTACAAAATGACAATGACTGAAGTAGCTAAATGATTTCTTGAGAAGTCTCTGGAAAGTCATTAATACAGCACCAATCTCCTTTAGCAGAGGCATATCATTTCTATCACTGGGAAAGAAGATAAGGTTTCCCAACTCATCTCTGGGACATTAATGGGTGTAGCCCTGAAAAAACATCTAGTCATTATTCAGTCTTCCAGTGACCTTTACCGAAAGGATTCCTACACACAAAACATGCTCCCTACGTATGTTGTTGTATGAGTGAAAAATTAAAAAGATGAAAACAATGTACATTTTCTTTCCTCAGGTCATATGCATTTTATATATTTCATTACAGTATTGTTTTTCCTTTGTCATCTTTGTTATTTTTGTCCTTTCAGCAGAGCCACTCGGAAAAGCCTCCACTGCAAATTGTTTGGGTCAGCTGTTTGTTTAAGCCCATTCATTGTTAGATGGCTAAGTGGGACAAACCCACAACCCAGTCCGAGGAAGTGCAGCTTACACAGTGAAGTAGCTATCATTAATGTAAGTGCCAGAAGGAATAAACTCAATAACGCTGATGCTGGTTCTGATTTCAGCGTGGCTCAGTGGCTGTGACACGAGACCAACACTTTAACTGCAACAAATAGTGAATTGGGATCTCGTTGATATGCTCAAATCCCCGGTGATAAATAATCACCGTGTGTCAATATTCAATCCCTATCTAGAATTCTGCATGGGAAGGACATTCTGAATTTAGACCTGCAACTGGAATTGCAAATTAATTATTTAGTTTACACCTTGGTACAGTGTTTACACAATTTGTGCACCAAGTCGAGATCTGAAATTGAAAAAGCCACAAAAACATTTAAAAAAACGCTAGACGACAAAGCATGTAAACATGCTGGAAAAACAACTCGTATTCATTGGCAGCTGCCTGTCAAAGTAACAACTTCAATCAAGATTTGATTCCAAATTACATAATGCATCTGTGCATATTTCAGTGCATTGATATTGGCACAGTGCATTAAAGGTGCAATGCCATATTTCAGTGCATTGATATTTACACAGTGCATTAAAGGTGCAATGTCATATTTCAGTGCTAATTATATTTGCTTCAGTAATGCTAGCAGCACGTAGCATTCTTCAAATGAACACATTCTGTCTCTGTGGCCCATTGTTCACGTTGTAATAAACTGCACGTCTCACAGTTGACTGGATAGCATTTAGCTCTGTGCATAGAAGGTTGGAAACTCAGCAAAGCTTTCATAAATGTCTATGTTTTATCCAGATGATACCAGCACCTCACTGTCGGACTGCAAGCCAAAAACAATCCTTTATATAATACCTTTCATCACTTTTCCAGATTACATGGAAAATAACCAATATCCCAGCTGAGCCAGACAACAGCATACACCAGACATAGGTCAGATTCTCACACCGTACAGATTGCCTGAGTGTGTGTGTGCGCGCGTGTGTGTGTGTGTGTGTGTGTGTGTGTGTGTGTGTGTGTGTGTGTGTGTGTGTGTGTGTGTGTGTGCACCTGAGCTTGTGTATGTGTCTGGATGTGCGTCCAACACAGATTCCTCATCGTTGGTTCATCCAGCTTGCTTGGCACAAATGATGCATACTGGGATGATAAATTATAGTAATTTTAATCAATACACTGTATAGTGTCTAACACATAGAAAGGCTTCTCCTTTGATTGCAAGTATGGCAATTGAGAGGAAATTGACGAAACAGTCGGAGACCCACTCCGTCTGTGGGTAATCTTACTGAAGACGAATGAGGCTGAGCTACAAAAGACCAGTGTATCACACAGCTGTGTGCTATCAGAGAGTTCAGAAATAGCTCTGCAGGCACGAAGAACACACTGTGAACTTCCTTCATCTCCGATTGGCAAATGTTACATCAATTATTCAAACCAAAATAAACACCTGGACCATCCGTGATAAAGAAGTTCCCTACACAACAACGCAAAGTCAACGACAAGAAGATGCCCCATGCAGATAGATGTAAACTAAATACATTTACATTTCTGTTCAAATGACACTGTTGAAAAATGACTACATTTGATACTCTGAACTTGCCTAAATAGGATTTATTCGTCATGTCATAAAGTAATTCAAAATGTCGTATTCATTTACGTTGTTTAAAAAAATTAACCAGACTGTGTAACACATATTTCTATCTACTAGTAGTTATAGTTTTTCAAGCCGAAAGTAGTTTGTTTTCTGATTCTTTTCAAGTCAACGTTAAGCAATAGAATATTTCTACTTAGAAGTTTATCTGTGAATTTAGTACAGTAGCAAAACAATGAGTGAGTCTCCATTCAGAAGCGTTTTGAATGTGTGGAAGTCGTGTTTATAAAGAGCAGACAAGGAACATTTGTTTGTTTATGCCATTTAGCGACAGACATCTGAGGTGACTTTACATGTCCCAAGGGCTGATATGGCGCGCAAAATTACAAGATAACGGTTTTTGAAGAGCGTAGAGAATCCGAATTGCTGCTTTAATTGCAAAAAATGTTTTAAAAAAACAAAATTTAGACTGTGGTTGATTATCCATAAATCTGACTTTCAAAGCGTTCTTTGAAGGCGGAATGGTTGTGATGTGAAACGCAACACTTTGAGGGATGGCTGACACTGATGTGTTTTGCCTGACAGAAAATAATGTGTTGTCTAGAAAAATGAAACAAACTAATTAGACACTTAGACAAAGGCTGACATAGAAAAGGTCTAAGAAATTACCAGCAAAGCCACCCGGGAGGAACCAGCGGGAATGTGTTACAGCTAAAAGTCAGCCGTCTCATTTCTAACACTTATGCAGTCGCGGAACAGTTAAAAGGAGAATTAAAAGAATTAAAGAGGTGTTCTGGCATTCTATTGTGGTGTTGCTTGCTAATCGAATTTCCTTTAAAGCATTATTTAAAGTTTTGTTTTTTCTTCAAGTACTGGATCACTAGAACTTGAAGAAGTCGTAGATTAAAATGTCTTCAACGTTTGTGAATGTTTAGCCTGTCTCAATTGATCATTCTGCAATATAATACCTAGTGCTGTCTAATAATGAGAAAAGTAAATCTGTCAAGGAAGGGAAATGACGTTGTCTTAGTCTAAGTAGCTTAACTGATTCGCAACAGGACACAGAGGCTTAAAAGTGAAATGTGAATGTCCAGAGTTTTCTCACAGTGTCCGGCTACAGGTCCAGATTAGCTCAGCCGATCAGTGACCCAAATGAGGTGCCCGATGAAATATGTCAATCTGCATGTAATCAAATAAAGACTTTATCAGCTCAGCGAACATTTACATTAGTTTCTCATTATACCTCCAGTGTTTGCTTATATAAAAACCCACACCTGCATGACTTTTTACTCATCCTCCAGATTTAATACAATTCACAATTACACTTTCTCTCAGACGCAGCAATTTTGATACATACTCACGGAACAGTGGATCAATACTGTAAACAAGATAGACTGGAGAATAGTTAACTCAACTGAAATCAGCATGAAATCTATATTATTTCATCCTGAACCTGTTCAGAGTGGTTGTTTTGTACGGCATATTTAGATGCACAAGAAATAGCAAAGTATACAGATATCACACCAAAACAACTGTTACATTTTTATAATTCTCCGAAGTCTTTTTATAGGCATCGGTAAAAGAGAAAAGTCAATACAAAAAGCACTACATTACCTAAAGTCTATGTCGCTCTTATCAGCAACAATCCATCATCTGATGATTCTAAACAGGAATGTTAACCGTTGAAGGGCCGGGTGTGTGACGGAAACGGACAATATTTCTGAAGGTTGAACAAACTGCACAGCATATTAGTAATGAGGTACTCTCCTCCAGGTTCTTGTCTTGAATTAGATCATGTTTGCTTTAGATATCCGGCAGATGTAATGAAAGTGCACCAGGCTTAGGGAGTCAAAGAAGGGAGCGCAAACCATTTCTCAATCCAGTGAATATTCGATTTCCTTCAAAAACTCCCGGCCAAGAAGCGAATCCCCGCCAGCACATGGATCTCGTGACATGGATGCGGCGCTTGGCTCTGGAACTCCGTCTGAAGGAATGTCGGAATGTACCTCACAGTTCTAAACATCACAGCTGAGGAACGGCAAGACAGTCCCCCACCCTGAGTCCCCATGGGCATTTAAATTATATATATATATATATATATATATATATATATATATATATATATATATATACATATATTCAATAGTTAAATGGGGTTAATATTCTTACATGCTAGCGGAACTTAATAGAGATGACATTAAATACACTGACTGTATTTAAAACGGTCAAATACATCTTCCTGCTCACGAGGCTTGTCATATGGGGCCCACAGTACGCAGCGTTCAACAGAAAGCGTGTTCATTATAAGCCGTCGCTTGATAAATGTGTGCCAGAACCAAAACACCAGGAAATGATGAAACCCTTGTCACGCTCACATCATCATCGCCCTTTGCGATGTATCCTTCTGGGAGACCCCGTTTGTCTGCGCTAATAAACATGACTGATAATTCAAAACTTGGCCAAGTCCCTCGGCGCGTGCCCTTTGCGTCTCGCCGGAAGCACAGTGAGCCGTTTCTAATTCCTCCGATTTTATACACAAACATCCGATTATTTCGGCCTCGACAATCCGACTGGATTAATTATTCATCGACAAAGCCCACTTCCCTCCGTGTAATGCATATTGTGCCCGTCCATGCGGTGACCTACATTGCTTTTAACGGGAGCATGGCGGGTTCTCATCAATAGCGTCAGTACATATGAGGACTGGAATGATTCCAAACTGACCCGATTCCTCTGATTGTGGTCTCACCCCGCCGTGATGAAGGCGCGACCTAGATTTAAGACGTCTCCTTTTCTGAAGTTCAGACCTCAAAGAAATTGGCCTCCCGGCCTCAGTCGGCGCCTCTCGTTGTGACGATTTAAAATCGAGGCGCTTCCTAGCTTGCTAAGTCTCCAGCCTCTCTCCCGTGGCACGTTGGAGTGGATTTTAGTTTTTTTTGTGCATAGGAGTGTGTGAGATCAGTGGTAAATCCATTATAATCTCCCTGTAAGCTACAAACCTGCTCCAAAAGCCCTCATGAGCAAGAGATGGTTCTTTATGGCTGGGTCTTTCATCAAGGCGAAAAAAAGATTGCAGAGGAGGAACACACTCCTTTAAAAGTTCTAGTCAGAGTTCAAACACAGTCTCATTCCGGTCACATACGCATCAAGGATCAAAGATCTCCTCCAAACAAATGCTTACATAATCTACGGAGAGTATGTGTGTTACAAACTCTGAAACATACCCGCGAGTCGAAAAAATAAATATATATATATATTAATACGTTCAGTTCAATGTTCACGCTCTAAGCAAATCGATGGGACGTTCATAGTCAGTTGATTTATTAGGTCAGATGATAAACAGCGATTTATAACGTCCACCGAAACACGCAAATTCAGACTGCGTGATTCCCTGGGACAGGCCAATCCCCCGTACTGACGAGAAGCTTTTTAAATATGAATATTGATGGAAGCTTGTCGCTGATGATGGATGATGGAGGAGGTGAGCGGTCGACGGGGCTTCTGCGCCTCAACACTCCTCTGTCTCAGGAACAGCTGCTGAGTGTCTGCTCAGGGGGTTAAGGTGGGGCCAGTTGCCAGGGCGTCAGATCTGAGAACTGCTGCTGCGTGCTCGCATGTCCTCCGGCGTCGACGGACGGAAAACCCGGCAACATCATTCTTCGCCCCGTTTTCCGACAGGCTGCTGGTTTTTATTTTCTCTTTGGACGAGTAGCGGCGCATGATGTCTGTAACTGACAGGACCCGGCACACAGCTGTGACCGTCAAGCCAAGAGACTGTTAAACAAAACTGACAAATGATTTGGAAGCAGCACCGTCTATCCGCATTTGTCCTCGTTTAGCACAAGCGCTGTATTGTCTAGGTGCAAACACACACACACACACAAACACACACGCGCGCACACGCCCAGGCACACACACTTACACAAACACACTGAACTCTGCACGCCAACACAAACACAATCACGCCGAAACACATCAACACACACACATCACTTGCTGCTGGCACCTTTATCTACATAAATGACCCAGTAACTGAGAATACTTTCTGCAAAAAGTCAAGTTATTCTTTTCATTTAGATAAATAGAAATGTATTCCATGCTGTTTCTATTATCGCTGTAACAGTTCAGCTGCTAAGATGCATTGATCAAAACTGAAGTCCCATTGTCAGCAAATCTAAAGTGTATGTGGACCAAACCGTGAATCATTTTTCATTGCGTTTACACAAAATGCATTAAGTGACCACATTCTAGAGGTCCAGGAATGTTTCTCATTCATTCTCCACCACCTGTCTAACCACATATTCACAAGTTTACAAATGCTAACATATTGTTTCCAAGACTGTTAAAAACACAAGATAAGAGTTTTTGTAAACTTGGATCTACAACAAAAAGAGGGCAAATGTGTGCATTTCTGCAGTTGCCAAAATTGAAACATCATCATGCATTAAAAATGACAGGTGGGTAGGAAAATAAAGGGTGGCAAGGAGAGAGAGATGTGGAAAACAACAGAAAGGAAGACCAACAGCAGTGGTCTCTAATGAGATAAGGGCCAAAGTTATAGATCATGTTGGTAACCATGGTCTCTCTCTGAGATATGGGCCCCATATTGTATCACCATGTTGTTAACCATGGTCTCTCTTTAAGATATGGGCCCCATAGTGTATCACCATGTTGTACACCATGGTCTCTCTCTGAGATATGGGCCCCATATTGTATCACCATGTTGTTAACCATGGTCTCTCTCTGAGATATTGGCCCCATATTGTATCACCATGTTGTTAACCATGGTCTCTCTCTGAGATATGGGCCCCATATTGTATCACCATGTTGTTAACCATGGTCTCTCTTTAAGATATGGGCCCCATATTGTATCACCATGTTGTACACCATGGTCTCTCTCTGAGATATGGGCCCCATATTGTATCACCATGTTGTTAACCATGGTCTCTCTTTAAGATATGGGCCCCATATTGTATCACCATGTTGTACACCATGGTCTCTTTTTAAGATAAGGGCCTCTGTTGTATCACCATGTTGTTAACCATGGTCTCTCTTTAAGATATGGGCCCCATATTGTATCACCATGTTGTACACCATGGTCTCTCTTTAAGATATGGGCCCCATATTGTATCACCATGTTGTACACCATGGTCTCTCTCTGAGATATGGGCCCCATATTGTATCACCATGTTGTACACCATGGTCTCTTTTTAAGATATGGGCCCCATATTGTATCACCATGTTGTACACCATGGTCTCTTTTTAAGATAAGGGCCTCTGTTGTATCACCATGTTGTTAACCATGGTCTCTCTTTAAGATATGGGCCCCATATTTTATCACCATGTTGTACACCATGGTCTCTCTTTAAGATAAGGGCCTCTGTTGTATCACCATGTTGTTAACCATGGTCTCTCTTTAAGATATGGGCCCCATATTGTATCACCATGTTGTACACCATGGTCTCTCTTTAAGATATGGGCCCCATATTGTATCACCATGTTGTACACCACGGTCTCTGTTTAAGATAAGGGCCTCTGTTGTATCACCATGTTGTTAACCATGGTCTCTCTTTAAGATATGGGCCCCATATTGTATCACCATGTTTTACACCATGGTCTCTCTTTAAGATATGGGCCCCATATTGTATCACCATGTTGTACACCACGGTCTCTCTCTGAGATATGGGCCCCATATTGTATCACCATGTTTTACACCATGGTCTCTTTTTAAGATATGGGCCCCATATTGTATCACCATGTTGTACACCATGGTCTCTTTTTAAGATAAGGGCCTCTGTTGTATCACCATGTTGTTAACCATGGTCTCTCTTTAAGATATGGGCCCCATATTTTATCACCATGTTGTACACCATGGTCTCTCTTTAAGATAAGGGCCTCTGTTGTATCACCATGTTGTTAACCATGGTCTCTCTTTAAGATATGGGCCCCATATTGTATCACCATGTTGTACACCATGGTCTCTCTTTAAGATATGGGCCCCATATTGTATCACCATGTTGTACACCACGGTCTCTGTTTAAGATAAGGGCCTCTGTTGTATCACCATGTTGTTAACCATGGTCTCTCTTTAAGATATGGGCCCCATATTGTATCACCATGTTGTACACCATGGTCTCTCTTTAAGATATGGGCCCCATATTGTATCACCATGTTTTACACCATGGTCTCTCTTTAAGATATGGGCCCCATATTGTATCACCATGTTGTACACCACGGTCTCTTTTTAAGATAAGGGCCTCTGTTGTATCACCATGCTGATTCTGATCTTATTAAGAAACACCTGTGAAGGAGTGCAATAACTCAATATCAACATGTTGAGGTAAAATGTGAATATCCAAACAGGTTCCATACACAGCTAGGCATAATGTAATGTACTGTATACTGTGGATTCACTGTATTGTAGAAAGTAATGGAGACGGAATCCAGGCAAACTGCACATACATTTATCTTTGTGAATGAAGCTGGAATGAACCTGGCAAAAACACAAGCCTCAGGGGAATAAATGTGATTGGACAGAGAGCAATCGAGGACGTCCCAGACCATAGAGGAGCAAACATCACAATATGTGCTGCGCTGTCCAATAATGGTTTACTGTAACACAAACCACCCGTTGGCCTCCACAATACAGAGAGGCTCATTTTTTTCTGGTTGACCTGCATAATCGTCTGGTGCCAGCAGAGGAGGGAGGAGAGACGGGCAAGAGACTCCCCCGGCCTCAGTTGTTTTGTGGGATAATGTGGCATTCCACCACTCTACTGCAGTAACAGAGCGGTTTGTTTCACATACGTGAATACCCTGGCTACATACTGCCTCTGTATTCTGGTAGGTGTAACAGACCGGTTTGTTACACATACGTGAATACCCTGGCTACATACTGCCTCGGTATTCTGGTGTGTGTGTAACAGAGCGGTTTGTTACACATACGTGAATACCCTGGCTACATACTGCCTCGGTATTCTGGTGAGTTTAACAGAGCAGTTTGTACACATACGTGAATACCCTGGCTACATACTGCCTCTGTATTCTGGTGTGTGTAACAGAGCGGTTTGTTACACATACGTGAATACCCTGGCTACATACTGCCTCTGTATTCTGGTAGGTGTGTAACGGAGCGGTTTGTTACACAAACGTGAATACACTGGCTACATACTGCCTCTGTATTCTGGTGTGTTTAACAGAGCAGTTTGTACACATACGTGAATACCCTGGCTACATACTGCCTCTGTATTCTGGTGTGTTTAACAGAGCGGTTTGTACACATACCTGAATACCCTGGCTACATACTGCCTCTGTATTCTTGTAGGTGTAACAGACCGGTTTGTTACACATACGTGAATACCCTGGCTACATACTGCCTCTGTATTCTGGTAGGTGTGTAACGGAGCGGTTTGTTACACATACGTGAATACCCTGGCTACATACTGCCTCTGTATTCTGGTAGGTGTAACGGAGCGGTTTGTTACACATACGTGAATACCCTGGCTACATACTGCCTCTGTATTCTGGTAGGTGTAACGGAGCGGTTTGTTACACATACGTGAATACCCTGGCTACATACTGCCTCTGTATTCTGGTAGGTGTAACTGAGCGGTTTGTTACACATACGTGAATACCCTGGCTACATACTGCCTCTGTATTCTGGTAGGTGTGTAACAGAGCGGTTTGTTACACATACGTGAATACCCTGGCTACATACTGCCTCTGTATTCTGGTAGGTGTAACGGAGTGGTTTGTTACACATACCTGAATACCCTGGCTACATACTGCCTCTGTATTCTGGTGGGTGTAACGGAGCGGTTTGTTACACATACGTGAATACCCTGGCTACATACTGCCTCTGTATTCTGGTAGGTGTAACTGAGCGGTTTGTTACACATACGTGAATACCCTGGCTACATACTGCCTCTGTATTCTGGTAGGTGTAACTGAGCGGTTTGTTACACATACGTGAATACCCTGGCTACATACTGCCTCTGTATTCTGGTAGGTGTGTAACAGAGCGGTTTGTTACACATACGTGAATACCCTGGCTACATACTGCCTCTGTATTCTGGTAGGTGTAACGGAGTGGTTTGTTACACATACCTGAATACCCTGGCTACATACTGCCTCTGTATTCTGGTGGGTGTAACGGAGCGGTTTGTTACACATACGTGAATACCCTGGCTACATACTGCCTCTGTATTCTGGTAGGTGTAACTGAGCGGTTTGTTACACATACGTGAATACCCTGGCTACATACTGCCTCTGTATTCTGGTAGGTGTAACGGAGTGGTTTGTTACACATACCTGAATACCCTGCTATACTGCCTCTGTATTCTGGTGGGTGTAACGGAGCGGTTTGTTACACATACGTGAATACCCTGGCTACATACTGCCTCTGTATTCTGGTAGGTGTAACGGAGCGGTTTGTTACACATACGTGAATACCCTGGCTACATACTGCCTCTGTATTCTGGTGGGTGTAACGGAGCGGTTTGTTACACATACGTGAATACCCTGGCTACATACTGCCTCTGTATTCTGGTAGGTGTAACGGAGCGGTTTGTTACACATACGTGAATACCCTGGCTACATACTGCCTCTGTATTCTGGTAGGTGTAACTGAGCGGTTTGTTACACATACGTGAATACCCTGGCTACATACTGCCTCTGTATTCTGGTAGGTGTAACTGAGTGGTTTGTTACACATACGTGAATACCCTGGCTACATACTGCCTCTGTATTCTGGTAGGTGTAACGGGGTGGTTTGTTACACATACCTGAATACCCTGGCTACATACTGCCTCTGTATTCTGGTGGGTGTAACGGAGCGGTTTGTTACACATACGTGAATACCCTGGCTACATACTGCCTCTGTATTCTGGTGGGTGTAACGGAGCGGTTTGTTGGTGTAACGGAGCGGTTTGTTACACATACGTGAATACCCTGGCTACATACTGCCTCTGTATTCTGGTAGGTGTAACGGAGCGGTTTGTTACACATACGTGAATACCCTGGCTACATACTGCCTCTGTATTCTGGTAGGTGTAACGGAGCGGTTTGTTACACATACGTGAATACCCTGGCTACATACTGCCTCTGTATTCTGGTAGGTGTAACTGAGCGGTTTGTTACACATACGTGAATACCCTGGCCATACTGCCTCTGTATTCTGGTAGGTGTAACGGAGTGGTTTGTTACACATACGTGAATACCCTGGCTACATACTGCCTCTGTATTCTGGTAGGTGTAACGGAGTGGTTTGTTACACATACGTGAATACCCTGGCTACATACTGCCTCTGTATTCTGGTGGGTGTAACGGAGCGGTTTGTTACACATACGTGAATACCCTGGCTACATACTGCCTCTGTATTCTGGTGGGTGTAACGGAGCGGTTTGTTACACATACGTGAATACCCTGGCTACATACTGCCTCTGTATTCTGGTGGGTGTAACGGAGCGGTTTGTTACACATACGTGAATACCCTGGCTACATACTGCCTCTGTATTCTGGTAGGTGTAACTGAGCGGTTTGTTACACATACGTGAATACCCTGGCTACATACTGCCTCTGTATTCTGGTGGGTGTAACGGAGCGGTTTGTTACACATACGTGAATACCCTGGCTACATACTGCCTCTGTATTCTGGTAGGTGTAACGGAGTGGTTTGTTACACATACGTGAATACCCTGGCTACATACTGCCTCTGTATTCTGGTAGGTGTAACGTAGTGGTTTGTTACACATACCTGAATACCCTGGCTACATACTGCCTCTGTATTCTGGTGGGTGTAACGGAGCGGTTTGTTACACATACGTGAATACCCTGGCTACATACTGCCTCTGTATTCTGGTGGGTGTAACGGAGCGGTTTGTTACACATACGTGAATACCCTGGCTACATACTGCCTCTGTATTCTGGTGGGTGTAACGGAGCGGTTTGTTACACATACGTGAATACCCTGGCTACATACTGCCTCTGTATTCTGGTAGGTGTAACGGAGCGGTTTGTTACACATACGTGAATACCCTGGCTACATACTGCCTCTGTATTCTGGTAGGTGTAACTGAGCGGTTTGTTACACATACGTGAATACCCTGGCTACATACTGCCTCTGTATTCTGGTAGGTGTAACGGAGTGGTTTGTTACACATACGTGAATACCCTGGCTACATACTGCCTCTGTATTCTGGTAGGTGTAACGGAGTGGTTTGTTACACATACGTGAATACCCTGGCTACATACTGCCTCTGTATTCTGGTGGGTGTAACGGAGCGGTTTGTTACACATACGTGAATACCCTGGCTACATACTGCCTCTGTATTCTGGTGGGTGTAACGGAGCGGTTTGTTACACATACGTGAATACCCTGGCTACATACTGCCTCTGTATTCTGGTGGGTGTAACGGAGCGGTTTGTTACACATACGTGAATACCCTGGCTACATACTGCCTCTGTATTCTGGTAGGTGTAACTGAGCGGTTTGTTACACATACGTGAATACCCTGGCTACATACTGCCTCTGTATTCTGGTAGGTGTAACTGAGCGGTTTGTTACACATACGTGAATACCCTGGCTACATACTGCCTCTGTATTCTGGTAGGTGTAACGGAGTGGTTTGTTACACATACGTGAATACCCTGGCTACATACTGCCTCTGTATTCTGGTGGGTGTAACGGAGCGGTTTGTTACACATACGTGAATACCCTGGCTACATACTGCCTCTGTATTCTGGTGGGTGTAACGGAGCGGTTTGTTACACATACGTGAATACCCTGGCTACATACTGCCTCTGTATTCTGGTGGGTGTAACGGAGCGGTTTGTTACACATACGTGAATACCCTGGCTACATACTGCCTCTGTATTCTGGTAGGTGTAACGGAGCGGTTTGTTACACATACGTGAATACCCTGGCTACATACTGCCTCTGTATTCTGGTAGGTGTAACTGAGCGGTTTGTTACACATACGTGAATACCCTGGCTACATACTGCCTCTGTATTCTGGTAGGTGTAACGGAGTGGTTTGTTACACATACGTGAATACCCTGGCTACATACTGCCTCTGTATTCTGGTAGGTGTAACGGAGTGGTTTGTTACACATACGTGAATACCCTGGCTACATACTGCCTCTGTATTCTGGTGGGTGTAACGGAGCGGTTTGTTACACATACGTGAATACCCTGGCTACATACTGCCTCTGTATTCTGGTGGGTGTAACGGAGCGGTTTGTTACACATACGTGAATACCCTGGCTACATACTGCCTCTGTATTCTGGTGGGTGTAACGGAGCGGTTTGTTACACATACGTGAATACCCTGGCTACATACTGCCTCTGTATTCTGGTAGGTGTAACTGAGCGGTTTGTTACACATACGTGAATACCCTGGCTACATACTGCCTCTGTATTCTGGTAGGTGTAACTGAGCGGTTTGTTACACATACGTGAATACCCTGGCTACATACTGCCTCTGTATTCTGGTAGGTGTAACGGAGTGGTTTGTTACACATACGTGAATACCCTGGCTACATACTGCCTCTGTATTCTGGTGGGTGTAACGGAGCGGTTTGTTACACATACGTGAATACCCTGGCTACATACTGCCTCTGTATTCTGGTGGGTGTAACGGAGCGGTTTGTTACACATAAGTGAATACCCTGGCTACATACTGCCTCTGTATTCTGGTGGGTGTAACGGAGCGGTTTGTTACACATACGTGAATACCCTGGCTACATACTGCCTCTGTATTCTGGTAGGTGTAACTGAGCGGTTTGTTACACATACGTGAATACCCTGGCTACATACTGCCTCTGTATTCTGGTGGGTGTAACGGAGCGGTTTGTTACACATACGTGAATACCCTGGCTACATACTGCCTCTGTATTCTGGTAGGTGTAACGGAGTGGTTTGTTACACATACGTGAATACCCTGGCTACATACTGCCTCTGTATTCTGGTAGGTGTAACGGAGTGGTTTGTTACACATACCTGAATACCCTGGCTACATACTGCCTCTGTATTCTGGTGGGTGTAACGGAGCGGTTTGTTACACATACGTGAATACCCTGGCTACATACTGCCTCTGTATTCTGGTGGGTGTAACGGAGCGGTTTGTTACACATACGTGAATACCCTGGCTACATACTGCCTCTGTATTCTGGTGGGTGTAACGGAGCGGTTTGTTACACATACGTGAATACCCTGGCTACATACTGCCTCTGTATTCTGGTAGGTGTAACGGAGCGGTTTGTTACACATACGTGAATACCCTGGCTACATACTGCCTCTGTATTCTGGTAGGTGTAACTGAGCGGTTTGTTACACATACGTGAATACCCTGGCTACATACTGCCTCTGTATTCTGGTAGGTGTAACGGAGTGGTTTGTTACACATACGTGAATACCCTGGCTACATACTGCCTCTGTATTCTGGTAGGTGTAACGGAGTGGTTTGTTACACATACGTGAATACCCTGGCTACATACTGCCTCTGTATTCTGGTGGGTGTAACGGAGCGGTTTGTTACACATACGTGAATACCCTGGCTACATACTGCCTCTGTATTCTGGTGGGTGTAACGGAGCGGTTTGTTACACATACGTGAATACCCTGGCTACATACTGCCTCTGTATTCTGGTGGGTGTAACGGAGCGGTTTGTTACACATACGTGAATACCCTGGCTACATACTGCCTCTGTATTCTGGTAGGTGTAACTGAGCGGTTTGTTACACATACGTGAATACCCTGGCTACATACTGCCTCTGTATTCTGGTGGGTGTAACGGAGCGGTTTGTTACACATACGTGAATACCCTGGCTACATACTGCCTCTGTATTCTGGTGGGTGTAACGGAGCGGTTTGTTACACATACGTAAATACCCTGGCTACATACTGCCTCTGTATTCTGGTAGGTGTAACTGAGCGGTTTGTTACACATACGTGAATACCCTGGCTACATACTGCCTCTGTATTCTGGTGGAGGTGGTTTCTGGTTGATAACCACCATCCTCATCACCAGATTCCTTACTGGATGCCATGCATGCAGGTTTTGGAGACACTTCTGAAGACTGCCAGGGTGGAATTAGACATTCCACAAGATACTTCCCAAGATGCAATGCCAGAGAAGACATAAGACGAGGAAGAAACTAAAACCCTCAGAGAACTGTCCAGTGTGTGCGGTTATACTGTACATGTCATTGATGGTATAGATTCTTTGTAGTTATTTTTGCAGCCCTATCATATATCATGAATACATTTCTGTTTCAATCTTTTAGTTTGCAAACATAAATTGCTATATGGAAAGATAATAAAGGCTATCGATGCAGATACTTTAGTACAGTCAATAAAGTAAACACGTACATAAGCATACAGATTCATGACAGAAATGTATTCGTAAAGGAGAAAAGTACATCATTTATGCAATACTCACTGTTGTAAGTGTTTTCAGGTCAGTGTTATGAGTGACAGTGGTTGCTTTCTGAGTGAGAATAGTTTCCAGTGTTGTGGCTGAACAAGCTTATTTTGAATCATACATGACGTGGTTTGAGTTTAGAAGGATGGACTGTACTTGTAGTTATATAACTTCTCTTCATATGGTCCATATTCATTGTTTTACACTAGGTATTCGTAACTGCTCAGAAGTTGCGTTTCATGTCACAAGGTTTTGTCATTGTAAAACTTTGACTTTGAACTCTGAAAAACATGAGGTCAAACATCAGTGATCTTCAGGACAGAAATTCAAAAGTCCAGGGTGTTGCCCAAGTTTTAGATTGACATGTCTGTTCTACTTTCCCCAGTCAAGCTTGTTGTTTTCCGATTGTGTTCGGCAGAGGTCAGAGAATTCCAAGTTGTCAGTTCCCACTTGTTCAGAACATGGCAGCAGGCCCGGATAAAACCCCTCTGACAGATAATTGACAGTTTAGGTCAATGGCCTGTCATAGGTATGTGAAAATTCACAGCATAAGCTGTTTACATATATTACATGTACAATTCGCAATGCTTCACTATAATACATTCATAACTGTGCCAAAGCCTTCGGTGACGTTCGTGCCAGTGAATCCAACCTCTCCCTCACCTCGTCCATGACACTTGGAATTGTTCCTCATTGCCCGCACCTGTTTTCCCTCATCACAGACCCTATTTAAGTTCCTTCTTACCGGTTCTATCCGGTTAGTCTTTATGTATTTGGGAAATTTGGGAAAATCGGGAAACAAAGGAATTGTGCCTTATTTTCTCAAGATTGATATGAATTGCTATTTTGACGTCAGACTCCATCAGACTCATTTTAACATTGTCACCTTCCTACTGATGCAGCGAAGATTTGTTTTGTTTTTCTACACTGCAGAAGTTTACGAAATTTGATTTGAAATTAACAGCATGTATAATACTAATTTAACACATGATAAATATTGAGACAGGGTAGAAAGATTACATCTCCTGAAATGGAAAATGTTATTGGGAACAGGTGAGACTGCAAACCAGACAAAACCCAGAGTGACGGCATGATGGCATCTGTGGAATATGATGATGGCTGCATTATGGGTATGTATGGCCGCCATCTTGGTTTCTATGGATCGTCTTCATTGGTGACTGATGTAGGTCAAGATGGCGGCCATACATACCCATAATCAATTATCCTTGAATATTCCGTACGTATTAACATAATACGACGCATCCAACGGTCCACAGAATGAATAAGCTTGAGATTATTTTGTAATTTGAACTAAGAATTCCATTTTCAGGGCGGAGACACGTGTACTGTATCTGGATATTAAATTCAATATCTGTGATGTTTCTCACACCAATAAGGCCTCGGTGGGGAAACACAATTGCTCTGTTATGTCCAATTATCCTTGTAATCATAGAGATGTAATCGCAGCTGCATTTGGGGCGGCCTATACTACAAAGCAACATCCGATCCGGCACGATTAGTACATCTACGCTGGTCCAAGTGAATCCCAATATCGCCAGCGCACTCCTTCTGGAGTAGATACATTCCAAATGCACATACCGAGAGATAAGTCATAGTGTGAATTATGAATGTGTCTAGACTGACTCAGGGACGATTCAATATGGTTTCTCAAAATGGTGAGCCCGGACAATTCTGAAAAGAAATACATGGGATTGATGCATTATTGTTGTAAATATCAAATGTTCACATATCTATATTTGGGACATATTGGAGGATTCAGGGGCTTGAATATATTATCTAAATCGAATGAAAGATGAATCGCATGATTTTCTTCAGTAGATTTGGTTGAGTACGTTTGTGGATCTAATTTATTAAGAGTTTCCCATTATATTTCAGCTGTTGCAAATGATTTAGAAAAAATGATGATAAAAAAGATATATTACTGATAATAAATGTGTTTATTTTTTTCTATCAGTTTGGAGACATTGAGTTATGCTGGTTGGTGGATCTGGTTAAGTACTGGTACACAAAGGTCAAAGGTCTAGACCTGGTTTCTAGTTGCAGGGGCCGGTACATATTTTACAGGATATGTAGCAGGACATTAGTGGCGAGTATGTATTGTGTACCTCTGTATAAGCAGAGGTCATTCAGGGTCAAGATATGTGCGCTTCAGTACTAGACTTGCTATTATTAATAATATTACGGTATTGGGCTACGGTGCTGAATATAGATTATAGAGCTGAGATATAGAGGTAATTGTTTATATTGTTCTTATGAAAGCTTACATCACCGTTACATCACCGTTACATCACCGTTACATCACCGTTACATCACCGTTACATCTTCCTGTGTGTCTGTTTTGTTGTTAGCACAGCTGGGGCTTGTTAGCTTATCACCGGGGCATAGTTTAACAGTTAGCAGGGGTATTTAGATTACAGGGAGATGTCACCACTTTGTCAGTTAGTGTTTCAAGTCACATTAAGTTGTTGGTGAGTTTGTTGTATGTTCTGCACTGTTTTAGAGTATGAGTATACTGTGTATGTTTCCGTATACAGTTTATCGTTTGTTCCGGTTTCAATTAAACCCAGATCAAAATCCTGTTTGTGCCGATGTGTGGTG
Organism: Dallia pectoralis; assembly: GCA_029465975.1. NCBI lineage: Eukaryota > Metazoa > Chordata > Actinopteri > Esociformes > Umbridae > Dallia > Dallia pectoralis. The sequence continues at coordinate 7,181,467 of CM055734.1, forward strand.
TACAGCCGACATTACACTCGACCATTCCTTCAGGAAAGTGAAAACCGCATTATGGTCAACCCTGCACTCAGATGTCCCTGTGGTGCCCCTCTGGTGCTTGGGCCCGGCGTAGCATATTTCCCACACGGCTATATTGCGGCACCCTGACACTGCGTTGATAACCGCTTACACAGAGGCTTTGTTTGTGGTACTGCTGGAGATAGGATGATGACAGCCATGATGGATGACACAATGAGACCGGTGCAACGGACTCGGATTCACAGAGACCGGTTTGGCTGTCCAGTCAGAGCGAAAACACTACACCCCCCCTGGCCCCGAGGACGAGGCGGCTCCTACTGAGCATGCTCAGATGATGCCCGAAATCAGACCCCGCTCTAAAGCACTATAAAACAAACCCTCTTTTAGAAAGAGAGATGTGTTGCTGACATAGAGACCATGGAGCAGAAAACTCATTAGCCTCTGTTTGCCGAGCTTTTATTTGCCATTTTGCGGCTGCCCGGTTATAACAGAATAGCCCTCGGCCTGTGTCGTGGATTATGTCAGGTGTTGTAGATTATTCTAATCCTCTTAGAGAATGTACCCCTGATGACAATCTTACAAAGCAACACTGGCGCCATTTCATTTAGCAACGGGCAGAATGCTTTTCTGACGCGTGCGCTCGTATGGCGTTGAACTGTTCTTTCCCATTTCCCTCTGTGTGTAGCAGAGAAAACTTTTTCTCCTCTGGTTCACAGCTATATTTTTTCCTCTGTGTTGCCGGGTGTCATACAGAGGCCAGATATTTAAAGTAAAGAGAGACGGTTTCTGAAGTAGTGCTCAAGAGAGATGCCTGCGTAATTCCACCAGGCAGATGAATGGGATCCCTCAGTCTGCAGCGCTGTCAATCCCATCGCTTTGAAGTGTGCCAACTTCACAAGAAAACCCGACAAAAAGGGAGAGAAAGGCGCGCGGGGGTGAGGGAGAGTGGGACGGGGAGGAGAAAGTTGATGTCTGTATTCTGCTCGAGAACATGATGCGGCTTTTCGCTCAACTTTACAGCGGCAACTTTATTTATGGCTGTAATGAGAGTGCAGCTGCAGTACGAGTGTGCTGTGGGGTGCAGGGGGGCAGGGGGGGGTGATGGGGGGGCAGGGGGGGCTAAAATGTTCCCGTCGGTCTGTCACGGTGGAATTGCTGCAAATGCAAAAAGCTGTTATTGTAATTTCCATGGGGGGTATTCAGGTGGTTGTTTTGGCCAACACGCCGCAAAGTGCAGGTCTGTTAGATTGGCCGCTGGATGGAACATGAATCACTTTCTGCAATGAGGTATGTGTGGACTTAGACATTACGCACCCTTCATCTGTGAATGCACTTATGGGGTCTGGCCTGCAGTTTATTAACAATACAAGGTAAAGATGACAGATGCGTCTGGCCACCCACTGTGCATTCTAATAAAAAGAAATCACTTTCCCTTTACAATAGACTAAACTATCTATTCAGTAGTGGACAAAAGATGATACAGAATTGACATCGTCCCCTCCCCCCCTACACACACACACACACACACACCCACACACACTCCGACACACATACACACAAAAGAGAGAATGGAAGAATGAAAATCCTTAATCAAAAATGTGTTTGATATACAGGACTGAGCCTTCATTCGTCGTAAGGCACAGATTTGACTATTAAGGGTCTAGACACGACATAACAACACGACATAACAACACGACATAACAACACGACATAACAACACAACCCCGATTTACACGACGCTGTTGCAGCAAATGTCAAACCACCCAGAAAGGGAATAACCGCTTAAGAATACGATGTATAGTGCGATCCTCAACGTCTTTGTTTCTAACCAGCAGGTTGTGGGTGGCCCGGTGACACTTAGCAGATGAGAAAAATACACTAATGTCTCTAACCACTAATCGCCAACAACAGCCTATTAGAGGCCCCAATCCAATTAAGCCCCTCCTCTCGAACAGTCCTTGCGTCATTCTTGCTTGAGGAAGTATTGTTGTTTTTGTTTATTCAAATGGAACATGAAAACAATATGGCACTAGACCTAGACCCCAATAGTTCCACAGTGTATCGGGTCTTTAACATGCAAATATACGAGGGGTAATGATGAACAGGAAATAATAATCTGTCTTCAGTGCACAAACCGATAGGCTATCACACCAGGCAGCCTTGTCAATGCATTTGTCAGCATGAGAGGCCTGGTTGGCATTTAAAATCCCAGATTGACAGTAAGGTAGAGGCAGCAAAATACACACAGCTCCACACCGTGAACATCTATTAATATATATATGACATTTTCTTCTTTGAAATAAACAATCTTTGTTTTTTGGGGGTCTTGCTCTCGTTCCCAAGTTCTAGCTCTGCGAAAAACATATCTAATAGGTTCAAAAAACGATTTGACTTTTTGAAAGAAAAGTGGCCCCGTACTAAAACGAACTGAAGACCTACTTCAAATGCAAATATAATAGCACGAACAAACCTGATTGATGAGAGCCAACAACTGTGATGAATTGATCCATTCTGTTGAGGGGATCATTCCGTTCCTCCGTCCACATGTAACCTATCAGTGATCCGGCAGTAGATTAGCAAGGCAGAGCTCTAGGTGCATTTCAATTACCCCGCTAACGCCTGTTCCCAAACTCAATCTTTTCCCCAATCCTCGAGCCAATTTTCAAACAATAACGGCAATCACTGGCTAATATCCTCGCCAATTTGGTTGTAAACACACGTGGCATTCTGCGGTCAGACGTAGCTTAGGTGTTGCGCGTACTGTATACGACGGACACGCGCGTACGCGGAGAGACGCGCGAGCAGATTAGCGGTGATTGGTTTTTGTTACATAAGACGTGTTTTGCTTTCCCGCGCCCCGAGGCTGAGTGTCACCGGGGACGTTCCCATAACGTAGCCCCGACACGGTCGACAGATTGGTTTAACGTCAGAGAGCTTTCCCCCCGACCCGCGGTCACGGGTGAACTGCGGCAGCCATTACCACTGATCGGGTCACGGTTTACTAGGTGTCCGATTCAATTCTTTTTACCGCTAACTGGGTCGGCGGCGTGGACAGAAAGCGAGACACTCACTGGCGGTCATGTGAACCTGTCATGTGACCCTGTCAGCAACTAGTGTTAGTGATACCTCGGCGGAGTGACGATGTTTCCTCCGTGTGACTCGCCGTTGTCCCGGCGCACCGTGCCTCCCAAATGGCAACCGACTCCCTACGCACTTCAGTGCACTGTGTTTGACCACAGCCATGCTGGTGCCCTACATAGGGGAGGATGGATTCATTTGGGACGCGGGCAGACAGGTTGGCATCAGAGGAAGCGTCCACAGCTAGCAGCCATGCAGACTGACGGTGTTGAGATGCAGCAACAGCTCCTCAACTCCGGGGTGTGTGTGGTGTGTTTGGCCAGCTTACAGGCAGTGTGGTGAGTTGCAGGATTGGCCCCAGGGTCCGGCTGTCCCCGTAGGGGTCGTCAAAGCAGAGGGACACGGCGTCTTCCAACCCGGACGGGTAAGAATATATATATATATATATATATATATATATGAATATAATTATTAGGAATATGTCCAGTCTGAAATATCGAGCCGTCTCGGCTCTGAACCTATCTCATAGAAGTGTGAAGGACTTTAGTTGTCTGTGCGTGACATCAGTCATGTGTTTTGTTGACTGATCAATATTGTGGTCTCTGGTACGGATCCAGCCAAGAGGTTCAGGATGGAGGTGGAGTGACGTCTTTGCCCACACCAGCATCACATCACATAGACTTGTTACGTGTTCCCTCCGTGGCCCTCCGTGGCTGCCCACACCTCTCCCGCGCGAAGAGACAAATTATGTTGCTTTTCCATTACAGAAAGAAAGAGAGAGATTTTGTGAGTAACAGAGAGAGAGAGAGAGAGAGAGAGACACAGAGAGAGAGAGAGAGAGAGTGAGAGAGACAGAGAGAGACACACACACACAGAGAGAGAGATAGAGAGAGAGATTGAGAGAGAGACAGAGAGAGAGATACAGAGAGAGAGAGAGCGAGTGAGAGAGAGAAAAAGAATAAGAGATAGAGAGATTGAATGAAAGAGAAAAGCAGAGAGCAAGTGAGATGGGGGGGTGTAGAGAGTGTGGCTAAATGGAAGGTGTGCTTCAAGCCCATCTCAAACACGATCCTAACTAATTGACTAGAGGAGCCTTTACAATTCCAGTCAGCCTGACGGACTGCTCAGTAACCGCTGGCTCCTCTTTTCCGTGCACAGCTCAAACACGGGCTTCAGGTGCATTCTGGGGGGAAAATGGGGATTCAATACGGCTAATTAAATAATTTCACTTCAGTCAATTGTACACTTAGTTCCCAGCTCACTCAATCCTCCTCCAGGTGGTCCTTTCTCACCGCGGACCTGCTCGGGATTATCGCCAACTCCATTGCAGGCGTGTGCATTGACGTTTTATGCATATTCATCGCATATACCAACCGCCAGTTGCAATTTCTGTGAGGGGATTTTTCCCCGAGGCCTGTTCAGGTTTTTTGCGCTTGTCAAGACGTGCGATGAAAACGTCTCACTTTTTCTTAATTCCATACATCTGTTTTTGGTACGATTTCACAAGGTGTTCCATTTTAGCACAACTTATATGGGTCAACCAGGGCAACATTTACACATTCCATCCAATTAGGATTCGCGTATGGTCTGCCATAAACACAACATGTTTATGCCTCACAATTACCTGACTCAAAACATTGCATAAGTCACGCATGTGTTTTTGATCTAGATGCAGACCATTCGCACAAGTACGGTATATTTAAACAAACAACTCCACTTACATTTATCGTGCTACAGGCCATAATGTGCAGCGTCTCAGTTTTGACTACAGCTCTGGGCAGACACGGGTATCACAGGGGTAGAACATGTTTGCCTTACTCAGACAGGAAGAGATCTAATATAAATATCACGCCCCTGAAACAGTCGTTAGAATTGAAGCCAACAGATAACCGTCCGATCATATAAATAGGATTTGTAGTCTAGTGGTGTTATCCAATAACACAACCCGGTCATCTAGAATCGTCAAGCTGTTGTTAACTGTTCAATTTCCTAAACACAGATGGACGCGCTTTAATGACAATATGTCTGGTCTGCTGTCATCACTTCCTGCTGTTATCATATCCGGCTGTTATCACTTCCTGCTTTCATCACTTCCTGCTGTTATCACTTCCTGCTGTTATCACTTCCTGCTGTTATCACTTCCTGTTGTTGTCACTTCCTGCTTTTATCGCTTCCTTCTGTTATCACTTCCTGCTGTTATCACTACCTGCTTTCATCACTGCCTGCTTTCATCACTTCCTGCTTTCATCACTTCCTGCTGTTATCGTTTCCTGTTCCCACCAGCCCACTTCAGGTACAGGGGGTTTGTAGGGTGTTGACCTGTGATCACACATGAGCAAATGGACACAGACTGCTTTTCGACTTGTTTTCTTCAAGATATTTTTGACAAAGATTGTTGCACATCCTCCTTATGGGTCCCTTCAGAGTGTTTGTTTAATACTTTTCAATCGATTGAGAAAAGCTAGGATTCCACGGATCGAATCCACAAGACTTGAACTATGAACTAATTTGCATACGCAAAAAGAAAAACATCTTTATTTACTTGTTCTATTTTACCAAATCACATACGACTAATAGCTTAGTTTGTTTGTGTTTTCTGTGATGTCTGATTACACACAAACGGGTCGGTCTTCATTGAGTTGCGTTCATGACCATGAGGGAGTGCCGGCTGATTAAACCAGCGTTGTTCAGACACTTATCAATTCCCTATACAGGTAAACAAACATCCCTTTAACAACTCCAATTGTTCGCTAGTCTGTTTCTAATTCGGGGATCGCAAGATAACGCTATCAACAGAACTATGGTTACCTGCGGACCCAAACCCAGCGAGTAGCTACCATCTTATCTTCATGGCTAATAAAGGCACTGGGATTCTGCTATTTCAGTCGCTTTTACCCAAGTGGGTCAAAGTAAGTGGCAGTTAACTATTTTCATTGTGTAGAGAAACCGCCTCACTTTGTTGCTTGTATACTAAGCAATGGTGAGACGTCCGCTAGCTTGTTGTTATTAATGATCAATCTACGGTCTGACAGCAGTATCAATCGTCTATATTTGCCCATCTACCACTTCCTGGTCTCAGGGTTCACGTGGACATGTAGCATCCCGGGTGCGACGGACGTTATTCTCAACGCAGTCTATCCAGCCGATCCTCTTGATTGGCTTCTGGTTAGCGCCTTAACACACGTTGGAACTTCATTTCAAGGGGATTAATTATTGTGGCTTGGGATTCCACTTAAAGATGGCAGGCGGCAGCCTGTCTGAGAGTAGTGGGATATTTCAGGCAACTTGTATTGAATTCCTCAGACTGAGCCGCTTTTGCAACCGACGCTAATTTAATTTTGGGGGGAAAAAACGACCACAGTCCCAGATTGATAAAGCCAGGATATAATTCCGGTCATATGTCCTCTATTTAGCTGCGTTTATTACTCGTGTAATTACTCTTAATAACATTGTGAATCAGCGATGGCTTGCTATAAATTAATAGATCATAACTATCATATAACTGTTTGTTCAATAGATGAGACATTGGATTAGGGATTTTGCTTGGATTTACCTGTACGTTCGTGACAAAAATGTATGTGAAAGTCCTTCTTCTTACATGTCTGTGCTATGAAACACATTGATAAAAACCTTTGTATTTTGAAGACACATTTCTTTTGAGTGTTATGGGGAAAAACTGTTTTTTTTAATCATTCAGATGCGGGTACAAGCGGCCGAAATGGGTTCTCAGAAAGGGCGCTGGCCTCTCCCTTAGGGATAGGGTGAGAAGCTCAGTCATCCGAGAGGAACTCGGAGTAGAGCCGCTGCTCCTTTGCGTAGAAAGGAGCCAGTTGAGGTGGTTCGGGCATCTTGTACGAATGCCACCTGGGCGCCTCCCTAGAGAGGTGTTCCAGGCACGTCCAGCTGGGAGGAAGACCTCGGGGAAGACCCAGGACTAGGTGGAGAGATTATGGCCCAATCCGAATACTCCCACTTACCCCTTCCCCTTAGCCCTACCCCTTAATTTACCCCTTCCCCTTGGCCCTCGAAACCGAGTGGTAAGGGCTACGTTCCCCTACGAATTGGGACACCACTCGGTTTTGGCTACGTCATCATACATCGTCGCTAGCTGGCTGCTACGTAACCAGAGGCGACACAAATGTTGATCTCAAACTTCCGAGATGCAAAAAGAGTCTGGAAAAGTGTGTATGTCGATTGCGTGGATTTTAGTAGTTGTCTGCAACAAATCGCAGAAATCAAGCGAGAAGAGGTCTACGACGCCTACGAATGCTGGTAGTTTAACTTATGGTATGTATCGATTGGTTGCAAACAACATTGTCGTATTGTATTTAAAGTTCACGGAACTAACCAACAAGGTAGCAAACATTTTCCCCAACTCAGCCATTAATGGTGTAAAATTGTTTTATTTTCCAGACTGGTGGTCCAACAAGATACTGTGCCATAAACCCCAACACGTCTATACTGCGCATATGGTTCGATGTATGTAGTAGTTATATGTTTGGTGGCGGTGCATATGGATGCAGATGTTCTTCTGTGTACTATTGTTTTTAATGTTTTTGTAAAGCACACGTGCTATATAAATAAACCTGCTTGCTTACTACTGAAGGCTGTTTTCAATAAATATTTTCATCCACACTGCATGGTGTTTTGTATATCTGTTTCAGTGATCACTGTTTTGAATGTCATTGATCGATGTACAGAAACCCTTAATCAAAAACATGTATTTATTGAACAACATTGTAAAACATATACAATTGTTAAATAACAGTACTATTTAAATTAAACGTGCTCACCAGTGTCCTGTATCATATCCAAATTATGTTGTACACCTAATCTTTATACAGTCTATGGTTGTACAGCATGAAACTTCTGTTAATTTTCTGCCCGAAAGCGAATTATTTGCCGGGTTTCCTCCGGCGTCCCTGTGTGATTCGGGACGGTATGTAAAGCACTTTAATCGCTATTCCAAAAGCAACATGTTATGTTATGCACTGATATGAATTATCTGCTAAAAGAGTTAACTGTAGACAAACATGCATTGAGTAAAAGTAGTCAGAGAAATACGGGACAAATTAGCAATGTATCTTTGGCGTTGAAAACTGTCAAAAAGTAGCGATTTAAAAAAAAAACTTCAATTATTAAAATGGTTAAAAATATATGTACGGGACTGAGTAGTTCACAAAACAATTGTGTCGTAATTTTTAAATTCGCTATTTAATCCGAAAATACTACATTTATGGGTCTCTTTTGATGATCTAGCAGCCATTGTTGACGTCTCGCAATGTGTTCTGGGTACCCCTTGGTTTCAAGTGAGCTCTCGGAAAATCTTGGTTTCAAGGGGTATACAGCCCTTCGTCTTACCCCTTCGTCTTGATCAAAATGAGTATTCGGACAGCACTTGGTGTCGCGCGAACGCGCAAAACTAAGGGGAAGGGCTAAGGGGAAGGGGTAAGGGGGAGTATTCGGATTGGGCCTATATCTCCACACTGGCCTGGGAACGCCTCGGGATTCCCCAGTCAGAGCTGGCTAATGTTGCCCGGGAAAGGGAAGTTTGGGGTCCCCTGCTAGAGCTGCTACCCCCGCGACCCGACCCCGGATAAGCGGTTGAAGATGAGATGAGATGAGATGTTGTTTTTTTATTTCACACGTTCAGATTACAATTTGTACAAGTTCCGTGTTGAACTATTCCAGGATTTAATACATTGTGTTTTACAGTGTGAATTGTACATGTGTTGCACTGTGTATAGACGCTTTGGCCATAGCATATTGGCCATATAGCACACCATAGGAAATGCATAGCAAGTGTATAACAACATGTGATACATTACAATAAATGTCAGCCTTTTTATAATTGAACTGTAATGGTACAATTTGTACCACAGAAATTAAGGAGAGTGAATATGTATGTATGTATATGTTGCTGTGCACTCAAGGATTATGGATATACCACAACAGAAAACCCTCTGTAAAATGTATCAAATAAAACATTTAATTTCTGTCCATTTCAATACAATTTACAAAATAAGAAAAACTGAACATTTTCATCCTTTAATGTTATGTGAGCAAAAGTATGTAAAATAAACCTCTGGTGTCTTTTCCTGTTTATCAACAATTACCCGGAAAGCGAAATAAAAACAACAGTTGTAGTCACGTGCGGTGAACTAGGCCACTCGTGTTGAACGTTAGGTTTCCACTCGAGGTATTTAGTGGGGTGCACCTCCTGTTTTCGGGTGGTTTGTTTAGATTGTGCACGGCTGGGCATAATTAGCGATTAACTGATATATTTAAGTCACTGGGGAATGTTGCTATGGGCTTCTCATTATTTTAAGTTCAATGACATCATAGGTGAGTTTTCTGTTGGTACTAGTTTGTTGTTTTAACGTTTGTTAGTAAGTCGCTTGTATGCGCATCTTTAGTTTCTTCGGTGTCCAGTTGTGTCCTTTTCATTTTTTGTGTGTTTATTGTTATCTGTTAAATATATACCGTGAACGGTAAACCTGCTCCGCACTTCCCCGCGGCTTCCCTGCACTCACTACACCTTAGAGGATTTGCGACAGTTGAGGTTAACTGAAAACAAATGACCAGAGCAGTGAAAAACAACCCTAAAAAGTGTCAGCAAAGTCACAAACAACCTCCAGAGTGCTGGGGGGAAAGTGCCACTATCTACTTTAGCTCTAGCTACGTTTTTCAGCAGCTGAATTAAAGAGGCTACACTGCATGACGCTAACGTCTGATCTGCATCCAAACGTTTTGGGGTTTTATGGACAGATATGATACCGGTGAACCTTTATCAAAGCGATAGGAAAACAAATGTTCTGAGAGAGAAAGGAACACCAGGTGATCTGAAGCCTGAACTGTAAAGCGCGGGTGGAGGTGGTTCTATGGCATGGGCAGAGATGGCTGCCTTAGTAATGCTGTCACACTTCTATTAATAATGTAACGAATGATGGCAGTAGCAGAATATATTATATATAAATGCCACCAGGCTCATTGGACGGCAGTTCACAGAGCAACCGGAAAATGGCCCAATGCAACCAAGGAGATCACCAGGGGGAAAAAGTGGAACTGTTTTTTTTTTTACCTGATTGAAAATGCATTTCTCCGGCTGAAGAGGAGATTGAAGTCACAAACTCTCCAAAACACCGTCTCCAAACGGCTGCAGTAACTGCAAGGCAACACATCTCATGATATAATACCACGGGTTTGGTGATGTCAACGGGTTGCAGACTTTCTGCAATAATTGCATGCAAGGGATTTGTAACTAAATACTAGCTTTTAAACATTTTACATTTTGCCTTAAGTCGATTTCAAAAAAGTTGTGCTTGCTTTAAACGGAGAGATGGAACGCTAAAAGTGCTGTTATCCTTAATTGTTTAAAACATACAGTATGTTTTATATTAATACCTAAATCATAGTTTCCGGTGCCTTGAGTGCACAGCAGAAATGTCCATTATGTATGCAGGGTACAGGATAGGCAGTAGACTGGAAACCCCAGTTAAAGGGTTAAAACATCAATCCCATTGTGTCTCGAGGATGAAAATGGTTTCTGAATCATGCTTTTCTCTCTCTGATGAGATTTCTGTTTTATATATGCATTTTTCCATTAATCTCAAAACCATTGAAGTCTGCAGATGAGGAAACACTAAACACATATCCTGATTGATTCGTTGACAGCGGCCTTTGTAACACAATTAGGATGGACAACAGATTCCCACCATTGAGACCACTCTCACACACACACACACACACACACACACACACACACACACACACACACTCACACTCACACTCACACACACACACTCACACACACTCACACACACACACTCACACACACTCACACACACACACACACACAGGACACACACACACACACACACACAGGACAGGCCGTGCATTATAAAATAAAATCCCCAAAGTGTACTTTAGTAAAGAACTGTGGTCATCTAAGATTTAGGTACCTAGCTTCCCTGTGGTTTACACTTGATCTAGTTTAGGGGGGCAGATGACACTGTTCCTTTAACTTTGAACACGTATCATTGAAGTAGTGTTTCTTTTAAACCGACAGACGGGAGGGGCATCGAGGTTCACATGTGCATTGGATGTTGGCGATCTCGTTATTCAGTCTAAACACTGTAGCATATTGCACTGGGGCAAAGCTAACAACACATGGTTGGAAAGATGCGTTCAACAGTTTCAACTGTGCATCGAGGATGTATGACGGTGTGTTAAGATGGCATACTGCCGTGTTTCGTTTTGCCGTTATATCTGAAAGGTCCCATGGAACACTCTAGAACGAGCATTAGCCCACAGACTTGAGTGGTCAGATTGAGGCCGTCAAATGAATGCAGTATTTTGCCAGAGTGAGTAAGCTCTGTTTAGTCGGCATAACAGCTCGCAGGAAAAGAACAGTTTGTTTGTACGAGCAGCCAGACATGTTCGGCTGATAAAGACCATGTCCCCTGCAGTTCACCTGGAGTGCTGGGTTCCGGGTCGACCGCTCACTCAGGTAATCAACTAGGAGTATTTGGGACTTTCTTTGAGCAGTGTTCTTCCAAGGGGATTAGCCCATGTTGGGGTAATTGCTTTAAAAATAGAACTTTTAATGAGTTTTCCCTCCCTCCCGCAGACGTCGGAATGAATCTGTGCCCACATCGGAAACGTCAACGGTGTTGTGGTTAACGCGTTAGCTTGTGGACAGAAACAAGATTCACTATAAGTGCCGTAGGTTTGGGGGCTCCTCCCCTCGTGCTTTACATGGACGTCGTCCACGTTGTATTGACAGAATGCTATGTTATCCTGGCTCTGACGACACATCACAATGAGACACGGCGAGCTGATGCAAAGCCTCTGTTATGTGAAGAAACGTTTGCGCACCGTTTTGATGCGGGATAGAAGATAGCTAATGCCAGCTAGCTGTGTTTCATGGTGAGTTTGAGGTGTTTGTGGTGTCAAATATGTGTTTCATTGTGTGACACTGCGGGCCATCGGTGAACACCTACTTGGTTTGTATCAACACTAATGAATTTCATCTGTTAATGTCTAATAGCAATATATTACTGATGTTATATTAATTCATATATAGATAGAGAGAGACAGAGAGAGATCAGACGGAGTACAGGTGCGCACAAACACATTGTTTAGTTACAAATGCTTTAGGGGTGTGTAGATGCTAAACTAAACGAGATTTATGCATTCAGTGTGCGCTAATTAAAGTAGTAGGGGCATCTGAGAGTGTATGTGTGTGTGTCTCTGTGTGTGTGTGTGTGTTCATGCAGGATAAGCTGTCTTATGCAATGTGTCAGGTGTCCCACTAGGTGGCGGAAAGTTGGCAATTACAACAACCATCCTGGAAAAGAAAATGTGTGCAGTGAAATTGCTCTTAAATTAGTCATGCCGGAGTCTGGACTTAAGGGGCCTTCGTGACTGCTGGTGTTCATCCTTTTAACTGCTACGGAATTAATACTGTAAATATATGTGGGACTATGTGCTTGTGGTATTTATATCTATGAAGCAGTGCAAGCCTTGTTTGACTGACAACAGTTCTCTTCTTGACAGTTTCCTGACATCTCTCTCTTGCTGTGTGGTCGTGTGAGTTGTGTCGGCCACATTAGAGCCTCCTACCACTGCTATAACAGTCTGACAAATTTAGTCTGCAAAGCACTGTGTCATGCTGAGGAATGTAAAGCGTGAAATCTGGCTGTTATGGACGTACGTCTATAAACGTGATGAATGCATTAACATAGCCTTTGATGAAATTAAACAGTTTGAAATGGAAATATTCCGATGGTCAAATTGAGACATCAAAAGCTGATCGGTCCCTGGGATGAAATTTGAACAGTTCAGTGTGCGCAGAACACCTCTCAGAAGACCTATGAAAATCTATGTTTCTTCCTTCAAGCCTCTAAAAGAAGTTCAATAATATGTGATGGGAACTAAAGAACCAAGAAAATACCAAACCACTTTGAAAATCCTCCACGACCAGAGGAGGGGAATTAGATTAAAGGTTGCATGCTCCCAAAAAGATCCCAAATGCATTTAGACAAATCAAAAGTAATCTCTTATCTGTGTCTCTTGACCGTTGTTTAAGACATGTCTACAGTTGCCCCCACTTTCCAACCTCACCAGGTCCTATTCCCAGATAGAGCCCATTTCCAAATAGAGCCCATTTCCAAATAGAGCCCATTCCCAAATAGAGCCCATTCCCAAATCGAGCCCATTCCCAAATAGAGCCCATTCCCAAATAGAGCCCATTTCCAGATATAGCATATATCCAGATAGAGCCCGTTTCCATATTGAGACCATTCCCAGATAGAGCCCATTGCAAGAAAGGTCATATTCCCAGATAGAGTCTATTTTCAGATAGAACCCATTCCCAGTTAGAACCCATTCCCAGATAGAGCCCATTCCCAGATAGAAGCCATTCCCAGATAGAAGCCATTCCCAGATAGAGCCCACTCCCAGATAGAGCCCACTCCCAGACAGAGCCCACTCCCAGACAGAGCCCACTCCCAGATAGAGCCCACTCCCAGAGAGAGCCCACTCCCAGACAGAGCCCATTCCCAGATAGAGCCCACTCCCAGATAGGGCCCATTCCCAGATAGAGCCCATTCCCAGATAGAGCCCATGTCCAGATAGACCCCGTTCCCAGATAGAGCACACATCCAGATAGAGCCCATGTCCAGATAGAGCCCATTCCCAGTTAGAGCCCATGTCCAGATAGAGCCCATTCCCAGTTAGAGCCCATTCCCAGATAGAGCACACATCCAGATAGAGCTCACATCCAGATAGAGCACACATCCAGATAGAGCACACATCCAGATAGAGCACACATCCAGATAGAGCACACATCCCGATAGAGCACACATCCAGATAGAGCACACATCCAGATAGAGCACACATCCAGATAGAGCACACATCCAGATAGAGCACACATCCAGATAGAGCCCATGTCCATATTGAGCCCATTCCCAGATAGAACTCACATCCAGATAGAGTCTATGGCCAGATAGAGCTCAAGTACACTTTGAGACCATGTCTAGAACGAGCCCACGTCATATTAGAACCAATCAGGCTGGGCCCAGGACTAGGCCATGTGTTTCAGGGATTAGCACTTGCTCAACTGCACCTTGCTCTGCCGGTTCCCTCCAGCTTTCTGTGGAGAACAGGTTTATTTCGAACAACACACAGGCAACTGGAGGCATCAGCCACAACAGCAGATGGCAAATAATGAAGGTTAAAGAAACACCCACTCCTCGTCTCCCCTTTCTAGGCAACACAGCAAAAGCAGACACAGATTACGCCTACCTGTAAAAAAAAAAAGGCACTGAAACGTGTGCCTTTTTTACGTTGCACACTTCCTGTGAATATAAATTTGCTGTGAAACTAGGATTAGGGGATTACAGCTCTCTGACACTCGTCTTGGAGACAGAGGGGGTCAGGAGTTCAGCTCCGCCCAGGGGTATCAGACATGCTCAGTCTGGTCCAAATCCTGAGCTGTGATGCTCTGCCAGTGTGGCTGTGATGCCCACCAGCCTGCCAGTGTGAGGAGCTCTGAGCATGGCAGGAGATAAAGACACCCTGCTGTCTGGCGATAATAGAAATTGGTCCTATCCTACGTCTGACAGGGACGTTTAGGCCCCGACAATACAACAGACACACACACACACACAGATGCCGGCAGATATATAAACACACACACACAAAATATTCCTCTCCCAAAAATAACTTTTTTAACGTTTTCATTCTGACAGACCTTCCATAGCGAGTGAATCAAAGTAAGCAGTGAACGTCTCTCTCTGTTTGGAGAGTCTCACCAACATGTGCTAATGGTCCCAAACATATGACCTCAGTCTACACTGAACATATGACCTCAGTCTACACTGAACATATGACCTCAGTCTACACTGAACATATGACCTCAGTCTACACTGAACATATTACCTCAGTCTACACTGAACATATGACCTCAGTCTACACTGAACATATGACCTCAGTCTACACTGAACATATGACCTCAGTCTACACTGTGCTAATGGTCCCGAACATATGACCTCAGCCTAGTGGCAGGTTGACAGAGTGGCATGTTGACAGTGTGGCAGGTTGACAGAGTGGCAGGTTGACAGAGTGGCAGGTTGACAGAGTGGCAGGTTGACAGAGTGGCAGGTTGACAGAGTGGCAGGTTGCAGAGTGGCAGGTTGACAGTGGCAGGTTGACAGTGTGGCAGGTTGACAGAGTGGCAGGTTGCAGAGTGGCAGGTTGACAGAGTGGCAGGTTGAGAGAGTGGCAGGTTGACAGAGTGGCAGGGTGCAGAGTGGCAGGTTGACAGAGTGACAGGGTGCAGAGTGGCAGGTTGACAGAGTGGAAGGTTGACAGAGTGGCAGGTTGACAGAGTGGCAGGTTGACAGTGTGGCAGGGTGCAGAGTGGCAGGTTGACAGAGTGACAGGGTGCAGAGTGGCAGGTTGACAGAGTGGCAGGTTGACAGAGTGGCAGGTTGACAGAGTGGCAGGGTGCAGAGTGGCAGGTTGACAGAGTGGCAGGTTGACAGAGTGGCAGGTTGACAGAGTGGCAGTGTGACAGGGTGGCATGGTGGCAGGGCTCAGTAATGCATCCAGAATCCTCCGGTTCTAGTATTCTCCGTCCTCCGGTAATTCACGTACATGTCCAGTCCCTTCTTCCCTATTCCGGCATGTCCTGTGCCTTTTCTGTTAATGAGGCTGTCATAGTTGCCAGGGCTTAATGTGAGCTCGGAGAGCGTGGGCGTAACGTTGGAGTGTGTGATGCCTCTCTTGGCGAAGCCGGGGCTCCATCTGGGCCTTTGTTCCGCATTTGGGAGCCGTTTCGTAACGTACTTGTTGCTGTGCCGCTTTTATCTTGTTGTTTTCAATTAAAAGGACCAGAATAACAATTCATTAATTTATTGTAGCTTATTGCCAACGGACACTAGAATACCTGAAACATCCGGATCATAATCACTTCCTGAGACTTTAGCATACAGGCAAAACAAACCCAGTTTTGTATTATTTATTTGCTAAAGCGGTTTCTGTAGTTAGATCAGGTGACCAGACCATAATCTTGTGGTGCAGCATAAATGGTGTTTAGGTTAAATTCAGCCAGTAAACATTGAATCTACCAGCAATACACCCCTAAACAGCTGACCTATATGTTTAACTGATATCAACAACGACACATTCTCTTCCAAAGCTAGCACGTTAACTATTAACCTATAAGAGGGTGATTAGCCTGGTATGGGAAATGCCTCAGAAAATATTTGTACATTTTTGACAGCTGGATCCATAAGATATTTTACGATGCGTTAGGGTACAGCCCGACTGGGGCAGGGGAACAGTTGAACGCCTTTAGTGTTAAATAGAGTGGGCGTTTGGGGAGGTGTTCTGGGATGTGATGTGTACTTGTTTAACTTTGCGAACACATAAGGACAGGTTTTTTGGGGGCAGGAGTTATTGACGTGGACACCATCACGGCCAATATGTATGGATTTTGTGTTGAGTAGATATTGACCGTTTCCCGTTGAAACTGGTATTCTTGGGGCTATATGAATTGACTGTGAATGTGTCCGTGTGAACACAGCATGAGACCGTCCAAAGTCCACTCAATGACTCAATGGGGATGCCCCTTTTACCAGTTGATGCAAAACAAAATGTCCGTAGGCAACCGGGGTTCTAATTGAACATAATGGTAGCTAGTAGAAGTGAGACAGGGAGGTGCACACGGCTCTAAGTTCCCCCGTCTGCCCAGAGAGCCGACTGTAACAAGGGACATGCGTATTGCCAGTGAATATTGGCTGCTTCTTAGCGCCACCACGTTGTGTGATTAGTCTCAAGTCATGTGTTTATTGAGTCTAGGAGTTTTGTCTAGTCTGATTGCACAAGGTGTGACCCAACCGAAGCATCACTTGGAGTTGCCAATTACCGGAAATATTTAGAGTCAGTTGCCACGTTGCTGTGAGCTTGGTTACAGAATGAATCACTGCTCTGCCAGCTGTGCCCTAAACTACCACCACGGTGGAGAATTCCTGCTCTTCTATCGTATTTACAAGTAACCGAATGAAGCAATGCACTGGAAACAATTGTGCATTAAAGAAACTGCCCCGTGAAAAAGGTAACTAATTCTCAAATAATGCTATAGCTTTATTTGTGCCCCATAAATAAAATCTCTAAAATGTTTGTGTAAGTCTACATAGACTACTGACCACCAATCCCGGCGGTTGACCGGCGGTTTGCTCCTTGACTGAAACCCACACACAGGCCAGCCTTTAGTTCACTGGGCTCTCTTTTGGAAAGTTAAGGAGGCCACCCGAGTCTTTTGTCCCGACCGAAACCAGACGCTTGTAAACTCGCCACTCTGCACATCCATCAAACAGTAGCAGAAGCTGCTTACAATTCCTCTCATCTAGAGACACTTAGGTTAAGTAGCTGTTTTGGCTGGAGGTAAGACTTAAACCCTTGAAAAGCGCCAACCACCTGCTTGCCATTGTCCCCCAGGAGGCCTGAGGAAGCCATTGGAAATGCCAAGCCTCCGATGAAAACATGCCGAGACACGGTGAATCCAAACAACGTGACACGAGGATCAAGCCTATAACATTAAACCCTGTAAAGTAAATGATAAGTGGTACAGTATCGTATTATCTGTCACGATTGGTGTGGTGGCGTTGCTACACGGACATATTTCGGTGATGCACTTCCTTGTTTCACTTCCGTGTTTACGTTTGTCTCACGGCTGTTTGCACTTATAATCAATGGGATATAAGAGGGTCGCGAGCAGTGCACTCATTGCTTCGCATTGTTCTATGTCACATTGTTTGTAGAGGTGAGTGTTTTTGTAACACGTTTGAATTGTTGTTTGAAGGTGCTTGTTTTAAGTCGCTATATGCGCATTTTCCTTTCATTCGACCAGTACGTGTTTTTGTCGCCGTTTACGGTTTGTTTTATGTTTTGTCATTAATAAACCTGACCCAAACGGATTACCTTGGCTCCTGCACATGGCTTCATCCACACTACACCCCACGAGTCGTGACAGAATGCGAAGCCAACAAAGAAGCCAGCAGAGCCAGCAGACGGTGAGTGGATTCCACGGGGGGGCAAGCTATAGCGCCCCGAAGGATGAAACTCGCCGTCGCCCCACGGAGCGGTGGGAGTGGAATCGGCCGGAGACACCACAGGAGCGGTGGCTACGTCTCCGGCCGTATGCTACGGTGGAACCACCGAAGCGGCATTCAGGGCCAGTTCTGATGGGTCCGCGGGCCTTCTATGAAGGAAGAATGAGGGCATCCCGGAAGCGCCCCAAAGAGATTTTTGGGGGGGAGCTAACGGGGTGTTCAGGAAGGTCCGCGGAGAGAACACCCACGGTCCTGGTGCTGCAGGAACGGCCACCCACTGCTCCGGGGCTGCAGACAGGGGGAGGAAAACCCCTGGGGCTACAGCCACTACCCCCGCCGTGGGAAGACCCTTTTCTGCCGCCGACGACAGGGACAGAAAAACCCCCGGAGGGGTTGGATGACCAGCCCACGGCCATTATTAGGACGTGGTGGAGGACATGGCTGGATTTACAGGAGCCAGCGCCTGAGATGGTCGCCACCACGCTTGCGACTGAGATGGTCGCCGTCACGCCAGCGCCCACGATGGCTCCCGCCGTCCCGCCAGCGCTCAAGATGGCTGCCGTCGTCCCGCCGGCGCTCAAGATGGCTGTTGCCGTCACGCCAGCGCTCAAGATGGCTGCCGTCGTCCCGCCGGCGCTCAAGATGGCTGTTGCTGTCACGCCAGCGCCCACGATGGCTCCCGCCGTCACGCCAGCGCTCAAGATGGCTGTTTCCGTCCCGCCAGCGCCCAAGATGGCTGTCGTCGTCCCGCCAGCGCCCAAGATGGCTGCCGCCGTCACGCCAGCGTCCACGATGGCTCCCGCCGTCCCGCCAGCGCTCAAGATGGCTGTTGCCGTCACGCCAGCGCTCAAGATGGCTGTTGCCGTCACGCCAGCGCTCAAGATGGCTGTCGCCGTCACGCCAGCGCTCAAGATGGCTGTTTCCGTCCCGCCAGCGCCCAAGATGGCTGTCGTCGTCCCGCCAGCGCCCAAGATGGCTGCCGCCGTCACGCCAGCGTCCACGATGGCTGCCGTCGTCCCGCCGGCGCTCAAGATGGCTGTTGCCGTCACGCCAGCGCCCACGAGGGCTCCCGCCGTCACGCCAGCGCTCAAGATGGCTGTTGCTGTCACGCCAGCGCCCAAGATGGCTGCCGTCGTCCCGCCAGCGCCCAAGATGGCTGCCACCGTCACGCCAGCGTCCACAAGGGCTGCCGCATCGCCGCCCACAATGGCTGCCGCATCGCCGCCCACAATGGCTGCCGCATCGCCGCCCACAATGGCTGCCGCATCGCCGCCCACGAAGGCCGCGCCACGACGACGCTCACGATGGCCGCCGCCACGACGACGCTCACGATGGCCGCCGCCACGACGACGCTCACGATGGCCGCCGCCACGACTACGCTCACGATGGCCGCCGCCACGACTACGCTCACGATGGCCGCCGCCACGACTACGCTCACGATGGCCGCCGCCACGACTACGCTCACGATGGCCGCCGCCACGACTACGCTCACGATGGCCGCCGCCACGACTACGCTCACGATGGCCGCCGCCACGACTACGCTCACGATGGCCGCCGCCACGACTACGCTCACGATGGCCGCCGCCACGACTACGCTCACGATGGCCGCCGCCACGACTACGCTCACGATGGCCGCCGCCACGACTACGCTCACGATGGCCGCCGCCACGACTACGCTCACGATGGCCGCCGCCACGACTACGCTCACGATGGCCGCCGCCACGACTACGCTCACGATGGCCGCCGCCACGACTACGCTCACGATGGCCGCCGCCACGACTACGCTCACGATGGCCGCCGCCACGACTACGCTCACGATGGCCGCCGCCACGACACCGCCCACGATGGCCGCCGCCACGACTGCGCCCCCGATGGCCGCCGCCACGACGGCGCCCACGATGGCCTCCGCCACCACGTCGCCCACGACGGCGGACTCTGAGCCGCACAAGACGGCGGACTCTCAGCCGCACTAGATGGCGGTCTCTCTGCCGCACTAGATGGCGGCCTCTCAGCCACCGAGGCCTTTTCAGGGCTGGACCTGCGGTCCTGGACTGACCCTTTTGGGTTTGACTGCGGGTTCTCTCCCTGTTGCTCCCTTGTCTTGGTTTTGTGTTTCCGTTCGGCTATCTGGGGAGCTAGCCTTTTAGTGGGGGATACTGTCACGATTGGTGTGGTGGCGTTGCTACACGGACATATTTCGGTGATGCACTTCCTTGTTTCACTTCCGTGTTTACGTTTGTCTCACGGCTGTTTGCACTTATAATCAATGGGATATAAGAGGGTCGCGAGCAGTGCACTCATTGCTTCGCATTGTTCTATGTCACATTGTTTGTAGAGGTGAGTGTTTTTGTAACACGTTTGAATTGTTGTTTGAAGGTGCTTGTTTTAAGTCGCTATATGCGCATTTTCCTTTCATTCGACCAGTACGTGTTTTTGTCGCCGTTTACGGTTTGTTTTATGTTTTGTCATTAATAAACCTGACCCAAACGGATTACCTTGGCTCCTGCACATGGCTTCATCCACACTACACCCCACGAGTCGTGACATTATCTCCCCGTTGCTAGTTCCCACTGAGCAATACCGCTTCCTTAATCTACTTATATCTGAGGGGAAATGTCCTAAGCTGCACAAGGGAAGCAAATTAAAGCTTTTGCCATGATCCCCCAGAGTGTGTGTGTGTGTGTGTGTGTGTGTGTGTGTGTGTGTGTGTGTGTGTGTGTGTGTGTGTGTGTGTGTGTGTGTGTGTGTGTGTGTGTGTGTGTGTGTGTGTGTGTGTGTGTGTGTGTGTGTGTGTGTGTGTGTGTGTTTGTGTGTGTGTGTGTGTGTGTGTGTGCGTGCGTGCGTGCGCGCGTGACGCCCCACTCATATTCCAGGAGATCCTTCGAAGATTAGTATCTAGACCTGCAAACACCACCTTAGTGGTGGAAGCTGCTTTCAATCTCACAGCCAATTCAGTGAGGGTGGACCTCCACCTGCTGTTCTTCTGATCTTATCCAGGGAGTCGACAGAAGACTGACAGTCCAATGGAATTCTAAGTGGCATTAATCAAACAGGACAGAAAACAATTATCTTGACCACCAGTCAAACATTTCCGAAATCCTGGATTTCAAACCAAATCGGACTGGTGAAATTTTTTGAACGCCGCTCATTTTGACATCAGAACAGAACGCGCTTGTCTGGTTAATTATATTCCAGTCTGTGTGTGTGTGTGTGTGTGTGTGTGTGTGTGTGTGTGTGTGTGTGTGTGTGTGTGTGTGTGTGTGTGTGTGTGTGTGTGTGTGTGTGTGTGTGTGTGTGTGTGTGTGTGTGTGTGTGTGTGTGTGTGTGCGCGTGCGTGTTTGGTCGAAAATCAAAGTTGCTGTCATCAGCAAGCATGTAAATGCATGCATGTATTATCAAATGTAAAGTTGTCATTGAATATATGTATTTCAACCCAGGTAATTGCTGTAGATAGAAAGCCTTCACACTCAGATAATCCCCCTGGTAAAATTGGAAATACTGTGACAAAAATGTAAATGCTATCAGCATTCGTGCAATCTGCTGTAACCAGTCACTGAAGCTTAGTAAACAGGCTCATGCTTTGACACGTTCCGTCCTGGAAACGACGACGCCACCGCAATCTGATTAGCCCAATTTCAACCAGCCACTCAAGTGGCTTGTATCAGCTAATGGAATCAAGTAGCTGCTACTGTCAATATGCTGCCAGTGTTGGAGATTATCCTCACGCTGGGACATTGGCTGTGCTCCCTCGATTAGGATCTCTGTGCTATGTGCACCGTCACATCCAGACGCTGGCTGTGCTCCCTCGATAAGGATCTCTGTGCTATGTGCACCGTCACATCCAGACCCTGGCTGTGCTCCCTCGATAAGTATCTCTGTGCTACGTGCACCTTCACATGCAGACGCTGGCTGTGCCCCCTCGATTAGGATCTCTGTGCTACGTGCACCGTCACATCCAGACGCTGGCTGTGCCGCCTCGATTAGGATCTCTGTGCTACGTGCACCGTCACATCCAGACGCTGGCTGTGCTCCCTCAATTAGGATCTCTGTGCTACGTGCACCGTCACATCCAGACGCTGGCTGTGCCGCCTCAATTAGGATCTCTGTGCTACGTGCACCGTCACATCCAGACGGCGTGGAGGATCGCGCTTTGTCTGAGCCTCTCTCTCTCCTCAGACCCGAAAGCCGCAAACGGACACACAGTTCAACTATCGATAAGCCATGCGACTTTGAGGTGATAGGAGGGCGTTCAACTTTTAGCCAGTGCACAGAAACTCAAACGCATGAAACTATATAATAGTATGGTTATATTATATATAAATAATATGTATAGTAGGTCACCATCACCATTGTTTAGACCGTATCCCTTTTCCCACCTCACACAGTGTTCAAAATCTATTAATATAGTTTTTATTTATTTCAAGGTTAGATGAAACGCGCTAGCGTGAGAGTCTGCGCGGTATATATATATATAGTAAGAGTTCATGTGCAGTACGAACGGATCCATAACACTCTAATGTGAATATTAACTCGGCTAATATGTGAACACAGCTAATTGGATTTGGCTCTTAAGCCTCTTCCGCTACGGGACTGCCAAAAAGACAGAGCTATGGATCATCTCTGTATCTCAGTCAGGCCATGGAAATAAACAGAGGGGAAATTACAGTCCTTGAGTCTAAATTACACGTGTGCAGTTCATATTTCCGGATGAGGCAATGTCTGACTAAAACATGCCTCAAAACCATGCGTATATGACAACAGCGGAAAAATGACAGTTTAGCCGTAATCGGCCATTTGTGAACTGAAGTATTGAAGATGTGATTAAATTAGTAAAACGACGATTCCTTGACAGGGTGAATAATGGCCACGTCGAAAATGTCCGCCAGTGTGAGTTTTTCCCGTTAAGTGAAGCCAGCATCAGACGAACCATGTGATGATCCGGAGAAAGTGAACGGAGCGTCGCCCGTCTTGCGTAATTCAGTGAGGGATGTGGCACAAGCGAAACCTAAAGTTAGACCAAGTGTAGGTGTCGCGTTACATGGGACTGATGTACTGCTGTGTGTACTGCTGGCAGGCAGGGGGCGCTAATCACACATACTGTTTACGGATAGAGCGCTCTGGGATTAAAATACTCGTGAAGAAAACAACGGGGTTTATGTCGTAGCGGCCGTATTAACACAGACGCTAAGGCGCGACTGACACGCCGAACTCAGCTTGCGTCACGTACGTGTCCAACGCGCTCTGACGTCGTGCCTCCTGCTGTGACACGTTAATTGAAACACATTTGTGTACGTACCAACCGGTTCAGACTGGATTCTCTAATCAATGCTACCTGTGTTATGATCAAAGGATCAAAATAATACCAGTTCAGTACTTTACTTTTAAACTAGCTAGCAGTTCTGCGGAGCAGTAATCTTAGCTGAGCCGCGGGTGAGGAAGAGTTGAGCCATCCCTTCCACTGCTCAGTTCTCATTAATGTCAATTTCAAAGCGGGAGCCCAAGGTGATATATTCTTAAGAATATATAACATTATATTAAATGCAGTTCCCAACATCAGACGAATACAAAGATGATATTAACAATTTATCCAGAACGTTTGAAGAACACCGTTTAACCTTTTGACCGGACGTAGCTGCAGTGTCAAATAGAGTACAAAAAATGAAAGTGTTCACTATTGTGCACGCAGAACTATGTGCTCAACTCGTTCCACGTAAATATTCTACACTGAAATACCGAACCCCTGTTGCAAATATACAAATATACAGACGTGTGACAAATTAAAGGGAAACTTTAATTAAAAAAAAGCGGAGCCAGATTACAGATACAGACGCCTCCGAACAAATGTACCGCATGATACAATTAAACAATTGACATCCAATCGTGCTCCGTGGCAAGTATAAAAATTAGGAGCTCGCTAAGTTGACATCAATTTTCCATCGAAATGGCCGGAGCGAAGGATCAAAGTGACTTTGAAACAGGGTTCAATCAGGCACCGACGGCGCGAGCTTGAGTCACAAAGACTTCTCAACTGTCTGGTGTTTCAAGAGGACCGGTGACTGAAGTGACGTTAGCATTTGGATCTACGGGAAAGATATCATTTAATAGGGTCGGACTTTGAAAGTGCACGTTCAGTGACCGTGATGCTCATCGATTGAGGCGATATGTGAGAAAACGGAGAATGTTAATGCCGGTGTGCTCACACTATCAGCAAGAACAATAGGTTGGGAAGTACACTGAGAGACGCCATAGTCGGGTCGCAGGGCATAAAGTCCTCATTACAAAGACAAATGCACATTTTAGAGTTGAGTGGTGCAGAAACCAAAGGCACATGGCCTACAGGGATGAAGACCAAGATAATACGGTCACCTGAGTCATTCTTCACTGTTACGTCCACAGGACTCGTCCCTGGGTTGGTATTTGTTTGCCCTTTTGTTTTCTCTCTGTCACTCCATATCTAGGTGTTTTCTTTTATTTCAGTTCATCCCCTGTGATTGGGTCCTTCGGCTGTCCGTCATCGTTACCCATTTGTTCCCGCGCCCCTGCGGTCCTTTTCTGTTTGGCTGCGCATTAGGCTACTGTGAGTTACACAGGAAGGGGCGTGCACGGAAGCGTCTAGTTGTGAGAGTGGAAAAAACAAATCATCAGTGTTATGATTACAATAATAATTCCCCTTTTGTGTAAAACAGTCCGGCAGGTGTGTCCATCTGCTCGGTTGATGAGCCAGATGATGTGTAAAATTCAGGAACATGGACGGCACTTTGACTGTCACTAAGTGCCTGGCTGGCATCCCGACGTCCATAGCAACTAGAATGATCAACCATTCGGTTAACAATAACAGTTTAGATCAAATAAAAGACCAGCTGGTTCGGATGGCACTGCAAGATTTGTGTGGGGAATATTTCTTTGTGAATGAAATAGTTTGATTACATCTATAGAACATGTGTGTTTTTGTAATACGATAATTGATTGTAGGAGGGGCCAGTAGAAAGGTCGGTAACTATTTGTAGGAGGGGCCAGTGGAAAGGTCAGTAACTAATTGTAGGAGGGGCCAGTGGAAAGGTCGGTAACTATTTGTAGGAGGGGCCAGTAGAAAGGTTGGTAACTATTTGTAGGAGGGACCAGTAGAAAGGTCTGTAACTATTTGTAGGAGGGGCCAGAAGAAAGGTCGGTAACTATTTGTAGGAGGGGCCAGAAGAAAGGTCGGTAACTAATTGTAGGAGGGGCCAGTAGAAAGGTTCACTGGACAGTGGGAGCAGGTAGGTCAGCGTGTGCGGGTTCACTGGACAGTGGGAGCAGGGAGGTCAGCGTGTGCGGGTTCACTGGACAGTGGGAGCGGGTAGGTCAGCGTGTGCAGGTTCACATAACTGCAAATTTCAAGCATCATGTTGCTCTCTTGCAGTCCTTTTGTCATCGCATGTGCTTTTAGGGATGATGCATATTTTGACAGTAAAACCTGCTGCGCTCTCCAACTTGGTTGCCATGGACACAGTAGAGTTAGGGGGAGGTTGCATGTTGTGTCTGCGTGCTGTTTATCCTGTCGACCGGGAAAACGATTGGACTTCCGTTTTTTTCCTTGCAACCTGTTTCGCTCCACAGGGGAAAGGCTGCGTAGATGGGAAACACAGTCAGAACAGCGTCTGGCTGGGAGACAAGTGGTACAGAAGCAGCTATCACCAGCAAACAGAGATGAGACTTAGTGCACAGGTCACACGGAGTCACACAATATGACAGTTAGCATCGTGTCAAATACTCTTTCCAACTCGACTCACCTTTTTTGCATTGAAACTAAGAAAAACGTATTCAGCTCCTTCGGCACTCTTCCCTCATCGTCTTGAGTGGCGGTGGTTCAAAGTAGTACTTACTCTGATATTCAATTACTGATTTCCTCTAAGAAAAATGAAAGGCTGTTTTGGTTTTGCGGTTCGCGCTAATAGCCAATGTAGAAATAGTTATTTCCTTTGCAAAAAAATGTTTTGCTCAATTTGGGCATTCTTAAAAACATGCACTAGATGAGTGAAGGAATCGCGTTATCATCTAAATACTGTATATCTATATTTCACTAAACTAACAAGAAAATATTGTTTTTACGTCAGTGGGCCAATATGGAGTGGGGGAAAGGGGAGATTGAATTTTTTTAAAGCGTAGTCATCTTTACTTCACTTCCCACATGGGGGTACACATCAACTGTGTATCACATCTAGGGGTGCCAGGGGGTTTGAATGAGAAAACATTTCTGCATATGCTGTACGTTAGGCCCACTGATCTGTTGTGGTTTTACATTCATACATTGTCGCTGTGACTAATCATTGTAATGTAACTCGAAGCGATGAATCGTGTTCGAATCGGACGCTTAAGCGCACCCGCTTCCAACACTTTGCGATGCTTACTGCTTGCTTGGAGATGGATGCGTTATTTACTCTCGGAACGCTGGTGTTCATTGAAATCTCACTCGGGAAAATGTGGATTCCTTTGTGTTTGCCAAGCGCCGTACACTATCCTAAGTGACACCGGTGGAAGTTTATTTGTTGTATTGAAAAAAAAGATTCCCCTCATTTGACAATGCCATGTCTGTTTTTATACCAGTTTACATGTTTTGCTACCCTTCTGAATTCCCTGGCAAAAAACTCAGTCCAACAGGAAACGCAGTATATCGTATTCTATTTTCAAGTCTTTAAAGTGGAAACCTTTTTCCGGATTGAAAGGAAGCCATCTGGATTTGGTTGCATAGCATGTAATGATATCTAATTCACTCCCACAGTTGATTGATGGTAAAAACGATTTAATTGGCATCAGAAAGCGGGAGGAAGGACAATGAAATAAGAAACAGAGCTCCCTTCCTGATTATAGGGTAAGACGTTTTGCTGTAGCTCCGGATGATCAGAAGCTAAAACGATGTTAGCCGTTTGGGTACAGACTGTGTTTTGCTAAGCATTCAAGTATGTAGTAGGGAGATTATTGACAGTGGACCTGGAAACAGGTGGCTTTTACAACTTACTTCTTCATGCACGAGCTCCCTGTGTTGTTTGCAAAGTCTGGTGACAGGTTCCATGGAGATCTTCATTGTGTTTGCGATACTTGGTTTAATTCCACATCTAGGTTGTTCACACCACTCAGAAAGACCTTATGGACTTTCTTCTGCAAAATACGTCATCGTCCTCTATCCCAGCATTCCTACATGAACTGTCCTTTGCATTTTCCTGATCCTCATAGGAATTGGCTGGGATGCAGTCTGGGCCAGACACAGAAGGCGGGGGTTTCGGCAGTCCGTGGAGGTTACGGGCACCTCTGGATGGGCACATTTTGATTGGTTGATTTCAGTCAGTCTGGTTCTCAAGGTTCTGCCCGTGTTACGGTAAATTCCGCTCAAAGTGTTCGTCCCTGACGCAGAAGGACCAGAACTGTCCTTAACATTTGTGAAAGAGCTATGGCCTCCGCGCTACCCAGGTTCTGACAGAGGTCAGAAAGAGTTGTAATGAATTCCATATTTCTTGAAATTGAAAAGCATTCGTTTTAAACAAGTCTTTCAACATTTGTGTGCTGCAGTTGTAATCGGCTTGGGTTGCATTTCCAATGTTTTTACGATTTTTATTTTCAGCCCACTGAAATGATCAATCACAAACACATGTGGTACCCTGGAAAAAATGTCAATGTGTAGGCTACTAATTATTATTCAGTAATTAGTTACAGCTTTCTGTTGACCAAGCATTAGTATGATAAAACAAAATACACATTTTTGTTGAGGCAATTTGCACAAAATTTGTGATTACACATATAAAAAGTGTACAACATTTTTACCTTTTTTAAAACATCTGAAATGGTTTGTAATTTGCATCTAGTTTGAAGGCATGGCAAGCCTTTCACGGCAATCCCAAACGAGCACATTGATTATATACATACTGTTTCTTTGTTTAACAATACTTTCTTAGTGGGAGTCACACATGAACACACAGTTCAGAAGACGCCTCACTACATACAGAAAATGTCTACAGGTTTTCAGCAACCAAATTTTCCGGCAATTTTTAGCTTGTTCCAAAAAACTTTAGCAAAATTCCCAAGACCACATGGTCAACATGTTTCTATTTGGTGTCCGTTCTCTACCGAGCCATTTTACTCTTGTGATTTTGGCTCAATGTCCTTTTTCCAACTCCGGGACGTAATTACACAAATATCACAGATTTGTTTTCACGTATCTCCATTCAATGTTTTGTTTACCAACATACTGTAACAAATGCTCCATCTATGTTAGTTATTAAATAGACTGTGATTAAGCTGACAAAAAGGCCTTTCTACGAAGAAGCACTCAACATGTCTACAGTTGGTCTAGCGCTATGTAAAGAGAAGGGTGATCAAGGGAACGAAAATTGCTGGGCCAAGAATGCCCCTGTCTCATTGCAAAGTGGTACTGTTTCGAAATTGGAGCATAGCTGTCATTCAAACATTTTGGTGAAACCATCTCTCTTCACTCAAGCCAATTTTCGATCATTTCACTCCTCACTCCATTACATCCCCACTTCGCACGTAAATTCTGGCGGGGACAAATTGTTCAGACGGCGTGTCAGCATGTATTATGCATTTGTCATATTAGAAAAGTGTCTGTTACAATTCTCTTCACGCAAATGCTGCCCTTTCTGGGTGTGCCAGGCTTTACAGTGGGTGTGCCAGGCTTTACAGTGGGTGTGCCAGGCTTTACAGTGGGTGTGCCAGGCTTTAAAGTGGTTGTGCCAGGCTTTATAGTGGGTGTGCCACAACCACAGTTATTTCTATTGTTCATCTTTGAGTAAATCTCTGTAAAATAAAATCAGATGTACTGATAATGGTTTGCTAGTTCATTTTCTTCATGTAATTTCATAAGGTTTAGATAGGGACTGATGTTTGTCTACTATAATTTGTTTTGAGGAGTTACCAAGATAAAGGAAGTGCGAAGTATAACATTGAGAGCATATTCTTGTAAAGCATATTGCTTCCACGAGGGAGAGCCAATACCATACACGGCACGGAATAACACACCTGCTCTCTTCACCAGAGTCATGAGTTGGTCTGTCTTGGTCTGTCTTGGTCTGTCTTGGTCTGTCTCGGTCTGTCTTGGTCTCGCTCTCAGAGAAACCATTCGTGTTCTAGCTATTTGTTTTGTCAGTAGAAGTAGAAGGGGAGCACTACTAGTTTATATCATCATCATCGTCCGGAAGAATAACACTGAAGTGTCTGTCACAACCACAGGGCTGAAGGCTACATGGAGGCCTGGCAGTAAAGACAACTCTGTTAGTGAGCCCAGCAGATCACAATCTGTCCCTGTCTACCATAAGTATCCATTGCAGTATCTGTTTGTGTCAATCTAGCAGACTTAAACGTCAGTGGAACAGGCTAACATTGTCTCTCTCCTACAACACAGGTCTGTGGCATCTTCACCGTCGATGTGTTTCTACTACAGCTGCTGTCCACTGTCAGGGCCGATTATGGAGTGGTACCCGTCTCTGTGGCTGGCAGATGATCCGGTCACCAACATCTGCCAGACGACAGACACGTAGTTATTCATCCTGGTGAAGTGGGCCAAGAGGTTGCTTCACGCTTCGCCTTGACGACCGTCCCAACGTGACTTGGTACTGCACATTTCACACTACCAACTGGCACATCCACACACGTCATACCACTCAAATACACACACACGTCATACCACTCATACACACACGTCATACCACTCACATACACACACACACGTCATACCACTCACATACACACACACACGTCATACCACTCACATACACACACACACGTCATACCACTCACATACACACACACACGTCATACCACACACACGTCATACCACTCACACACACACGTCATACCACTCACACACACACGTCATACCACTCACACACACACGTCATACCACTCACATACACACACACACGTCATACCACTCACACGCACACGTCATACCACTCACATACACACACACACGTCATACCACTCAAACACACACGGCATACCACTCACATACACACACACGTCATAGCACACACACACACACACACACTCAGTCTTAGCATCCACACACACTTGTCATATTATATACTTACACATACAGGAAACCCATATATACAACATGACAACACTTGGTAACCAAGCAACTAGTATTCGGTACAGGCTAAGATAACCCTGTATCTCTCTTTATCTGTCAGAAAAGAGCTTCTTATTGCCTCATTCACTCATCCCTCTGGGATTGAATTTCCTCATAGCTACATCAACACCCGCAGTCCTGAATGGGGCGCTAGTCTGTCGTAAGGCCACGCCCCCAATCCATCATCTGAGTGCCACTGCCCAAACATTACCACAGGACCACTGGTGGACTACCAAACACTACCACAGGACCACAGGTGGACAACCAAACATTACCACAGGACCACTGGTGGACAACCAAACACTACCACAGGACCACTAGTGGACAACCAAACACTACCACAGGACCACAGGTGGACAACCAAACATTACCACAGGACCACTAGTGGACAACCAAACACTACCACAGGACCACGGGTGGACAACCAAACATTATCACAGGACCACTGGAAGACAACCAAACACTACCACAGGACCACTGGTGGACAACCAAACATTATCACAGGACCACTAGTGGACAACCAAACCTTACCACAGGACCACTGGTGGACAACCAAACATTACCACAGGACCACTGGTGGACCACCAAACATTACCACAGGACCACGGGTGGACAACCAAACATTACCACAGGACCACTGGAAGACAACCAAACACTACCACAGGACCACTAGTGGACAACCAAACATTACCACAGGACCACTAGTGGACAACCAAACATTACCACAGGACCACTGGTGGACAACCAAACATTATCACAGGACCACTGGTGGACAACCAAACATTACCACAGGACCACGGGTGGACAACCAAACATTACCACAGGACCACTGGAAGACAACCAAACATTACCACAGGACC
Organism: Dallia pectoralis; assembly: GCA_029465975.1. NCBI lineage: Eukaryota > Metazoa > Chordata > Actinopteri > Esociformes > Umbridae > Dallia > Dallia pectoralis. The sequence goes on from CM055734.1 coordinate 7,212,660, forward strand.
ACTGGAAGACAACCAAACACTACCACAGGACCACTGGTGGACAACCAAACACTACCACAGGACGACTAGTGGACAACCAAACACTACCACAGGACCACTAGTGGACAACCAAACATTACCACAGGACCACTAGTGGACAACCAAACATTACCACAGGACCACTGGTGGACAACCAAACATTATCACAGGACCACTGTTGGACAACCAAACACTACCACAGGACGACTAGTGGACAACCAAACACTACCACAGGACCACTGGAAGACAACCAAACACTACCACAGGACCACTAGTGGACAACCAAACATTACCACAGGACCACTAGTGGACAACCAAACATTACCACAGGACCACTGGTGGACAACCAAACATTATCACAGGACCACTGGTGGACAACCAAACATTACCACAGGACCACGGGTGGACAACCAAACATTACCACAGGACCACTGGAAGACAACCAAACATTACCACAGGACCACTGGAAGACAACCAAACACTACCACAGGACCACTGGTGGACAACCAAACACTACCACAGGACCACTAGTGGACAACCAAACACTACCACAGGACCACTGGTGGACAACCAAACACTACCACAGGACCACTAGTGGACAACCAAACACTACCACAGGACCACTAGTGGACAACCAAACATTACCACAGGACCACTAGTGGACAACCAAACATTACCACAGGACCACTGGTGGACAACCAAACATTATCACAGGACCACTGTTGGACAACCAAACACTACCACAGGACGACTAGTGGACAACCAAACACTACCACAGGACCACTGGTGCACAACCAAACACGACCACAGGACCACTGGTGGACAACCAAACATTACCACAGGACCAATGGTGGACAACCAAACACTCCCACATAGCCACTGGTGGACAACCAAACACTATCACATCCCCGCCCTAGGGAGGTGTGTGTTCCTGGCACGTCCAGCTGGGAAGAGGCCTTGGGGAAGACCCAGGACTAGGTGGAGAGATTATATCTCCACACTGGCCTGGAAACGCCTCGGGTTCCCCCAGTCAGAGCTGGCTAATGTGGCCAGGGAAAGGAAAGTTTGGTGTCCCCTGCTAGAGCTGCTGCCCCCGCGACCCGACCCCGGATAAGCAGATGAAGATGAGATGGAAATGAGAATGTAATGATAGACGGTGCACAAACTTCCTCATTAGGAACACATGGAAAATTCTGCCTTTTAATTTGATATTACATATTCATCAGAGCATATGTGAGAATAAAAGACTCAACCAATGTCCAAGTGGGCGCCCACACACGCTCAAATGACCCCGCCAAAACGCAGAGATTTGTGAATAAACACATCCACGTGAAAAGTATGTCATGCATCAATTATATGACAATCCCATGAAAAACCTTACCATGTGCAGAGATGACCACCTCCCGCACAATCTGGGAACCAGAAGCTTTCGGCGAAGGGAATCTCAGTCGTGGCACATAGCTAAACAAGTTAATCAGTCTGGCCCTGACACTCAATCCTTTGCCAGAAACGCCACTACAGCACTTTCCCTATTTAGAGTGTAGACCAGCTTCCAAGTGTTTGCCGCGGCCTGCATGAAAACATTTCCCTCGACACATTTCCGCTCCTGAGTCACTTCAGCTATTGCTACAAGTCAGCTTAATTTTCTTCTGAGAGATAAGGAGTTGGTGGCCAATTGAATAGCCATTAGAAAAATGTTCGGAAGGAAAGACGAGCTGAGAAGCTGACCGGTGGGAAGTTGCCAGAAAACACATACACAACCACAACACAACCACAACACCAGATCACCAAAACCACAACACCACAACCACAACACCAGATCACCAAAACCACAACACCACAACCACAACCACAACACAACCACAACCACAACACAACCACAACACCCAATCAACAAAACCACAACACCAGATCACCACAACCACAACACCACAACCACAACACCACATCACCACAACACAACCACAACACCAGATCACCAAAACCACGATACCACAACCACACCACAACCACAACACAACCACAAACACAACCACAACACCCAATCACCAAAACCACAACACCAGATCACCACAACCACAACACCACAACCACAACACCACATCACCACAACACAACCACAACACAACCACCACACCAGATCACCAAAACCACAACACCACAACCACACCACAACCACAACACAACCACAACACCCGATCACCAAAACCACAACACCAGATCACCACAACCACTACACAACCACAACACCAGATCACCACAACACAACCACAGCACAACCACAACACCCGATCACCAAAACCACCAGACCAGATCACCACAACCACAACACAACCACAACACCACATCACCACAACACAACCACAACACCACATCACCACAACCACAACACCACAACACAACCACAACACCACACAACCACATCACCACAACACAACCACAAAACCACATCACCACATCACCACAACACAACCACAACAACAAAACCCCAACACCACAACACAACCACAATACCTCCTCCTCTCCCTGCTTCCTTCTGCGTTTGATAGCGAGATGCTTGTGAGAGACCTTGAAACAACTTCCTTATTAATTTTTACTTCAGATGTGCAAACGATCTCGTCGATACAGGTCCCAGCAGAGGCTGTGTTGCTTCACACTTTGTTCAGGAAACATTTTCTTGATAAATCTAAATGAACTTTTCACACTCCCACTGGAATCTCCGGGCCTGGTAACCGCAGAAAAGCTAAGCTCCTCCGCCTCCAGCAGAGAGTGTGTGCGTGTGTGTGTGTGTGTGCGTATGTGTGTGTGTGTGTGTGTGTGTAGGAGTTTCTAGACGCTGGCCACACTGATACGCATGTATCACTAATGAAGGAGAGACCGTACATAATGACCCCGATAACAATGCAACATTATATGTGTCTCAAGTACATAATGGAATAATGCCTCTCTACCAAGTAATTGAACACTGCCTATGATGTCATTTCCTGTAAGTGTGTGTGTGTGTGATAGTGAGCCAAAGGCATTTATTGTCTACTCTAAACCCCCCGTGGCTGTCTGTGAAATTCCGAAATTGTTGGGGATTCACGTATGTGTTTTTTTGGTTTGCAGTTAAACAAATCGTACCTCGTTCCAGAAAGAAATTCATACCTACTAGATGGTAAAGTGCAGGTTAGGATACGTTTTGAATTAATGATCTGGTAATATTTGGAAAAAGGGTTTAAGTTTCAGATCAGGTATAGAATAAGTGTCAGGCTTAGGGAAAGGTTAGGGTTAGGATGAAGTTAAAGGTTATGGTTAGTAAATCATTGAAATTAAATGTAAATTTTTTTGAAAAACTTTTGAAAATGTCTGCTAAGTATTAACAGATCGACTATACAAATACTGAGTTAACCATGGGTACCAAAACACATAAAACGTACAGGAATCATCACAATCCTTGACTGTTCTGAAGTCGCTGGACCGTCAATAAATCGAAATATCAAAATTATATTCTAACACTTAGTAGTTAGTGCCAGTAGTTGGGAAGCAGCCCTTTAAATCTTATAGAACTGGTGCCGTTGGCACAAGAAGCGCAGAATATACTACCAGTGCAGCCAAGCAGGAAACTCATCCACGACTAATAGAGGAACTTGAATGCAATTGGTTACCTCAGCAAAGACTCCAGGGTGTCATTTTAGCAAATGTTCGGTTTACAAAGACTATATTACGTTCTGAATCGGTAACAAAGGTTTCCGTAGATTTAACAATGGAATGAGGAATTGTGGAGCCTTTCAATTCCAACCTATTTATAGAGACAATTTGAGTTATTTGACGTAATTGCAGGGGTGCCAATACCATGACTGTACTTAGCCTCCCCCATTGTTACGCAGTTATTTTTCTAAATCATGCACTTTACCGGGTTCCCGATTCCAGCGGCCAATGTGAAATAAGCAGGCTGTATTTCAGGATAAACCGTGACTCCATCATCCGGCCCCCTGATGTGAGATACGAACGGCTATGAGACAATTAGACACAGCAGAGGGTTCGTGGACAACCAGAGGTAATGGGTGTAATGTGAATATCAAGACGTTTGGTTCAACACACCTTTCAGGTTCACTAATTCACGCCGATCCTTCCGCACAAGACAGCCAAGTATTTATTTAAGTATGTATTTGCTGGCAGTTCTACCGCAAGCGTCCCTTACCGTGAAGAAAATACCGTAGCTTTGCATAAACATGAACTCTCAGAGTGGTGCCACATTTGAGCATATTATCATTCTGTTTATGAAGAAAGTGTTTTTCCGAGAGTCAATCTTCGCCGATGTTAGCTAATAGAGTAGATCTGAAATGTCAAACATCTGAAATGTCAATGTGAACAAAAGTCAGTGATGTAAATGTGCTCTTTTCATGATTGGTTGAGGGAGGCTAGGTCTTCTAAGAATAATACACTTCCCACTCATATTGAATTTTATGACTTGAGTATTTATGTAAGTGTATGAGTTCACACCGAATTATCAGTTGCGAAAACTTCGGGAAATAAAACACTTATGTTAAGAGATCATAAAGTTCTGATTTGGCCGTATTTGTGAGTTATTTTTTACCTGAGACAATCTATGTTTTTGGAATTTAGTGACTTTGTGCTGGTTCTACAATCCACATCTCACGTAGTACAAATAATATATCACACATATACACATATGTTTTCAAGAGCGTGTGTTTGTGGAAGTGTGGTGATGAATATTCATGAGGCAACGTAGGTGATTTAATGCTGTCCTATCAGAGGGAGAAATTACGAACCAGACTTTACGGGTTTTCTACGAGTTATGTGTCAGAATCGAATGTGTTTGCACTGAGTGCAACATCAGAATGCAACGAA
>CM055734.1:7218031-7234616 GCA_029465975.1 Dallia pectoralis
GTTTAGGTTCAGTTGGCGTCTATCAAACATCGGGCAAATCGAAGGCTGCAGTACTGGCTTTCAGCAGGATCTGGACTTCGATATTCCAAATTCTTTAGTTCAGAATTGATTTTGTGGGAGAGACATCATTCACACTTTCCTTAATGAAGTCTCATGTCTACCTGCTTTATATTGCATGTCACTTTATAAATGTTGAATTCTTCTGTGAACAAGATACGTATGTATGCTGATAAACTACAGTAACCCAGTGCTTCCTTGTTTTTGAAAAATATATCCAAGAAAATACAAGATGGAAAATCTTTTCATGGGAGCTAACAAAATCCGGTAGCTAACAAAATCTGGATGTTAGTTAAATGTCGGTCTACATCCAAAAAATACAGAATATTCTGAATACAAATTTATACAGAATATTACCAGTCACTGTACAGTGACTGTACACTGCATTAAACAGTGAGATAGGAAAGCAGCCTCACCAGAGAAACTCTGTGTGCAGTGTACACCACCTCTGTCCCTTCCCAGCTTGTCCTGGACCCTCTAAGACCCGGTTCTGATGAATCAGCTCAGCCAGCCAGTTTCCACTTCCGTTCCTCATCACGTATCGGTCCAGGAACACCAGCTGGCTCTCAGGCCCGTAGAACCAGTTGTAGTTGGAATCTGCGATGGCTACAGTCCTCTGGAAGCCTGGTGAGATAGAACAGGGAAGAGTTAAAATATAGGTGAAAGAAATTGAGAAACCTACAACAGAAGTGGCCTTATATAATGGCTTGTAAAAGGAAGATTTTTTCATAAAAAGTGAAATTGAAATAAGAATCGACAGCTACATATGTGATTGGAGAAACAAGATACCTTTCAATTATTGAATCATTACTTTTCTACACTGTGTAAGTAAGTAATATACTTGTAGATTACTGTATACTGATTTGTTTACTTTCTCTATACCGTGTGACAACACGGAAAGATTAGAACAAATATTTTTTATTTATAAAGCCATTTCCCAACCCACATGGTTCCCATAAATAATCCTCACTCTCAGGATCTAAGGAGAAGAATGCCAGTTTGGTATGAAAAAACTTAAAACCTAGCAGTCGATAGTCAGTATTTAACCACAATAAATCACTAGTGAGCTAAAAAACAAAAAAACAGAAACAACCCAAATCAGACCCAGGTGTGTCCATCTATTGCATGGAATGTATGTCTGGAACAGTCCTGCGTAATGCAAATCTAAACATGGGTCAAATTAATGACCTATGACAGATGAACCTGGTCGTGTGTGCATGAACGCTGTGCTAATATAATTCCAACTAGAGAAGTATTTGTTGAAGAGTGTGATTTCTCGTTTGTCCCGCCTGAGGCCTGTCAGATTCCATAGTGTGCACTGCTGAAAAACGATCCCAGCCTTTGAAGACAGAGACAGAGAGACATATAGGTCTACGTACAGCACCTGTCAGTGCAATGCACCCCTAGGTTACTCAGAAGGCCGTCATTTTTTTTATTTTTTTTATTTGCTATTAAGAAACAATACAAAAACCACATATACACTCTCGTAAGGGAACATATTGAAAAAGCATATCCAATCATGCACAATACAATTATAAACCACGTATAATATATATTCCTTAGACTTCAAACACAATGTGATAAGAATGTAATACTAGAACAAAAACAAAGACAAAAAAAGGAAAAAGGGGTGTGAACTTAATTATTCAACAAGGCTACAGCTAATGACAGAGAAAAAAACAAACTAAGAATTGACATTAATGACCGGGATATCCATTAAAACAAAAGGTTTCTGGTTATACTACTACACATTTTTTCCACACTTTTCCTTTGGTTAAGCTTTTGTAATGACGCAAAAAAACAATCTAAAGTCATTTAAAAACCAAACAAAAGAGGGTTTTGAGTTCCTCCATTTGCTGCAGTGAATGTGATATTTCCCCAACAATAAGATCATGTTTACTAAGTCCGACATAGCAGAGTCCACATCCTCCATATAGAAGAGGACATGCGTCAGAGTGATGATGGGAATATTCTCAACTTTTAGTGACAACCAATTATTTATATCGGTCCAGAAACTGGAAGACATAGGGCACAAGAAGAATAAATGTTCCAATGTTTCCTCCGCCGTCTTACAAAGAGTACAGGGTTCCACATCAAATCTAAATCTCTTATGAAGAAAAGCAGCTACTGGGTACACTCTGTTAAGAATTTTAAAGTGGGTCTCTTTAACTTTAGGGGAAACTGGCCATCTAATGTATTTAGAGTGTGCAAGACCTACATACAAAGCATCACTATTCGGTATCCTAACACATAGCCCTCTGTCATAATCAGGGAACATGTTGCGTTTGAAAGCATCAGTGATATATCTGTTATTACATCTATCATCCAAAATGAGATGTTCGTTAATGATTAAATTTGGCAGAGTAGGTACGGGTCTAATAACTGCATATGACAGTGTGCCTTGTATCAACCGAATTAAAGCCTTGGATACTGCACCACAGATCTTATTATAAGCTTTAAGGGTACACTTTAATTTATACCTTCCCAGGAAAGCTTGGTAATCCACAACATCTCCAGCATCATTGATAATATCACTCACAAACACAATACCTCTTTCATACCAATCAACCTTGAACAGAGATTTCCTGTTAATCACGATGACCCTATTGTTCCATAATGGAACCCCATGAGGGGTAAAGTTGTGGGAAAAAAGCATTTTCCAGTGATGGAGGATTTGTTTGTGAAAGTTTGATAACTTAATAGGAAGTCTATTCACATCAAAGTCACATTTCAAGAGGAAATCAAGCCCTCCTACGTTCTTGAATACATTTTTGGGTATGTGAAACCACACCGAATTCACATTTGCAAGATATGTCTTTAACCACTTGACCTTGAACATCCCAAACATTGATTCAAAATCCAAAGCTTTGACCCCCCCTTTACAACATTCCTTAACAAGCTGGGATTTTCTAACATAGTGAGTTTTATTTTTCCACAAAAAAATTGAAAATAATTGAATTGGCCTTCTTAACATTACTAGGAGACACGTACACGGAGTGACATGGGTAGACTATTCTAGAGATGCCTTCAGCTCCAGATAGTGTCACACGACCAAATATAGTAAGGTCTCTGGTGAGCCATAAACTCAGGGATTTCTTCAAGCTCACTAAGCGTTCAGAGAACGTCCTCCCTCCTATTGCAGTTTTTAGTTAAGAGTATACCAAGATATTTGACTTCTTGTTTAACCACTATTGCCGAAATGGTAGAGCCTGTCGATGAATGAACAGGAAGCAGTTCACATTTTTTTAAGTTTAAGGTCAGTCCTGAGGCTTTAGAAAAAATGGACACTGAACCGAGGGCAACATGCCGAGGGTAATGCTGTATCGTCAGCAAAATTGACTGATCCTAAACTCCCTATCAAGTATAGAAATCCCCTGTAAACTTGGGTTATGCATAATAAGCAAGATGAGCGAGTTTGTAGCAAGGATAAAGAGTTTAGGAGAAATCGGGCAGCCCTGCCTGATCCCGCGGAGTACATCAAACCTAGGAGTCATGCCAGGATTCAGGGATACAGAACTATAAATGTTTGAATATAGCATTCTAATGACGTCACAGAACTGTTCTCCAAAACCCAGAAACTCTAAAACTCTAAATAAAAAGGCATGTTCAACCGTATCAAATGCCTTGTAAAAATCCAAAAGTAAAATGTAAGCTTCAGTGTCAACGAATTCCCTATAGTCCAGTATATCCAACAACAGTCTAGTGTGATTATGAATGCTTCTATTTTTCATAAAGGCTGATTGACACTCGTCAATAACATGTTGCAAACCCTCATTCAGCCTATTTGCATAGACCAACGCCAGCAATTTATAATCAGTACACAATAACGAAATCGGTCTCCAATTATCCAATAACAGACCGTCTTTGTTTGGTTTGGGGATCAAGGTGATGATGCCATGCTTCATTGTGGGAGAAAGGCCCCCCCTTGCAATACATTCCACATAGGCCCTATAAAGCAAGTTCCTAATATCACTCCAGAAGAATAACAAAAACTCCACAGTTATGCCGTCTATACCAGGCGATTTCCCCTTGGACATCCCCCTGATCGCTAGATCTAGCTCCTCAATACCCAAATCCTCTTCCATACTATGCATAAAGGTATCATCCAATGCCTTACGATTCCCCTTAATTTTATCCAGAAAGATACTGCAGTCCTCCTGAGAATAGGAGGATTTATACAAATTTCTGTAGACGGTTTCAATTTCTCCATCCACCTCTTTCTGACCATCAACAACAACATCGTTCACTTTTAACTTTCTGATCTTTCATTTGCCTTTGTTTTTCTAGGTTGAAACAATAGGATGCCTTTTACTCCCCCTCCTCAATCCAGCGAGCCCTTGATCTAATATAAGCACCTTTGGCCTTTTCCATATAAACTTCATCAAGATGAGACTGCAGAGTGTTTAGTTCAGTCTTCTCATCCAATGACAGTTCAGACTTACAGCCCAGCATATTAATTTTACTAATGATTTCGTTCTGTCTTGCCCTTTTAATTGCCATTAATTGCTTACTCCTCCTAATAGCGGTCTGTTTAACTTGGAATTTAAACCATTCCCACATGCTTAAAAAGGACATATCCAAATCTCCAATGTCTTTCACTAGTTGCCTAACCAAATTACAGAACTCATCATCCTTCAGTATGGTGTTATTAAATTTCCATGATGTACTTGTGGTTTCTCTATTTCCCCCGGAGAGAGCACCAAGGATATCACACAATGGTCAGTCAGAGGCGATGCAGAAATACCACACTTATTAACCTCATTTACTAGGATATTTGAAATCAGCCAATAATCCAACCTAGAGCGACGGGCATTACCAGAAGAGCTATACCACGTAAACTGCCTTACATTTGGGTTCCTCAATCTCCAGCAATCAGTCAAGTTTATATTTGACATCAAATCCGTTAATATCCCGTCAAATGTATGACAGTGCCTCATAGGCGATCCATCCACAGATCCGGGGCCAAATTAAAATCCCCCCCAATTATAACTTTATCTGTTAGAAAGAGTCCTTTCAACCCTCAGTTAAGTTTGTAAAAAGAGCCTTGTTTTGTAGCCTATTATTATAGCCATAAACACAGAGTAAAATGTATCTTGCATCATCCACTTCTATTGCCACCATTAACCAATAGCCCTCAGAATCACATTTATGGTTAATAATTTTACCAGGAAACCTGTTCATTAAGATCATAACCCCTGCCGAATTTGATTTACCATGGCTGAAAAAAAGAGAATCACCCCATTGGGATTTCCAGAAATTGTTGTCAGCCTCAACCGAATGAGTTTCTTGTAAAAAAACAAAGTTAGCCTTTTGTTCCTTGCAGAAAAGAAAAATAGCCTTGCGTTTGACGCTATCTTTTAGCCCCCTTACATTTAAAGAAATAAACGATAACATTTAGAAAATAAGTAGTAAACTACACAGAATACACTAAATCAACTCTTACCCGAACGTAACGATGCGCAGGAATGTACTAATGCGCAGGAGTGAGTATTAATCTCCAAACTACAATACCAGGGCAACAAGCCTCTAAACATTAGAGGGTAATTTGAACAAGAATGCAGAATTAAGGTTAAGTTAAGTAACCAACATCAACATAGGCAATCATATAATTATGAACATTACATTTATTTATTTTTTTAAACCTTGAATAGAATTGACAGATATGTACAATGCCGACCAACCAATAATCAGTCCGGGTCCACTCTCTTGTTGTCAATCAAGGCATAACCCTCTTTTAGAAATGCACGTTTGCCAGCCTTTCTTGCCTCTTGGATCCTCGGCCACAGCTTCGCACGCGCCTCCCTGTCATCTTTTGAGAAGTCCTCTTTGAACCGAATGTGCATCTCTCTACACACCCTCGCTTCCCTCGACTTCTTCCATACATCATCTCTAACAATCCTCATCCCGAACTGTATAATGATCGCCCTCGGTATGTAGTTTGCTGAAGCCGCGTCACCTCTCCTCCCAAACGGTGAACAGTGTCCACTGATTCTCGCAGCCGCTCTATTGACACCGGAACGATTCTCGTCAGAATTCCCAAAGTAATCTCTCTTGTGTCTTCTCCATCTTTTTCCGGGAGCCCAATCAGTCTTAAGTTCCAACGCCTCTTATATCTAGCGTGCTCTGTGCTTGCTTCTTTCAACTGGCTATTTTCTCGCTGAAGGACCGTAATTTTCTCCTGAAGGCGCCTATATCTTCACGGTTTACCTTACATGCCACTGAGTTAGCCTCAATTCGTCTGTCAAAACTTTTCAAGAGCTCCGTCTGTTCGTCAATCTTCAGAGACAAAACCTGCATTGTTTGCAATAGTTTAGAGTAAGTATCTTCCGGTTCCTTACTTGGTTTCATCTTCTTCAATTGTTGCTGTTTGATGGGCGTATGCTCCTTGTTGATTCTGTCCCTTTTGGCTAGGTGTAGCATCTCATCCATTTCCTCCTCAATATCTCCGTCACCACCCGGATTTACTCGCCTTATCTAATAATTTTACGTCTGCATTAAAAGACTATTTCGATAGAGGGTCGCTGCTCCAGTTTTATTCCGTATTGGGCACTCAAGGTGAAGATTAACACCGGAGCCTGCAAAAATGCTTCCTCTCACTCCGCCATCTTGAAATCCCTCCAAAGGCCGTCATTAAGATGGATAATCGATCCTATCTGCTTGAGGATGAATGGCTTCTAGGAGAGGGAGGTGAGCACATGTCCAACCCTAGTCCCAAATCTAGCTCCAACTCTAACCCCAAACATAGCCCCGGCTCGAACCCTAGTCCCAAATCTAGCTCCAACTCTAGCCCCAAATATAGCCCTAGCTCCAAATCTAGCTCCACACCAGCCCCAGCTTTAACCCTAGCCCCACACCAGCCCCAATCATAACCCCAACCCCAAACAGAACCCCAGCTCCAATCATAGCCCCAGTATTGGTAAGCTGTTGTAAAAAGTGCAAGGCTGGCTGACCTGAACACTGGTCTCCCCCTAAGACAGTCTGTCATGAGGAGAGAGCAGCTAGACTGGGTCAGATCTGACAGGCCTCCAGGAGAAGAATAACAGCATGAGTGGTCACCCCAGTAGAAAGCAGAGAGGACATGTACTGTGCTTCTAATGAACACTGGGTGGTTTCATGTTCCTCTACCTCATTAGCTACAGTGTTTAAAGCACACAGGCTGGACACAGTACCAGCAGGGCAGCTGTGTTGTGAAGGACACAGGCTGGACACAGTACCAGCAGGGCAGCTGTGTTGTGAAGGACACAGGCTGGACACAGTACCAGCAGGGCAGCTGTGTTGTGAAGGACACAGGCTGGACACAGTACCAGCAGGGCAGCTGTGTTGTGAAGGACACAGGCTGGACACAGTACCAGCAGGGCAGCTGTGTTGTGAAGGACACAGGCTGGACACGGTACCAGCAGGGCAGCTGTGTTGTGAAGGGCACAGTACTCTCACACTCTCTCACACACTCTATTCTCTTTATACCAATATGCAATGCCTCCTTTGTACAATGTCCTTATTAACGAACAATGTGATCACATGACCACAACATTTTGAACGAACATTAGTAACAGGTAAATGGAACTAATTGACCTCTTCAAAGGGAAACCCATTATGTCGTTGAGGGGAGACCAATGAGCCGAATGCCTCTATAAGAGCTGTGTTACCTGGCAATATGGTCCTGTACATGAAGGCAAAGTGCTGATGGAGCCAGGGGTGGTCAAAGTGACTGATGGAGAAGTGTCTCTGCACCAGAAACATGTACTGGAACAGCGAGCGGGTGGTGTAGGTCCCGTAGGCCACGCCCTCATACAGCGAGCCGTCCCTCACTTCCTGGAGGAGCACCATGGACTTCTCCATGATGGCCAGAACCTGCTTGGTCCACATGTAGGCCTCCTGCAGATAACCTGGAGCAGAACAGAACCTTGGTCAGATGGCCGGGTTCGACTGAGACCGAAGTCCCACGGAATCTGCACACACTGTGAGCTCTGAGGGGTTTGGTTGTTGAGACACACGAGTCTTTAGTGGTCTAAAGTGAGCCAGCGGGTCATTAATGAAGCCACAGTACAGGCCCAAGTTAACCAGTCAGTCATATTCTCATTCCTCCTATTTCTTACCTTTTTTTCCAGGAAAATCAGACTCGAGCCTTTTGTGCATCGTGGAAACTATAACACTACCATACAAGTCTCTCCCTCCCTCTCCCTCCCTCTCCCCCTCCCCCTCTCCCTCTCCCCCTCCCCCTCTCCCCTCCCTCTCTCCCTCCCTCTCTCTCTCCATCTCTCTCTCCCTCTCCTCTCTCTCTCTCTCTCTCCCTCTCCCTCTCCCTCTCCCTCTCCCTCCCTCCCTCCCTCCCTCCCTCCCTCCCTCCCTCTCCTCTCTCCCTCCCTCTCTCCCTCTCTCCCTCTCTCCCTCCCTCCCTCCCTCCCTCCCTCCCTCCCTCTCCTCTCTCTCTCTCTCTCTCTCTCTCTCATAGACGACTACTTTACTATGACGAGAAGTGACCACATAAACACTTCAGCCACAATTCATTGGGAAACCCCAGTCCCCTCCACTGGTTCCTGGCCGGTGCCCAGTAAACTGGATCCACCTAGCGACCCTCAGATCGGCCCCAATGAGTTCTACTGTTTGGTTTGGCCTGGGAGACCAGTGGCACACACAGAGCAGGTATTTACCATCAAACAGAAACTGCTGGCACACAAAGGCCACATTTACACAGATATCACCTCACTACGCACACGTGCCAACTTCAGCTGCTGTTCCACACACAGGAACGTAATGCATGTTTATAGGACTTAATATAATATAGGACTTAATTTACAAAAAAACATGTATATACATTTAGAATAATAAAAATGCATCAATGAAATTGGCTGAATAACAAGTCAAGCTCTGGCACATGTATGGATCATCATGGATTTGAATGCAGTAACTTACCTTACCAGAAATATGACACTGTGGTCTGACCTGTAGCTTCACCAGAAATATGACACTGTGGTCTGACCTGTAGCTTCACCAGAAATATGACACTGTGGTCTGACCTGTACCTTCACCAGAAATATGACACTGTGGTCTGACCTGTAGCTTCACCAGAAATATGACACTGTGGTCTGACCTGTAGCTTCACCAGAAATATGACACTGTGGTCTGACCTGTAGCTTCACCAGAAATATGACACTGTGGTCTGACCTGTAGCTTCACCAGAAATATGACACTGTGGTCTGACCTGTAGCTTCACCAGAAATATGACACTGTGGTCTGACCTGTAGCTTCACCAGAAATATGACACTGTGGTCTGACCTGTAGCTTCACCAGAAATATGACACTGTGGTCTGACCTGTAGCTTCACCAGAAATATGACACTATGGTCTGACCTGTAGCTTCACCAGAAATATGACACTGTGGTCTGACCTGTAGCTTCACCAGAAATATGACACTGTGGTCGGACCTGTAGCCTCACAAAAAATACGACACTGTGATAATATCTACAGTGACCACATAGTTGAATGTTCACTTCCTGACTCCCGTTAATAGATCTAAAGCACCTGGTTGGCCATGTGGGGTTAAAGTGTTCTGAACAACAGATGGTTAAGTAATGAACCCATGGTGAACTATTGCACACATGGTTATCCAATTAGGAGCCCAGCCACCATGCATCATCATGCAGAACCCTGCCTCTGGAATGTACGGATCCTCTATGATGTGCTGTCCTGTGATCCAGTCATCAGATCCACTCTCCCTGTGTTAAATAAGGTGCTGTCCTGTGATCCAGATCCATCAGATCCACTCTCCCTGTGTTAAATAAGGTGCTGTCCTGTGATCCAGTCATCAGATCCACTCTCCCTGTGTTAAATAAGGTGCTGTCCTGTGATCCAGATCCATCAGATCCACTCTCCCTGTATTAAATAAGGTGCTGTCCTGTGATCCAGTCATCAGATCCACTCTCCCTGTATTAAATAAGGTGCTGTCCTGTGATCTAGTCATCAGATCCACTCTCCCTGTATTAAATAAGGTGCTGTCCTGTGATCCAGTCATCAGATCCACTCTCCCTGTGTTAAATAAGGTGCTGTCCTGTGATCCAGTCATCAGATCCACTCTCCCTGTGTTAAATAAGGTGCTGTCCTGTGATCTAGTCATCAGATCCACTCTCCCTGTATTAAATAAGGTGATGTCCTGTGATCCAGATCCATCAGATCCACTCTCCCTGTATTAAATAAGGTGCTGTCCTGTGATCCAGTCATCAGATCCACTCTCCCTGTATTAAATAAGGTGCTGTCCTGTGATCCAGATCCATCAGATCCACTCTCCCTGTATTAAATAAGGTGATGTCCTGTGATCCAGATCCATCAGATCCACTCTCCCTGTATTAAATAAGGTGCTGTCCTGTGATCCAGATCCATCAGATCCACTCTCCCTGTATTAAATAAGGTGATGTCCTGTGATCCAGTCATCAGATCCACTCTCCCTGTATTAAATAAGGTGCTGTCCTGTGATCCAGATCCATCAGATCCACTCTCCCTGTGTTAAATAAGGTGCTGTCCTGTGATCCAGTCATCAGATCCACTCTCCCTGTATTAAATAAGGTGCTGTCCTGTGATCCAGTCATTAGATCCACTCTCCCTGTGTTAAATAAGGTGCTGTCCTGTGATCCAGTCATCAGATCCACTCTCCCTGTATTAAATAAGGTGCTGTCCTGTGATCCAGTCATCAGATCCACTCTCCCTGTATTAAATAAGGTGCTGTCCTGTGATCCAGTCATCAGATCCACTCTCCCTGTGTTAAATAAGGTGCTGTCCTGTGATCCAGATCCATCAGATCCACTCTCCCTGTGTTAAATAAGGTGCTGTCCTGTGATCTAGTCATCAGATCCACTCTCCCTGTATTAAATAAGGTGCTGTCCTGTGATCCAGATCCATCAGATCCACTCTCCCTGTATTAAATAAGGTGCTGTCCTGTGATCCAGTCATCAGATCCACTCTCCCTGTGTTAAATAAGGTGCTGTCCTGTGATCCAGATCCATCAGATCCACTCTCCCTGTGTTAAATAAGGTGCTGTCCTGTGATCCAGTCATCAGATCCACTCTCCCTGTGTTAAATAAGGTGCTGTCCTGTGATCCAGTCATCAGATCCACTCTCCCTGTGTTAAATAAGGTGCTGTCCTGTGATCCAGATCCATCAGATCCACTCTCCCTGTATTAAATAAGGTGCTGTCCTGTGATCCAGTCATCAGATCCACTCTCCCTGTGTTAAATAAGGTGCTGTCCTGTGATCCAGATCCATCAGATCCACTCTCCCTGTGTTAAATAAGGTGCTGTCCTGTGATCCAGTCATCAGATCCACTCTCCCTGTATTAAATAAGGTGCTGTCCTGTGATCCAGATCCATCAGATCCACTCTCCCTGTATTAAATAAGGTGCTGTCCTGTGATCCAGTCATCAGATCCACTCTCCCTGTGTTAAATAAGGTGCTGTCCTGTGATCCAGTCATCAGATCCACTCTCCCTGTATTAAATAAGGTGCTGTCCTGTGATCCAGATCCATCAGATCCACTCTCCCTGTATTAAATAAGGTGCTGTCCTGTGATCCAGATCCATCAGATCCACTCTCCCTGTATTAAATAAGGTGCTGTCCTGTGATCCAGTCATCAGATCCACTCTCCCTGTATTAAATAAGGTGCTGTCCTGTGATCCAGATCCATCAGATCCACTCTCCCTGTATTAAATAAGGTGCTGTCCTGTGATCCAGTCATCAGATCCACTCTCCCTGTATTAAATAAGGTGCTGTCCTGTGATCCAGTCATCAGATCCACTCTCCCTGTGTTAAATAAGGTGCTGTCCTGTGATCCAGATCCATCAGATCCACTCTCCCTGTATTAAATAAGGTGCTGTCCTGTGATCCAGATCCATCAGATCCACTCTCCCTGTATTAAATAAGGTGCTGTCCTGTGATCCAGTCCATCATTAAATAAGATCCAGTCTCTCCCTGTCATCCAGATCCACTCTCCCTGTGTTAAATAAGGTGCTGTCCTGTGATCCAGATCCATCAGATCCACTCTCCCTGTATTAAATAAGGTGCTGTCTGTGATCCAGTCCATCAGATCCAGTATTAAATAAGGTGCTGTCATCAGATCCAGTCATCCCACTCTCCTGTATTAAATAAGGTGCTGTCCTGTGATCCAGTCATCAGATCCACTCTCCCTGTATTAAATAAGGTGCTGTCCTGTGATCCAGTCATCAGATCCACTCTCCCTGTATTAAATAAGGTGCTGTCCTCCATCAGATCCACTCTCCCTGTATTAAATAAGGTGCTGTCCTGTGAGTCATCAGATCCACTCTCCCTGTATTAAATAAGGTGCTGTCCTGTGATCCAGATCCATCAGATCCACTCTCCCTGTATTAAATAAGGTGCTGTCCTGTGATCCAGTCATCAGATCCACTCTCCCTGTATTAAATAAGGTGCTGTCCTGTGATCCAGTCATCAGATCCACTCTCCCTGTATTAAATAAGGTGCTGTCCTGTGATCCAGTCATCAGATCCACTCTCCCTGTATTAAATAGAAGTGAATCTGACCTGCGTGAATCTAAGGACCTGCAAGGGGAGAATTAGTCTGATGACTAGATCACAGGACAGCCTGCTATTGCTTACAAGGAGAATAGTTCGATATCAGATCTGAGCAACGCAGTATGCAGGGAAAGTGAATCCCTGACAGATCACAGAGTGCTTACCTTGTGCTACAGAGAGGAAGTGAATCTGTTGTTTAATTTATCAGGACAGCACCTTGGCCCAATACGAGGGAAGGCGGGCCTCTGATGGATCTGAGTCTGAGACAGCACCTTATTCACAGGAGAAATGTGATAGTCTGAATCTGAGACAGCACCTGTGCTTACGAGAGAAGTGGATCTGTGACAGATCACAGGACAGCACTGCCAGGGAGGAAGTGGATCTGACTGGATCTGGGACATACCTGACTAGCCACAGGGAGAGTGGATCTGATGGATCTGGATCTGGGACAGCACCTTATTTAATGCAGGGAGAGTGGATCTGATGACAGGGATGCTACCTTATTATGCAGGAGAATAGTCTGATGGTCTGGTCTCAGGACAACCTGCCAATGGATGGACTCTGGCCTGAATCTGGGCCTCTGAGACAGCACCTTAATACAGGGAAATGGTGTGACTGAGACCTTCTCTGCTTTGAGAGAGTGAATCTGACTGTGACTGGATGCAAGGACAGCACCTATTTATGCAGGGAGAGTAGTCTGATGGATCTGGGCTATCTGAGACAGCACCTGCGTATACAGGGAGAAGTGAATCTGATGACTGGATCTGGGACAGCTGCCAACCACGAGGAAAACTCTGATAGTCTGAATCACAGGACCTTTTACCTGTGCTTTACAGAAGTGAATCTGGTAGATGCAGGACCTTTCTGCCCATCACACAGGGAAATGGTCTCTGTCTGGACACCACTAACACAGGGAAGTGACTGGATCACAAGGACGCTGCTATTTAACACAGGGAAAGTAGTCTGATGACTGGATCTGAGACCTTTGCTATTGCTACGAGGAGAGTGGATCTGATGAATCTCAGATCTGAGACAACTCCTACCAGCCTAACACAGGAAAGTGAATCTGACTGACTGAATCACAGGTTCTTCCTGCCAGCTAGCTCACAGGAAGTAGTCTGATGGATCTGGATCACGGGACGCTCACAACTCCACAGGAAGGGTGAATCTGATGACTAGATCACAGGACAGCTTCTGGCTAACACAGGGAAGTGGATCTGTGGATCTGAATCACAGGACAGCACCTTATTTAACACAGGGAGAGTGGATCAGTGACTGGATCTGGGACAGCACCGCTGTGCTGCAGGAGGAAGTATCGACAAGATCTGTGTACGAGTGAATCTGTGACAGATCGCAGGATAACTCCTGCCAACTAACACAGAGGAAGGAAGTGAATGTGTCTGGGACAGCACCTTGACTAATGCAGGGAAGGAGTGGATCTGATGACTGGATCTGGACAACACCTGCCCAACACGAGAGAGTGGATCTGATGGATGCAGATGCAGGACCTTTATTTAATGCAGGAGAGTGACTGGTCTGAGACATCTGGCAGGGAGAATGTGGATCTGGGTCACAGGACCCAGCACCTTATTATACAGGGAGAGTGAATCTGATGGATCTGGATCTGGGACATCGCCTTGCAGCCACAGGGAAGTGGATCTGATGGATCTGGATGCAGGACAGCCTGCTATTTATGCAGGGAGAGTGGATCGACTGGATCACCCAGGACAGCACACTTATTTAATGCAGGGAGAGTGAATCTGATGGATCTGGATCTGGGGACATGCCTTATTTAATACAGGGAGAGTAGTTAGATCACGGGACATGCCTTATTTAACGCAGGAGGTGAATCTGACGACTGGATCACAGGACAGCACCTTATTTGTTTACGAGAGAGTGAATCTGATGACTGGATCTGAGACCTTGACCCAACTCACAGGAAATGAATCTGATGACTGTCACAGGACAGCACTGGCCCATGCAGGGAAATTGAATCTGATGACTGTCACAGGACAGCACTGCCAATGATGAATCTGATGGTGCAGGACGGCACCTGTGCTTACAGGGAAGAGTGGATCTGATGACTGGATCACAGGACCTTTGCTAGCACACAGAAAGTGGATCTGATGGATCTGGATCTGAGACAGCACCTGTGCTGAAATGGGTGATGATGGATCCTGGGACAGCCCCATCATAGAGGATCCGTACATTTCCAGAGGCAGGGTTCTGCATGATGATGCACTGGTGGCTGGGCTCCTAATTGGATAACCATGTGTGCAATAGTTCACCATGGGTTCATTACTTAACCATCTGTTGTTCAGAACACTTTAACCCCACATGGCCAACCAGGTGCTTTAGATCTGTCGCTTGGGAGTCAAGTAGACATTCAACTATGTGGTCACTGTAGATGTCACAGTGTCGTATTTTGTGAGGCTACAGGTCCGACCACAGTGTCATATTTCTGGTGAAGCTACAGGTCAGACCACAGTGTCATATTTCTGGTGAAGCTACAGGTCAGACCATAGTGTCATATTTCTGGTGAAGCTGAGTCAGACCACAGTGTCATATTTCTGGTGAAGCTACAGGTCAGACCACAGTGTCACTTGTTTCTGGTGAAGCTACAGGTCAGACCACAGTGTCATATTTCTGGTGAAGCTACAGGTCAGACCACAGTGTCATATTTCTGGTGAAGCTACAGGTCAGACCACAGTGTCATATTTCTGGTGAAGCTACAGAGTCAGACCACAGTGTCATATTTCTGGGTAGCAAAAAAATGCAGGTCGAATGAAGCTAGGTCAGACCACAGTGTCATATTTCTGGTGAAGGTACAGGTCAGACCACAGTGTCATATTTCTAGTGAAGCTACAGGTCAGACCACAGTGTCCTTAACAATTGAAGCTACAGGTCAGACCACAGTGTCATATTTCTGGTAAGGTAAGTTACTGCATTCAAATCATGATGATCCATACATGTGCCAGAGCTTGACTTGTTATTCAGCCAATTTCATTGATGCATTTTATTATTCTAAATGTATATACATGTTTTTGTAAATTAAGTCCTATATTATATTAAGTCCTATAAACATGCATTCGATTTCCTGTGTATTGGAACAGCAGCTGAAGTTGGCACGTGTGCGTAGTGAGTGATATCTGTAAATGTGGCCTTTGTGTGCCAGCAGTTTCTGTTTGATGGTAAATACCTGCTCTGTGTGTGCCACTGGTCTCCCAGGCCAAACCAAACAGTAGAACTCATTAGGGCCGATCTGAGGGTCGCTAGGTGGATCCAGTTTACTGGGCACCGGCCAGGGAACCAGTGGAGGGGACTGGGGTTTCCCAATGAATTGTAGCTGAAGTGTTTATGTGGTCACTTCTCGTCATAGTAAAGTAGTCGTCTATGAAGAGAGAGAGAGAGAGAGGAGAGGGAGGGAGGGAGAGGGAGGGAGGGAGGGAGGGAGAGGGAGAGAGGGAGAGAGGGAGGGAGAGAGAGGAGAGGGAGGGAGGGAGGGAGGGAGGGAGGGGAGGGAGGAGAGGAGAGGGAGAGGGAGAGGGAGAGAGAGAGAGAGGAGAGGGAGAGAGAGATGGAGAGAGAGAGGGAGGGAGAGGAAGGAGGAGAGGGGGAGGGAGAGGAGAGGGGAGGGAGAGGAGGGAGAGGGAGGGAGGGCAGTATGGTAGTGTTATAGTTTCACGATGCACAAAAGGCTCGAGTCTGATTTTCCTGGAAAAAAAGGTAAGAAATAGGAGAGATGAGAATATGACTGACTGGTTAACTTGGGCCTGTACTGTGGCTTCATTAATGACCCGCTGAAACACTTTAGACCACTAAAGACTCGTGTCTCAACAACCAAACCCCTCAGAGCTCACAGTGTGTGCAGATTCCGTGGGACTTCGGTCTCAGTCGAACCCGGCCATCTGACCAAGGTTCTGTTCTGCTCAGGTTATCTGCAGAGGAGGCCTACATGTGGACCAAGCAGGTTCTGGCCATCATGGAGAAGTCCA
>CM055734.1:7235116-7360116 GCA_029465975.1 Dallia pectoralis
TCTTGCTGCCTCTCTCCCTTTCCCTCTCTCTTATTGAAGAGACAGCAGATTACATACGTCCTTTAACCTTCTGCTGTCCCTTGAATGAGAATAAACCCCCAGACTCACACACACACACACACACACGCGCACACACACACACACACACACACAGATGACACACTATAGTCTCTTATGCCCTGTCCTCATTCACGGCTCCTGCGTCATTTTCCCTCTCCGACTGACACTCCCCAGCCCTGAAAAGCTCTCCCAGCCAGCAGCCTAGTGGCTTCTAGCACTCTGTGTGCTGAGGAATGTGGGTAACCTAGCAACGGGATCTGAAGTGACAGATTGCTCGGTAGGTCCGTGATGGTCGGTTCTGCATTAGCATGGCTGGCTGTAACACACCTAGTCCAGCTGTATCTGGGCTGTAACACACCTAGTCCAGCTGTATCTGGGCTGTAACACACCTAGTCCAACTGTATCTGGGCTGTAACACACCTAGTCCAACTGTATCTGGGCTGTAACACACCTAGTCCAGCTGTGTCTGGGCTGTAACACACCTAGTCCAGCTGTATCTGGGCTGTAACACACCTAGTCCAGCTGTATCTGGGCTGTAACACACCTAGTCCAGCTGTATCTGGGCTGTAACACACCTAGTCCAGCTGTATCTGGGCTGTAACACACCTAGTCCAGCTGTGTCTGGGCTGTAACACACCTAGTCCAGCTGTATCTGGGCTGTAACACACCTAGTCCAGCTGTATCTGGGCTGTAACACACCTAGTCCAGCTGTGTCTGGGCTGTAACACACCTAGTCCAGCTGTGTCTGGGCTGTAACACACCTAGTCCAGCTGTGTCTGGGCTGTAACACACCTAGTCCAACTGTATCTGGGCCATTCGATCGTCCTGACGTAAAGGATGTGGTGTGGCAGGTCTGGTGAGGGTGAACAAAATAGGAACAGCAGAATAGAGGAGAATAACGTCATGCTCAGAACGTGTTGTTCATTAAAGAAGGGTTTAGTATTTTATTAGAATCTCCATTTGCTTCTGCCAAAAGCAACAGATGCACTTCCTGGTGACCAGACGAGGCATCAAAAACATGGCTCTGATACAGACCAGACAGGTACAGTAGAAACACAGTGGCTTGAATTTGAAAACCATCACCCATGGCGATCCGTTGCACTAATAAGAGAATTGTCCCAAAATACCGAAACTACATGACGACTGTCGTCTTGTGTGGTATCTCATGGCCAAAATCAAGCGCATATGAAATAGGGGATCTTGTGGATATGTCTAACGGGTTGCCCTGCGTCTCATGGAGCAAAAACTCGCCCTCCTGGCCTATTTAGAGAGCTGACCTCATCCACAAACCCCCACAACATATGGAAGCAGTGACTGACTACGGGGTCTCTTTTTATTAACCGTTTCGTCGTGCTCTAAGCTCAGCTCTCGCCTCCAGTCTCAACGTTGTTCTCGGCAGCAGGTTAATGGAACTTTAACACATGATCGGCGAGAAGTTAGCAAACACGGTTAACCTCATCCTGCTGAAGCAGTCTCATAAAGTAGCTGGTAAGAACGCTGTCCTGCACAGCACATGTTAACCACAAAGGTGTCGTGTTAGTTAATGGGTGGGGGGGTGTGGGGGGGTGCTGCAGAGTGTTGCATTTACCTATAACGAAATGTGCAGTCGCTTCTTGCGCTTTCTCACTTACTTTTTGTTTAAAAAAAGCAATGGCTGGAATATGGATCCATTTTGTGGTCGCCCAGAGCTTGTTTCATAGTGAAACAGCGGGTTTGAGTCCAGAGACCACCCCTATATGAATTACATGGTTACCGTACATTAAAAAGCTTTAGATAAAAGCTCTATGAAAAATTGCGGTGAATGGAATATTTTCGTGGGCGTTGAATATTTTAGTAGGCCCGTTATAAACAACAATACGTTTTTTGGTCCAATGGCACGTTGTGTTCGCTAATCCAAGTACGGCATATTATTTTTAAAATACCTTAAACTTTTGAGTGAAAAAAAAGAAATCGGGGCAGCAGTGTTGATCTTTTTTTATTCTGAGAGTCTACTTCCTGTTTTGCACACAATTAGTCTTGTAGCTGTTGCAGAAGACACTCGGAGGTGTCATGGCAACACACCCCCACCACGGCAAAGTTTCACTCATCACAGCGGTGGATGACAGTAGGTGAACACAGGTCAGTTAGCATAGCAAATCAAGCTAGGAATACCACTATATCACAGTCTCATGATGAGTGATGTCACTGATTGAAATGCTCCCAGCACGTGCTGTTAACTGGCTGCCCATTTCCCACTAGTTACATTTCACAGGTTCCCAGAGGTGCCATGTTGTGGGCCATTGGGGGAAACCTTGTGAAGCAGAGTCAACAGACCAGACTGGTGTGTGTTCTTTTGGGGGAATCAATTTTGGCGTATCTTAATAGCGTACTGTGTTCAACTGTGTTGGGATTGCCTGCGGCGTTTGCTCTTCATGTAGCCTAGCCAGAGAAACAACTAAACAATTTGTGCCAAGTGGTTTTTTGGGGGAAAATATATATACATTTTTAAATGTATGTAATTTCAATGGTGTAGTTGGCACTGTTCAAGCAAAATGACTCATGCGTGATGGTGTGAATGCTGCCACTACAATGCCACTACTGTTTGGCAGGTAATGAATATAAAGGTTAGGAGAGGACAAACAATCCAATCCGTTTTTCTCCTCTTGCACTGGGGACTTGATGAAGATTCCATATTCCAGTGGGTAGATTTCTAGGCTTTTGTCAGGGGCTTGGATGTGTGGTAAAACCCCGCTGATTTATTCCGGGTTATCCCTCTACGATCCACAGGGTGAAGGTCAGGGCTTGACTTTTGGACAAAGCTGCATTGTTAAAACACAGGTCAGCTATGTGTTTGGAGGTTTTAAAATCTAGAGATCGGCATATGTCATTTATTCCATAAATTGGTTTCGAAATTACTATTTTCTTTATTGAAGCCTGCTTCCATGGCCAGCTCGATTTAAGGCCGAGGTTTTCTCCATGTCTGCTTTTATGTTTTATGGTTGTCGCTCCGCTACTAATTTGCAATTCATTCTCTGTGAAATAAAAAAACAAAGGACAGAGATTTAATGACTCAGAATATAAAAAAAACATAGTAAAGATAAAGGTCCATAAACACCATTTGTCTTATGTCAAACTTGAAAAGTTTCTGTCAGATATGGCGGTTATCAAGAGAGTCTCACTAAGAAGAAGTTTACAAGCATTCAGATGTCATACTACCCATTTCAATAACACCACATGGTAAAACGCATTCAAAAGCTTCCATAGCAAGCACATTTGGGTGAGATCAGATACAGGTTTATAAACGCCCAAAGTGTAGGTCAATAGTGGAAGGTAATCTAAAATATCCAATATACCTATGTTTCAGACACAGTATAAAAGCTCACTTTCAGATTTACACAAATCTACACATTGTATTTAAATACAAATGTATTCACTTAACATTTGTTCACTTCTAAAATCTCATCTGTCAATTGCCATATCATTCGCTTTCATCTTATGAGAAAAACAATGTGCTACGTGCGTGATGGCCCTGGCTGGGTAACAGCTAAAGCCTCAGAATGGATCAAAGGCAGGGTAACAGCTAAAGGGTCAGGCAGGGTAACAGGTAAAGGGTCAGGTAGGGTAACAGGTAAAGGGTCAGGTAGGGTAACAGGTAAAGGGTCAGGTAGGGTAACAGGTAAAGGGTCAGGCAGGGTAACAGCTAAAGGTTCAGGCAGAGTAACAGCTAAAGGTTCAGCCAGGGTAAAGCATTAAAGGGTCAGGCAGGGTAACAGCTAAAGGCTCAGGCAGGGTAAAGCATTAAAGGGTCAGGCAGGGTAACAGCTAAAGGCTCAGGCAGGGTAACAGCTAAAGGCTCAGGCAGGGTAACAGCTAAAGGCTCAGGCAGGGTAAAGCATTAAAGGGTCAGGCAGGGTAACAGCTAAAGGCTCAGGCAGGGTAAAGCATTAAAGGGTCAGGCAGGGTAACAGCTAAAGGCTCAGGCAGGGTAACAGCTAAAGGCTCAGGCAGGGTAACAGCTAAAGGCTCAGGCAGGGTAACAGCTAAAGGCTCAGGCAGGGTAACAGCTAAAGGCTCAGGCAGGGTAACAGCTAAACGATGGCTCAGGATGGCTCAAACCCATCTCCATCAAGTTACTGCTAGCCAGGTTCCTTCCTCCTTCTGCAATACACAGAATGCCACCACTGACACTGAGTCACCCTGACACAATGGTGCCAGCCTGAGCACCTCCCACTTTCCCAGCCAGCGGAGAGTCGTGTAACCAGGGCTGGCCTGAATTTTGACTGACAGGAGCGGGCAGGGCAAGGACAGTGGAGAGTCACTCGTGAGAGGTAGAAGAGGTGAAGGAAGGAGGAGGACCCGCCGTTGGTGTCCCCCGTCAGCCAGTGGAAATGGATGTGAAAAAATGAACAATCAAGGTGCCACAGAGTCCTTGGCCTTGGAGAGACGAGAGGAGGTGGGTTATTCGTGGTTTGACGCCTCTGAGTTCATAATCACATCCAGAGAAGAATCCTACTCTGCCCCCGAAGCAGCTTGCTGAAATGAGCCATAACCTGTGGGGGGAAACAGTGTCCCTGAGACCGTTATCTGTAAGGCAAAGCAGCTACACAGTCACAGGCTCTTCTTTTTTTATCACCGCCCGCCCAGGAAGTAGCATTAGAGCTTATTGCGGTTGGGATAGAGGGGTCTCCGTTTGTCTTCATATTAGTTACGAGGCTCGGAGCAGCTTCCAACAGACATCCGTGTGGGCTGATAGTGAATGAAAGCCATGCAACAAGATAATCCTGCCTAGATACACATAGCTGACTCCCCTTGAATGGCACGGATATGTGTCTTCAAGGCAGAAGTGACTGTTATGCTGAGATACATAATTATCTCGTAGGGGCATGGTGTTAGAACAGGAATTTATTTTAATGAAATTCTGATTGTTATGATAATGCCCGTTTTGTCGAAGACCGATTTAAATATCAAGTGATCGGTTTATAATGGACCAATGAGTTACCGTTCATCTGTGTAGAGGGATGGGCTCTAGGCCAACCTATCAGCCAATCAGGGCTGTGTAAATTGTCACATTTGTTGGTGAACATACTCGCCGTCGAACTAAACAAACACAGAATAATTAATAAGGGAAAAATAGAGTCCCGGTTGAGTTTTGGATCTAAAAAGCGTTCTTGTTCAAGCTAACAGCTCGCATCAGAAGTCTTATTAGGGCGAATCCTTTTAATATCTCACATGATTACCAGCGTAATTAGAGACTTCATGCTGTTTTCCTTTCATTCAGATTAAACGATGGCTGGTGTTCCTCCCTTCTCATTTGCTACAGACTGCTCCTTCGAATATTCGAGGCACGTCTCTCCTTTGGTGGAGAGGCGGCTAACCGCCATCCAGCGTTTTGAGCTTCTCAATCGTTGGGATGTTAGGGTCTCCCATGCTCCTCTATCAGAGGAACTGGACCACTCTAGATGACCCCTTAACCCATACCAAGGCAGCCAGAGCAGGCAGCCAGAGCAGGCAGCCAGAGCAGCCAGCCAGAGCCAAAAGCGTCCTCGCTCTCCCCGCCAGGTGATGAAGAATAACATGACACAGTGCTGTGATGATGGAGGAGAGGATTCGATTCATCAAATGTTCACGTTACAATCCTGAACACAGAATAGAAGTTTGGAGGGATCTAGAATGTTCTGTTCAATCCTGAACACAGAATAGAAGTTTGGAGGGATCTAGAATGTTCTGTTCAATCCTGAACACAGAATAGAAGTTTGGAGGGATCTAGAATGTTCTGTTCAATCCTGAACACAGAATAGAAGTTTGGAGGGATCTAGAATGTTCTGTTCAATCCTGAACACAAAGTAGAAGTTTGGAGGGATCTAGAATGTTCTGTTCAATCCTGAACACAGAATAGAAGTTTGGAGGGATCTAGAATGTTCTGTTCAATTCTCAACACAGAATAGAAGTTTGGAGGGATCTAGAATGTTCTGTTCAATCCTGAACACAGAATAGAAGTTTGGAGGGATCTAGAATGTTCTGTTCAATCCTGAACACAGAATAGAAGTTTGGAGGGATCTAGAATGTTCTGGCGAACTGATCTGGTTTAATCCCATGGCAGGGCTCACAGCTGTTGTGGTCACTCAGAGCTTACACACGCACATGGTTCACACGCATACACACACACACAGACACACAAAAACACACACACACATTCTGAGAAAATACTACTACCCCTCAGTCTTAACTGATCCTCACACACACATACAGACCCAGTCTATGTGTAACACACACACACACACACTGCTGTCAATGGCCCACAAGCATTTTTTCCCATCTTATTGTTTTTTAATACTTCGTATACGTGTTTGTATGTGTGTTTGTATGAACAGGGCGTGCTGTGTGTGTCATCCCTGTTAAATGGGTATATGTAGGTTGAGGATTGTGTGTGGAATTAATGAGGCGTGACCCACCCAGTGTCAACCTTGAATGGAGCAGGCAGACGGACAGGCTGTCTGGGATGCTGCCTGATGACGAAAGCCGACTGGCTGTTTGTTTATCCTGCTGGCTGTTTGTTTGTCTGGCTGGCTGGTTGTCTGGCTGGCTGTTGGCGGAGGCCAGGCCATCCCCCGGAGAACCTGGGACTCAGCATGTGACACCCAGGACTGATCAATATCCTGCTCCTTTTGTCATGTGTTCCAGGGCCACATGCCTCCCCGTTCCACACCTCCTCCTCCTCCTTTGCTCCATTTTGTTCGATCAATGTCTCACACTTTCAGTCATCATCCCTCTCTTCTGCTCCTGACAGTTTTCGTCTCTCTTTTCTTCCCTAGCCCACTCTCTTCTCATTTCTCCTCTTTTTCTCTCCCCTTTTTCTTCTCTCACCGGCTCCTATCTCTCTCTCTCTTTCTCTCTCTCCCTCTCAGGCGTTAATCTCCTCGCCACTGTCATATATCTTTCCAACTCAACTCCTCTCTATCTCATTATTTCAGTAGACCTCCTGCTTTCTCTGTCTGGAAGTTTATTTTAACATTCACCTGATGAAAGGCATGACAAACGCCAGAGTAATATTCCACACACAGAGAATCAAAGTGGCAGAACAAAGCCTGTTGTCGGGCACCTTGTCTGGCTGTGAACTGGAGTAGAATAAATCAGGACTGGCACCGTGGGTCATTTGAACATTGAAGGGGCTCAGATCGTGTCATTGTGCTCACCGGAACAATTAGACCCAATATTCAACTGTTTAAGCAGCCATTGTGGTTCCCTCTCCACAACCGCCACTTTCTGCTCAGTGCGGGTGCCTTATTGTCAGGGCCTGGGGTGTTCTCTCCGAAGCGAGGGTGTCCCACGAGGGACCAGAACCTCATATTGGAGAGAAGTGCATAACGTGTCGATGAAGCTCTCTCGTTGCTATGACTCCACCCACCAGCTCCGTATGATGTCTACGTGTCTCCTGTCCAGGGCGTGCCCCACCCCCTCCACAGCCAGACCAATTCCGACAGTGAGGCGGCACGTCTACCTTGAGTCTGAACAACTGTCCAATTAATAATTGACATGGATTTGAACTGACGAGTGTTCACTGTTCCACACAGACCCTTTGTATCTATTTCCTAACGGTTCTGATAAGAGAAAGTGGAAAATGGCACCTTTTTATTTTGTTCTGATATGTGGCTCTTGATTAAAGCTCTTAATGAATTCGGCCCATTTAGACCTTATAGGACAGGCATTTACTTTAACCAATTACAAACCCCACGTTGCCGTGATACGGTGCTTCTGGTCGTGTTCCGCTTTCGAATTGTTTTTCTTCCCTGTAGGACCGCTTAACTAATCGGAGAAGAAGCTGCGTTAGTGTGCTAAGGATGTGGGTTTCTGTAGGGAGCACCGCTGACGGCTATCAGCGGGTTTCAGGGCTGTTACGCTGCTGCAGAGGAAGGGGGAGGAGATAAGCGGAGAGCGGACGCACAAGTGCCCACGGCTAGCAGGTGTTTTCTGTTGTCTGAACAGGAGGGAATAATTAATCAATGGAGAGTCAGAGTGTGAAAGTAAAAGCGGGGAAAGGGGCGTTGGGAGCGAGATGAAAGGTGTCGGGTTTAAAGGGAGCAGGCGTCGATGAGCTCCGTCTCCGGCGTCTGTTCGGGGTCCATAGTGGGTTGTGTTCGTTGTGTAGCGTCAGGGGCCCGGGCTCTGTTAGTGGTCGGACACACCCGTCTGTCTGGCTGCGAGGACTGTCTGTTAAAGAGACCTATTGCAGGGTGTTGAATAACAAGGCCCCCTAGACAACTCTGTGGTTACTGCAGAATGTGTGTGTGTGTGTGTGTGTACTCCAGCATGAGTTCTTGTCACTGTGAGCATCCCCCATCATCTAACAACAGCAATATATTCCGATTGGAAGCAACTATAATAACGACAGCTCACTTCCATAGGCTACATCACCATGCATCGTCTAGCGCACGCGGACCAGCTGACAGAGGTCAATACAACAAATGCCGTGGTCCCGAAACCGACCCGGTCTCTGTGCTGCGGCAAGCGTTGTGTGGCAGCAGAACCAAGAGAAACCCATCAAACGAGCTGCCCAAGCGAAGCCGCTCCACAAGACCAGCTAAATGTCCTCTGCTATGCACGCTACGAGGCAGCTAACGCTGAAGCGTGCGTTAGAGCACCCTGCTGTTCCGGTTCACTGTGTGCTCTCGCTCTCCGAGGGCCCTCTGATGCGTTTGAACTGGTAAACATTCAGGTACTGTCTCTGCGACCGACAGGTTTTTCTGCAGACCACCAACGTCGCCGAGCTCAAGAATGCAAACGCCCAGCAGCGATCACATCTGCGGCAAACAAATGCTTTGATAGGCAGGTCGTGGCCTTCCCCCTGGTGACATTCTGGTAACTCCAGCCAGTATAAGGAGCCCTACTGGCCTCCGGCTCAATTAGATCAAAATGATTCCCTATTTGAGAATGCTGCTGGTCGATTACAGCTCCCTGGACCATCCAAAACGTCTACATCAGGAAGTGTCAGAGAAAGTCAAGAAAAATAGTCCAGTTATCCAAATCGAAATTGTTGTCTATACTAGCGCACCGTCGGCATGACAACGAGTACTAGTGCATCATGTCTCAAACAGCTAGAACAGCTTCTACCACCAAGCCGTGAGACTGTTAGCCGTGAGACTGTTAGCCGTGAGACTGTTAGCCGTTAGACTGTTAGCCGTTAGACTGTTAGCCGTTAGACTGTTAGCCGTGAGACTGTTAGCCGTTAGACTGTTAGCCGTTAGACTGTTAGCCGTGAGGCTGTTAGCCGTTAGACTGTTATCCGTTAGGCTGTTAGCCGTGAGGCTGTTAGCCGTTAGACTGTTAACCGTTAGACTGTTAGCCGTGAGGCTGTTAGCCGTTAGGCTGTTAGCCGTGAGGCTGTTAGCCGTGAGGCTGTTAGCCGTTAGACTGTTAGCCGTGAGGCTGTTAGCCGTTAGACTGTTAGACGTGAGGCTGTTTGCCGTGAGGCTGTCTGCCGTCCAGCGTGAGGCTGTTAGCCGTGAGACTATAAAACATGACCGCAAAATGATTCATCATTGGCTAAAGCGAAAGGTCCCGTATTGGTGCTAACCCGCTAGTACTGATATTATGCTCTCGCAATGGCCTATAAGCTGGGTTAGCCAGGAAATTAAAGGGAGATTCAGACACAGTGCTCTCTGTCAGACACTGTGTGTTATAATATAGTGAGGTTGGGTGATGTCACAAGGGAAAGTACTCCTATCTGACTGGGTTCTGCCTTAAACGAGGTACTACACGAAGTTGTTTGAAACTTTCAAAGACTATCTCGTGTCCCTGTATTAGTCTCCATTTATCATTTTCACTCACCCTCTCTTGTACCGATCTCTCTATTTCTCCCTCTCTCTCGCTCTGTGGTCAGTCAGTGATGCCGTGGGAAGTGTCTGGGCCAAGGGGTGTGGCCACATGCGTTGAGCTGCTGCTCTGCTGATGAATGAGAGCAGATAGGCTTCTTATTAGTGATTCGTTCTTAATCTGGCCCTTGTTTTCCCTCTCCTACCAGAGTTTTGGACCACATTCCCACTTGCTGCCTGTTTCTTTTAGTGACTGATGCAGGGCACGCCTCCTACTCTCTGAGGACATGGAAAAGCTTGAAGACACTAGGAGTCAGGAGGCTTGGAAAAAGAGACAGAGCATAGAGAGGGAGGGAGAGAGAAAAAGGGAGGGAGAGAGAAATAGAGAGATAGCAGAGATACAGAGCTCCTATTGAGATCCTGAATATTGTCTAATGACCTGTCTGAGGACAGCCTGTGGCTTCAGCTGAGGGCTAGATCGTCAGTCTGTCACCACGGTAACACTGCGATTTACAGTCTGTTTGTCTCCTCAGTGCAATAAAAACAACAATAGCAGTATTATTTTCATGTGTCTTTTGCAGGCTGATAATGAGCTGACATTAATTCTCAGAGGATGAATATGACTGTCCATTGGCTGGGAAACAACAGTTTCCTGTTGACAGTGCTAATAATGTTGGGGCTGCGCATTTGACGGGGCGGCAGGATTTTCTGATCTCATCACGTTCTAGCACCTTCCTTCAGTGTCTGGGTCTAAGCTAAGATAATGTAGGTCATCGGGGGAGTGTGTGTACCCTCACAAGCGTTGCTCGGATGCCTATAAGGGAAGCATAACGCCATCTTCAACTCTCTAAAATCCATTGGGTGTTATTGCGATGATATAGGGCCACAAATACAATTGGATTTGATACATTTGGGCAAGGGAAAGAAGTCCTAAGGGGTGTCGTGCAGAGGGAGCCAGGCAGAGTGGATAATCACGATTGTGGCGTTTTATTTTATTCAATAAGAAAATATCAACACGTACATCGAGCGGAAAACACTGAACTACAATAAATGTGCGCAAAATAGTGTCTTACCTCGAACATCAGAAAGTGAACTAGAGAAATAACACTCACCAAACAGCTAGGAACTTCAAATAATATTCACCCACTAGTGCCACTTCCCAAGACACTTAAATAAACTTGCTAATCACTAACTAAGAACAGCTGTGCACAATTCAAAACAAACCACTGGAAAACCGGAAGTGCACCCCACTAAATACCCTGTGTGGGAACCTGGCATTCACCACTTGTGAACTAGTTCATCACTCGTGACAGTACCCGAGATATGCCACTGGAAATACACTGTAGATCCAACACATTGTGTCTACTAAAGGGTGAAGGAAAAAACATTGATCATTTCGTAAAATTTTTAAAACCTGAGCACTTTTGACAGGGGCCAAATTGTTAGGGCCAGACAACTGGGTCAGAGAATCTCTGAACAGGCAAGCTTTGTGGGGTGCTCCCGCTCAGCAGTAGTGGGTCCAAGATGGGACAAACCACAAACCGGCTACAGGGTTTTGGGCGCCCAAGACTAATCGATTCGCGAGGGCATCGAAGACTATCCCGTCGGGTCCGTACCGACAGAAGGCCTACTATGGCGCAAGTCCTAGAAAAAGTAAATGATAGTTAGCGAAGAAAGGGTGGCAGAGTTGTGCAAAACGCACCCCTGCTGTTTATGGTGCAGCGTAGCCACAGACCGGTCAGAGTGCCCATGATGACCTCATGATGACCCCTGTCCACTGTCGGCACACGGAGTACTGACAGCATATTTGGCATAATGTTTTTTGACTTATCAGTGTAAATCCACTATATTTTACTTATAGAAGCCCCGCCCCGCTCACCCAACCCTCTCATTGGCTGGAGGCCATCAGACTTGTCGGGCCGGTGCTGGCAGTAATGTTACTCATGGAATAATCAATGACAGAATACCCTTGTGACCCGTTCTCCATGTGTCCCCTGTTTCCAAGCCCTGTGTGGGTCGCGGTGTGTGTATCCTGGTGTGTATCGCAGTGTGTGGGTCTTTTCTCTTGACCATGAAAGGCAGTGTGTGTGTGTGTGTGTGTGTGTGTGTGTGTGTGTGTGTGTGTGTGTGTGGTGTGTGTGTGTGTGAGTCATCCGAAGCTTTGTGTGTTGGTGTGAATGCATAAGCAAATGTGTAAACATGTTTGTGTCAGGCTAGAAAGCTCCCAGTGGACCGTTTATACATATTACAAGAGGTGCTATTGAGATACTCTGCCTATACCAGAAAGTCAACTTGCAGGAAACTGTTATTAACCATTCCGCTGTGAATTGAAACTTAGATATCCCTGAAATCAAAGACAGCTATCTCATACCTATATTGTTGTCAGATGAATAAAGTTATAGTCAACGTTTGTAAAAGGGGGCTTTTTAAACGAGAGTTGAAACCATCTACACTGCATCGCATTCTGATACTGAATACAGTGATGACAGCTGAACCTGTTTTCCATTATGACTGCGCTGTACTTAACGTCATCCATTGGTTTCTTGTAGAGACAGTGCTTCCCTGTCTAAGTCCTGCAGGAATGTTGCCTGGATGACCGCTTCCTGTTTTTGCGCGAGAGGTCGCCATTTTTCTAAAGAAGCCATTGTAATTTTCCACATATCTATAAGTATACTATCACAAAAAAAAATGCTTTTCATCAATCCAGATGATGAGATTTTTCTAAGGCGTTACGCAATCAATCAAAGAATGCAAGGCCTTGACATCTGATCTTGCTCCTCTATACAGTGTATTACGGCTACTTGTTCACCTTAACCTTCATAAAAAAATAGCAGACTGGATGTACTATCGATTTACAGTCAAATTCATAATCTCTTCTGTCTCCCTCTCTCTCCCATCTCTCCCCCCTTCTCCCTGTCTCTTCTTCCCTCTCTCTCCCTTTCTCTCTCTCTCTCCCTACACATCGTTCCATTGCTCTCTCCCTATTCTCTGCCCTTCATCTCCCTCTGTCCGTCTTCCTCTCTACAGATTATAGATAATGGGCTGTGTGCAATGCAAGGATAAAGAAGCAACAAAACTCACGGACGATCGAGACACTAGTATCTCCCAGAGTGCCGCAGGCTACCGTTATGGCGCCGACCCGACGCCACAGCACCAGCCCTACCCCAGTTTCGGGGTCACTGCCATTCCCAACTTTAACAACTTCCAGTCGCCCGTCGGCCAAGGGATGACCGTCTTCGGCGGGGTCAGTACCTCATCCAACTCCGGGACCCTGCGCACCCGTGGAGGAACAGGTAGAGTTTTTTCTAAATGATCACCTTTAACCTCCTGGCTTGTCTTGACCTGCTACAAGAGGACCTCTGCATTTACACTGAACTAAGTGTCCACACAGTCAGTAATTGGGGTCCAGAATTTTTACGTTTTCACTTTTCTCCTAGTGGGGAATATTGATGCACTCCCTAAACATTTGAATTGATGTCTGTTAGCTCATATCCTGAGTAAGTCTCAAAATATATATATTTACGCCTTTTTTCGTGTTCAGGCACCACCGTTAATTTGGAAGCCCTCTGCCAACTGAATTCGGTACCCGTTTACTGACACAAAAATGGTACTGTTTTATCTGGCTATACCGAGTACTGGTAGTTATATCCTGTTAGCAGTCGGTTCATCTGTATGAAATTAGCTAACGGAAGAAATGGAAATTCACAGCTACTGTGCTGTCCCCCATGACCTTATTTCGCTGAATGGACAGGCTTCAGATAAGTTAATAATAAACCAAGCACAACCAAAGCCTGTCTCTTGCTGTTCCTTTGTCACATGCTTTGGGGGTTTCTTAGAAACGGTGAATGTGGTCACGCCCATACGACGTGACGTACCCCGTGACTGCTGGGACTGCTAGATGCATCTGAATTGTGGCTCCCAGAAACCTTAAGTGTTGTTTTTTATGTCGGTCGCGCTTTCTGTCTCTCTCCCTTTCTGTCTCTCTCCCTTTCTGTCTCTCTCCCTTTCTGTCTCTCTCCCTTTCTTTCTCGGTCTCCCTCTGTCACGTTAAAGGCTATTCTGTGGTCGTCCCCACAGGCGTTGCTCTCAAATCCCAGGGTCTTCATTTCATCAGTACGTCTCCTCTACCGCCAATCACCAGGGTCTTGGTTAGCCACAGCCTCATTTGAATGTTGCTTGTGTGCAACCGTGACGTGGTTGATGGAAGGCTAGGCCAGGCTGGCTTGTGTCAATACCATGTGTGGGACATACCAGATAATCTAATCACACCATGTTTTGATCAAAACTCATCTAATTGGTCAGAGCAGTAATTGGTGTGAATTGGGCTGCTTTGTAAACATAGCCTTATGATGGCTGTCTAGACATGTGGAAACGTATCCTGACTGCCTGGAAGTGTATCCCTGGACACTTGGCAGGCTTGGGGTCTGTCTCGATCCTTTAGATACTTCCCCAGTGACGCGAGGCTGTTATAGGTGTCTCTGTGTGACCTGGAGAGCGTTTTTCTGTTGGACTAAAATATTCTATAACGTGTTATGTCCTAAACAGATTACATAATGCATACACTGAGTTGATAATTATTTAGAAAGTACGTTTTGTTGTTGTTTGGGTTCTGTACACTAGCTCGCACATTTGTTTGAATGTTTTGAATGTTTTTGTTACTTGTGAGAGTTTAGCATGTATCTCCTGTTATAGTTACTGGTGTGAGTTTAGCATGTATCTCCTGTTATTGTTAATAAAGAGAAGTTAGCATGTATCTCCTGTTATTGTAAATAACGACAAGTTAGCATGTATCTCCTGTTATTGTTAATAATGAGAAGTTAGCATGTATCTCCTGTTATTGTTAATAATGAGAAGTTAGCATGTATCTCCTGTTATTGTTAATAAAGAGAAGTTAGCATGTATCTCCTGTAATTGTAAATAACGAGAAGTTAGCATGTATCTCCTGTTATTGTAAATAACGAGAAGTTAGCATGTATCTCCTGTTATTGTTAATAACGAGAAGTTAGCATGTATCTCCTGTTATTGTTAATAACGAGAAGTTAACATGTATGTCCTGTTATTGTAAATAACGAGAAGTTAGCATGTATCTCCTATTATTGTAAATAACGAGAAGTTAGCATGTATCTCCTGTTATTGTTAATAATGAGAAGTTAGCATGTATCTCCTGTTATAGTTAATAATGAGAAGTTAGCATGTATTTCCTGTTATTGTAAATAACGAGAAGTTAGCATGTATCTCCTGTTATTATAAATAACGAGAAGTTAGCATGTATCTCCTGTTATTGTTAATAATGAGAAGTTAGCATTTATCTCCTGTTATTGTTAATAACGAGAAGTTAACATGTATGTCCTGTTATTGTAAATAAGGAGAAGTTAGCATGTATCTCCTGTTATTTTTAATAATGAGAGTTTAGCATGTATCTCATGTTATTGTTAATAATGAGAGTTTAGCATGTATCTCATGTTATTGTTAATAATGAGAGTTTAGCATGTATCTCATGTTATTGTTAATAATGAGAGTTTAGGATGTATCTCATGTTATTGTTAATAATGAGAGTTTAGCATGTATCTCCTGTTATTGTAAATAACGAGAAGTTAGCATGTATCTCCTGTTATTGTTAATAAAGAGAAGTTAGCATGTATCTCCTGTTATTGTTAATTTGTGAAAGGTGTGCATGTCTTGGGGCTATAGTGTTTGTGTATTTGGACACTTTTCACTCGTAACTATTCACGATTCATTTATAATATAAATATAAACAAGATAATCACCGGAAGATTCTCACATCCAGGAATGTCTCCAGCCTCTAGGATAAAAGCTAACAGCGCAACACCCACGCTTCTGTCAGTCAGTTTAGTTACAGCCTTTTAAAAGAGTTTTTTCTGCTCATGCTAATAGTGTGAGTGCTGACGCTGTGTGTTTCTCTCACCAGGAGTCACCCTCTTCGTGGCTCTTTATGACTATGAGGCCAGGACAGAGGACGACCTGAGCTTCAGGAAGGGGGAGAAGTTTCAGATTATCAACAGCACGTAAGTATAGTACAGCACAGCCGCTTGGCACTCGTCACGTTTACTGGGCGGGGGTTATAGACTGGTTGATGAGAGTCATTTAAATATCATACTGCGCTAGTTATTTTCAGCTGTTTTGACTGGTTAAATGTGATGGAATTGCTCGAACGGCAGTTCTATTTCAAATTGTCTACACGTGAATAAAGCAGCGATTCATTCCACATTCTAATTTTGCCGTGGTTGATTTGGACCGGTTCTGTGTTGTTCTTCAGTCGTGCTCTGCTGCAGACTCTGCTTGTGGGGCCTGTTGTGGGGCCTGTCTGAGACAACACACTCTGTTTCCTGTTTGCACTGTCCTGTTACTCCTCTCTGTCAGCACAACTGTCTTTCACCAGCTTGTCTGTTTTGAAGACATGCTGCCCTGAGCTCTGATGAATGGGGATTTTCCTCCATTGGAGACTCCTTCTCAGCAAGGCTTAGCCACAGTACTGTGCCAATCTGTATGTTATATATCACTGGTTCTGGATGGGTCTAACTGTCTCCCGGGTTCTGGGGTAGTTCAAATTAAAGCCCAGTCAGCACATTGACTTTTTTCATCTGGACCTACACATATTCATACTTTTTTAACACAGTCTACACCTATTTATACTGATTTACCAGGATTTACACCCCCTACTACTTTTTTGGTGAGGATCTACACCCGTCCATACAGTTTTAGTACGATCCACACCCATCTGTACAGTTTTAGTACGATCCACACCCATCCATACAGTTTTAGAACGATCCACACCCATCCATACAGTTTTAGTACGATCCACACCTATCCATACATTTTTAGTACGATCCACACCCATCCATACATTTTTAGTACGATCCACACCCATCCATACTGTTTTAGTGCGATCCACACCCTTCCATACTGTTTTAGTACGATCCACACCCGTCCATACTGTTTTAGTACGATCCACACCCTTCCATACTGTTTTAGTACGATCCACACCCGTCCATACTGTTTTAGTGCGATCCACACCCTTCCATACTGTTTTACTAGCTGACATCCTGTATAAGGGCTCCTCCTCACACACCAACGTCCTGTCAACCCACTGCCTTCCCATCTAGATCACAAGCGGGAAGACACCCCTTTTATGGACTTCCTCATCCCCTCCTCTTCCTCAATGTCGCCCTCCTCCTGTGCTTGAGCCAGTCAGTGCTACGCCCTCAGCCCTCCATCATCCCCCATTCGTCCGTCTGCCCACTCCCGCTGCTCCTTCCATTTTTTCCACTTCCTTCTTGGCAGCACCCAGGCTCTGTTGCAGCTTGGAACACTGCCCCCTGCTGGATATTTGAGGAACATCCCAGTCCCAGTCTGCTACCTGATCCAGGCTGACAGACCAACAGGCCAACAGACACAGAGTCAGGCCCATATGGCAGATGCCGTTTCAGGCATAGTTCACGTGAGCAGCCCTCTACATGGGCACGCTGGGCACAGAGTAGTGACAGAAGGGATTGTTGTGTTGGCATCCCTAACCTCACTCTGTGAATGAATCGAAGAAGTTACTAGGATGGATTCCAGGCGATAAGGTGTTTATAATGCGTCTCAGGTGCTTATAATGCGACTCAGGTGTTTATATGCGTCTCAGGTGTTTATAATGCGACTCAGGTGTTTATAATGCGTCTCAGGTGTTTATAATGCGTCTCAGGTGTTTATAATGCGTCTCAGGTGTTTATAATGCGACTCAGGTGTTTATAATGCGACTCAGGTGTTTATAATGCGACTCAGGTGTTTATAATGCGTCTCAGGTGTTTATAATGCGTCTCAGGTGTTTATAATGCGTCTCAGGTGTTCATAATGCGTCTCAGATGTTTATAATGCGACTCAGGTGTTTATAATG
Source organism: Dallia pectoralis (assembly GCA_029465975.1). NCBI lineage: Eukaryota > Metazoa > Chordata > Actinopteri > Esociformes > Umbridae > Dallia > Dallia pectoralis. The sequence goes on from CM055734.1 coordinate 7,252,862, forward strand.
CGTCTCAGGTGTTTATAATGCGACTCAGGTGTTTATAATGCGTCTCAGGTGTTTATAATGCTTCTCAGGTGTTTATAATGCGACTCAGGTGTTTATAATATGACTGTTAGGGAGTATCTTTTTTGTACCATGTCTCTTTTTTTACCACCTCATAAAAATGAAATATATCCATTTTATTTTAGTTTTGTGGTTTGACTTTAACGGTTAGTAGGTTTCTCATTGTTTTGGTGCATATTTTACTGCTGAACATTGTAGCTGTAGTGGACGCCAACGTGACTCCAGTCTGTCAACACAATCTATCCCCACATCATGCCTTCACAGTCCTCACCAGAGGGAGGGAAGATGGTTACAGGGCTGCATTTCTGGAGACAGGAGGAGGCTGGTTACAGTGTAGCATTTCTGGAGGCTGGTTCTGTCTTTGTTTACCCATGTTTTTCTATCGTTGTGGTCTAGACAAGTTGGTTTCAAACGACTTTCTTTAGAAAGAAGGAAGTGCTAGATCAACAAACATAGGCCCTTCCTTTCCACCCAGAAATCTCTGCTTCTCCCTGCAACCTCTCCTCCATCCACCAATATCTCCTCCACCCAGCCGTCTCTCCTCCACCATCAGTCTCTCCTCCACCCAGCCGTGTCTCCTCCACCCAGCCGTCTCTCCTTCACCCATCAGTCTCTCCTCCACCCAGCCGTGTCTCCTCCACCCAGCCGTGTCTCCTCCACCCAGCCGTCTCTCCTCCACCATCAGTCTCTCCTCCACCCAGCCGTGTCTCCTCCACCCAGCCGTCTCTCCTTCACCCATCAGTCTCTCCTCCACCCAGCCGTGTCTCCTCCACCCAGCCGTGTCTCCTCCACCCAGCCGTCTCTCCTCCACCCATCAGTCTCTCCTCCACCCAGCCGTGTCTCCTCCACCCAGCCGTGTCTCCTCCACCTAGCCGTGTCTCCTCCACCCAGCCGCGTCTCCTCCACCCAGCCGTGTCTCCTCCACCCAGCCGTGTCTCCTCCACCTAGCCGTGTCTCCTCCACCCAGCCGTGTCTCCTCCACCCAGCCGTGTCTCCTCCACCATCAGTCTCTCCTCCACCCAGCCGTCTCTCCTCCACCCAGCCGTGTCTCCTCCACCCAGCCGTGTCTCCTTCAAACTGTGCTGGCGTGTTGGAACATTGTAGCCCTCCAGAGGGAACTCCCATTCTTCTCTCCAAACAAAAGGAACTGGCCCTGTTTCAGTCTGTGAAGTTGTCCCCAGGCGCTCCCTGTCGTGTTTTTATTCAGGACAAATGAAAGACACGCGCCTGCTCCGGTACCACTGCCATCATCTCCTCCCTGTCCCTCCACCGCTCATGGAGCAGTAAGCAGTGTGTGTTGCACTATACTTGTTTGGGAGATAAAATTTAAGAGGACCAGTGGGAGTGTGTGTGTTTATGTGTGTTTTCATGGTACGACACGGACCTCCCCTTGGAGCCAGAACCCACCGCGCCTGTACCATATATACCGTCGCCGTGTGTGTTTGGTGAACTCGCGGTGCAGCAGGAAAGGAGGTAGAAACACGAAGGAGGCCGGGAGGAGAGGATGAGTTTTAGGTAACTGTGGATTACAGGCACACAGAGGGATTATCCACGCAGTGTTTAAGGGGAGGGCTGGAGAACGGGTTTCAGGAAGTGGAGAAATGAGATGACACGTATAAGAGTGATGTAGAAGAGGGTGGGAGGGAGTGTAGGAGAGGCAGTGATTCGAGGAAGAGGACATGAGACGATAATGTGGCATTGGCATTCAAGCCAAGAGGTCCTCCAAGGGCAAATGCTGCCTTTTTCTAGCACTTTAGTCCATTCATGTGATTGTCATCACTTAAAATGTTACTGAAAATGACTTTTAGCAGAGAGCAATTTCTCTTTTGCAGGAGTTGGTGTGGGAGTTATTGGATGAGAGGTTCCAACTTCTTTTTAAATTGGTTAATTTACAAATGGACCTCCTGCTGATGGAACTATGCACTCCACAATTCCATCCCAGTATAACTGGCTTACTTTTATGCCATTTTGTTTTAGCAACTCATGCACTAAAAAGGAATTATCATTGTATTCACAATTTCACAGTAATATATGTTTGATACCACTTGGCTTTTTAGGGCATTTTCTGTCTGTCTCTGTTTATCTCTGTCCGTCTCTGTCTGTTCCTGTCTGTTTCTGTCTCTGTCCGTCTCTGTCCGTCTCTGTCTGTTTCTGTCTGTCTCTGTTTGTCTCTGTTTGTTTCTGTCTGTCTCTGTTTGTCTCTGTTTGTTTCTGTCTGTCTCTGTTTGTTTCTGTCTGTCTCTGTTTGTCTCTGTTTGTTTGTTTCTGTCTGTCTCTGTTTGTCTCTGTCTGTTTCTGTCTGTCTCTGTCTCTCTGTCCGTCTCTGTCTGCCTCTGTCTGTCTGCCTCTCTGTCTCTCTTTATCCTCTGGTTGTAACCATAGTGCTGCCATATATTACCTCCCCACGAACAAGACATGTTTGGGTCATCTTTGCAAATGATTTACCACAACCTATGTCATTGACCTTAAGCATTCTTATTACCTCTGAAATCAAAATAAAGTAATATATGTATTTAGCAGATATATGCTGTAAATATATAATGATTAAGTTCAAGTTTTTTTCTAGAAGTAATATTTGTGTCATGGTATGCTCAACTGGCACAGATCTGTCACTTTCTCACACACCCTCTCTCACCCTCTCTCCTCATCTCTCCCCCTCTCCACCCCACCCCCCCTCTCGCCCTCTCAGTGAAGGAGATTGGTGGGACGCCCGTTCTCTCACCACTGGTGGAAATGGCTACATTCCCAGTAATTACGTGGCTCCAGTGGACTCCATCCAAGCAGAAGAGTGGGTAGCAGTCTGTCACAATGGGTGTTGTTGGGACGGCTCTCTGACAGAGCTGAATACACGGCACACACACACACACTTCTACTGTCACGTCACTCACAAACACCCACGCGCCCCCTCCCGTTCGCCCCTCAGACCAGAACTCATTCTCCGGTTCGCCCCGGTTCGAGAGATCGGAGACAACCAGGGGAGACGAGGGTGATGTCACGCGTTTATACATGTCACAGAGCCTCCGAGTTAACCGCCAAGACGAGGTCCAGAGGAGAATTAAATTATACTGGGATTTGAGTGTCTCCACAGGGCCGGCACTTCACCAGCTCATTAAAAATAAAACATATCTGACACTTTAAAAGAAAGTACAATTGCGACCAGATAATCGAGTAAAATGATGAGTTCTCTGGCGATCTGTGAAGTCAGAAAGAGTCTGTGCGAGTTTTAATACAGTGCGTACGTAATAGGGGTTTAATTGGGGCGTTGCTCAATTCGTCAACACTAACTAGTTACGGGTCGACGATTTATTGACAGTGTCACACTGAGAGGTTAACCATGCGCGTGACCTGTGACCTTCCACCTGTGATCGCCTGAGGACCCTTTACACACACACACACACAGCGTCTACTGTAATCTGCATCCAGGCAAGATACCGGGCTTTAAATGGTTTCCATCACTCCGTATTGACCCGGGTCTCTATGTCAACCCACTCTCTGTAGCTGGTACTTTGGAAAGCTGGGCAGGAAGGATGCAGAAAGGCAGCTGCTGTTCACTGGAAACCCCCGCGGAACCTATCTGATACGTGAGAGCGAGACCACGAAAGGTAAAGTGGAACCCACCCAAGACGATGTGTTTATATGCTACGTGTTTATATGCTACGTGTTTATATGCTACGTGTTTATATGCTACGTGTTTATATGCTACGTGTTTATATGCTACGTGTTTATATGCTACGTGTTTATATGCTACGTGTTTATATGCTACGTGTTTATATGCTACGTGTTTATATGCTACGTGTTTATATGCGCCCAACAGGAGTGCATGATTATCTCCTGTCTCTATAAAGAAAAAGTGTGAAGATGTATGTGTGTACGGGTAAATACGTGCCTTTTACCTGTCAAAAATCGATCTCCTTTCATTGTGGCGTTCGTTAGCAGTCATCCGATTGTCAAATTACCTCAACAAGTACGTACGTGCATATCCGCCAACTCCAGAATCATTTCAGCACTACAGAAACACACCACTCTGATTCCCTACACCCAACCAGAGAACAGTGAATTGTTTTGAACCACAATAGGTTCATTGGGAAAAGGTTGCCAGGGCAATTTATAAAACAAAGTTACACTTTGACGGGCACTCATGACTCATATAGCCCCGCCCCCAACCCACCACCCCCTTATTCGACCAGAAAAACCTCCCAGCGTGATAATAAAAAAAAAAGATTGAATATTTCTCGGTCCACTACAAAACATTTTCCGTTACCATCACAGTGTTTAACATAGCATGACGCGAGTGAACGTTTTCTCCGTGACTTCGTCTCCGCAGGGGCCTTTTCACTGTCCATACGGGACTGGGATGACGTGAAGGGCGATCACGTCAAGCATTACAAGATCCGTAAGCTGGACAGTGGAGGGTACTACATCACCACTAGAGCTCAGTTTGAAACCCTGCAGCAGCTGGTGCAGCACTATTCAGGTACGAGTTACAATCACCATCAGCACCATTCATTCTGTATTATTACAATGAGCACATTAACTGGGCAGCGACTAGTCACAGCAAGTTACACAAGATGTTTAGACTTCGGTGTAGTTAGGGGCAGTCGAATCTGGTCAGAGGTACACCATTACTGTGTTTATTAGACGTCTGACATTTCTATAATGACTGCTGCTATGACAGAAGCTATAGTGTTGTGGAGGTTTAGTTTAGTGGAGACGGTTGACATTGACAAAGGAGATTATTTGAAAGCCTGTGTAGGCTTGTGTGTGTGTGTGCGTGTGCGTGTGTGTGTGTGCGTGCGTGCGTGTGTCCGGTCATGTGGATTGGTCCAGAGTGCGCCATACTGACTGGTACTCTATGTAATCACATTTACACTGCTGAGACCTCTTCAAAGGCAGGGATAGAAAGAGACGCTCCCACTTAAAAGATTTGAAAAGGGAATATAGTTTGGTTCAAGTGAAGCCTAGCTGGAGTAATGTAATCCGTCAACGCATCTGCATGTACACAGCAATTTCGACCCAGAGTAGAAAGAAATACATCCGAAAGTTTACAGTGGCAGATAAGTTCATAAAGAATACATGAAGATTTTAATATATAAGCTATTTTACTAATAATGAAAGCAGAATCTAGTGTATATTGGCACTAATTCTGTGGTCTGTGGTATGAAACCACCTGAAGGGGTGATGTTTCCTATTGCCTGTCTGGTCATAATGACAGTTGATAATGAGTCATGATGAGACTGAGCTCTCTTTCCAAGTCTCTCTCTCTCTCGCTCTTTTTCACGCTCTTTCGCTTCAATCATTTGTACCTTATTCTTCTGTGCTAGTCTTTCTCTGTTTGTTGCCATTCTGTTGCCTTTTTCACACAATCTTTCACAGGGGGTTTTGGTTAGGTTGCATTTCTATATTATGAGCGCATCTTCCCACGATGTTTGGATAGCAATGACAGCCAGTGCATAGACGAACCAGCAGCCTCTCTCTGCATGCAACACCTCTCTAATTCTCTGCCTAGCAGCACCACACTGCCTCACGGTGGCCAGGGTCTGAAGTGTCAAAACCGACGGAACCTCTAATGACTCCTCGTGTGCGTGAACGAGCAGCGTGACAAATATCGGACCCGCTTGTACAAACCCATGTGATTGATCTCTGATGAAATAAACCAGTAATAACAAACCAGCCCAATCTAACTTCCCCCCAAAAAAGAACACACTTGTTTAATAAATACTGCATCCACTTAATAGCCAACTAGGAAGGTTAATGCATTCCCATTGGGCCCCTGTGGTCTGTCCAACACGTCCTTCCCATTTGCAGTGTTGACATGTTTTATGGCGTTGAGGCGTAGAGTAAAGTATCGGCGCCCGGTCAGAGCGGCAGGGCCCAGATGGCCTTTAATGGCTGCAGCATGACTAGAATACATCACGTCTATCGAGAAACTCGGGTCTTTATCTCATTTTTACGACCCGAGCAAACAGCCCGGTCCGTTTGACCGGAGAGGGGAGCCCGGCCCCCTCGTGTGGGGGCCTAGTCTAAAAGGCAGAAGATTTAAAAAGGGAGGGGCATTAGAGGAAGCTCCGCCCCAATGTCTTCATAGTAATCGATGGTGGGAAAGTACATCTCCCCCTGCGGAAAAAAATAAACACATTCAAGTGAAGGAAGAGGTGATCTGTTTTCATTATCACACCATAGGATCCAGCCCTGTCAACCATAATGTCTATTTTCTCTCTACTCTGTTTGATTTCATTTATTAATTTTTTTAATGAAGAAAATAACATACAGGCACTCCTTTTTTTTGAAGCACTATGCATTAAAGCACTATGCATCAAAACACTATGCATTAAAGCACTATGCATTAAAGCACTATGCATTAAAGCACTATGCATTAAAGCACTATGCATTAAAGCACTATGCATTAAAACACTATGCATTAAAGCACTATGCATTAAAGCACTATGCATTAAAGCACTATGCATTAAAGCACTATGCATTAAAACACTATGCATTAAAACACTATGCATTAAAGCACTATGCATTAAAACACTATGCATTGGCTTTTGTCTGTGTGAACACCATCGCTTTCTTAGTACTTACAGATGTTATCGTGAAGCGTTGGGACAACACATGTTATTACCAAGGTTGGAGCCATTATAGAGTCCAGTCATAACAGGTCATTGAACACAGACCCCGACATGCCGTTGCTAATCACTCCTTTTTAGCTAAAAGCAACCTGTCCATAAAACATAAGGCTGCATCCTCAATAAACTCCCTTTTGAATGACTTACTGAGCACCGTAAAGCCAAAGCAATATATATATATATATATCTACATATATATATGGAGCAGCTGGTTAAAACATCCATGTGTCATCAGCCTACGCAGTTCTAGTGTTGTTCTGCAGTGGAGTGGGAGGAAGGAGGCCGGATGGCGCAGCACTCAGTGATTTGATGTACAGTAGCTAACAGGGCATTAGACAGACTCATGCGTGACCTTATGACCTGGGGTTAGGTCCTGTCTGGTACATAGAGTGGGACAGAGTGATTGGCAGCTGTGAAGTTTATGCGATGTACATGTGAATCTATGTTTCACTGCCGGACCCGCCCGAACCTGGTCAGCTATAGAAGTCCACCTGAACTGTTTACTGATGTGTCTCTCCATCTGCCCCACTTTCTTTTTCTCTCTTCATCTCTATGACTCTCTCTCGCTTTTTGTCTTTCTCTCTCTTCCTCTTTCTTTATCTCTGTCTCTCTGTGGCCTTCTTCAAAGTGCTTCGCTAACTGACTTTTTCTCAACCCTCCCTTTTCTATGTGTCTTTGCGTGTGTGCGTGTGTGTGTGTGTGTGTGTGTGTGTGTGCGTGTCTTTGTGTGTGTGTGTGCGTGTCATTTTTGTGTGTGCTTTGCGCGTGTGTGTGTGTCTTTGCGTGTGTGTGTCTTTGTGTGTGTGTGTGTGCGTGTTTGTGCCTTTGCGTGTGTGTCTTTGCGTGTGTGTGCCTTTGCGTGTGTGTGTGTGTGCGTGTCTTTGTGTGTGTGTGTGCGTGTCATTTTTGTGTGTGCTTTGCGCGTGCGTGTGTGTCTTTGCGTGTTTGTGTGTCTTTGCGTGTGTGTGCCTTTGCGTGTGTGTCTTTGCGTGTTTGTGTGTCTTTGCGTGTGTGTGCCTTTGCGTGTGTGTCTGCGTGTTTGTGTGTCTTTGCGTGTTTGTGTCTTTGTGTGTGCGTGTGTCTTTGCGTGTGTGTGTCTTTGTGTGTGTGTGTGTGTGCCTGTGCAGAGAGGGCCGCGGGGCTATGCTGTCGCTTGGTGGTGCCTTGTCACAAAGGGATGCCCCGGCTCACTGACCTGTCCGTCAAAACCAAAGATGTGTGGGAGATCCCGCGGGAATCACTGCAGCTCATCAAGCGTCTGGGAAATGGGCAATTTGGGGAGGTCTGGATGGGTACGGGCAAATTCGCCTCCGTAAACCTCCGGCCACTGGGTGCATGGAATAAGGCCATGTTGACTGAGTCGCAAAGACATCCGACAGAGAACGGACCGAAAAACACGTTTCAGGATATGTTATTATATGTTATGGGTGTCTTCGCCTGTAAAAATTAACGTCTTGACTTAGTTTACCCCGGAGAAATGCGTTTGCCTAATTAGAAACAGGACACAATTGATTCGACCAACTCAGTCAAATGTCTACACGCTCTGCTCTCTCGGTTCAGGATGGCCTCTTTCCGTTTGCCTTTTTGCATGTTCCTCTCCCAAAGTAGTTAACCCTGTGTGCCTTGCCTTCCCTGTTCCCTTCCCTGTAGAGAGTGCGGATGGTTTGTGCTTTAATTTTACGTGTGTGTGTGTGCAACACACCCCTGATACTTTGGGCCTGGCTCACGATGACTGGGAGATCGCCAGAGACTCACTTGAGTTCCAAGTAAAGCTGGGGGCGGGATGTTTTGCTGAAGTATGGTGTGGTAAGGACAAAATAGTTCCATTGTTTTCTTTTCATTTCTAACGAGGGGTGTCCTGGAGGCAAAATATGATAACTGACATTTATTGAATCGTTTCAAAATGCACAGGACGGTATTATCTCTGTGCGTGGATAGTTTTTTAATGAACCGCGTAGACTTTTTAAATCTAGTATTAAACAAACTAAATGTAATAAAAGTAACTTTTCACAACTGGTTTATATTATTTTGTAATGTTAAATGAAAATGTCAGTTATCTCCATCCCAGGATACCTTTCTTTTTGGCAAATATTATTTTATCATGCACCACTTGAGGCTTAAAGGTATATATCCACAGTATTCAACGTTTAAACCAAATACTGTACAATTCCATTTATGTACTGCATCCAGTGTAGAACAGACTTCACTGAACTTAGATCAGAAGTGTGTCCAAACCTGCTGTTTGGAGGTTTAGGGTGGGTTCTAGTCCCAGCCCCACAACCTGTAACCAGTGACACCCAGTCTCCTGGTAGCCCATTACCTCAGAACACAGCTGGTGACGTCAGCACAGTCAGTGCACAGTGTCAAGCCCCAAAATGGCTGACGGGGCCCAGCGGCCACAGCTGTGTCACTAATCAACACCGCTTTCCAGAACTTCCAGTCGCCCTCTCAGATAACCCCCCTCCCACCCCGCTAAAACCCACCGCGGTAGAAGTGCATGTGGAGCCCAAATATATCCCTGACCGACTTGAGGTCTGTCTTGCCTTTAGGTCCCAGCCGATCCCAGATGTCAGCCTATTCCCTAAAGTGGCTCACTTAGTACGGCATATAGGGAACAGGTTGCAGTTTAGGATACGCATTCAGCTACATTGCCTCATGATGAATGGCAGTCGATTCAATTGGTTCAGTGTTTGACCGAGTGTTCACTGACACACAGTGTGAATGTGCTGTAGTGTTGAGAACAGTGGCGTGGTCACTCTGTGCTACAGTGCAGTAACTGGTACTGTGCCAGGGAGAGGCTTACTTACCGGGGGCCATTGCTTTTGTTAATCATTCTATAAAGGATTATCCTTTCCCCTGTCTGTACACCGGGGGCTTTAAAACCCTCGCAGATCCCTATCGAGCCGTTTCAAATGAGAGGTCACTCTAAATGTCAGACGTACTCGTTTGTCCTCTGAATTAAAGGCAAGCAGACCTCAGTGTCTGTTTCTGTTGCATGCTGGGTTGTTTGTATTTTTTGGAGCATTGCTCGTCCTTTAATTGTGTTTGTAAATTTGAAAACGATACTAGATTATGCAGATTTACAATTTAATCCGCGAAACAAAATGGGGTCAAGCCCTACTTTGTTGTGTGATGTGTACACCAGTGGAATTTTCCAGATCCAGATTAAGCCAAGTCCAGGACTACAAATCTCCAGGAAAAGGAGTCAAAGACAAATCTTAATCTGCATCTAGTAAACTGGTACCCAGGGTTGTGAGGTGTAATGACTGCATTGACACTCTTCTTTTGGTGGAACAGGAACATGGAACGGTACCACCAAAGTGGCGGTGAAAACCCTGAAGCCTGGAACCATGTCCCCTGAGTCCTTCCTGGAGGAAGCCCAGATCATGAAGAAGCTTCGCCATGACAAACTGGTGCAGCTGTACGCTGTGGTGTCTGAGGAACCCATCTACATCGTCACTGAGTACATGGGCAAAGGTAGTGTCACTCACAGGAACATGAAAGAAGCATGCACACATAGAAGCAAACGCAAACACATAGACGCAAAGACACACATACACACACACACATAAAGGATCAACACACAACACAAGTACGTACATATACTACATGTTGTAAAAGACAAACACACACACACACACATAAAGGATCAACACACAAGAACGTACATATACTACATGTTGTAAAAGACAAACACACAGCACACTCACACACACATAATACAATACCTTTGTCCACGTACTTCGCGATGATTTCCTGGCGACATTTGACACTAGCACTCCAGCAGTCTCTGGCACTGCACTGAACTGTCGGCCCTAGTTTCACAGCGCAGGCAGAGATGGATAGACTTTGTAGAGGCCTGCTTTGTTGCCCTGTAGTTCTGAGAGGTCTGGAAAAGTTATTTTGTGACAGTAATTAAATCCTTTATTTAACCGGGACACAGTTGCCCAAACTAGCCTACATTTACGAGCAGTTGAGCTCAACACAAGGAGCTACAGCTTCATTCATCTGTGAATGCATATTAAGTGTGGAAAAGCCCATGGATGGAACCTGGATGTGATTACTGTTTCTGGCGTGCTTGGAGAAAATCCCTATGTAGGTCAGACTATACATGGACGTTCAACAGGCGGTTTCAATAAAGATCTGTTGTATTTGAAATGCGTGACAACAGATACGTGTCTCGTTGTTTAGGAAGCCTCCTGGATTTCCTGAAGGACGGGGAGGGACGGGGATTAAAGCTGCCCAATCTGGTTGACATGGCAGCCCAGGTAAGATCAGATCAACATGTGGCTTATCCAGGTCTGTTTTTAAATACCTGAATAAGTGTGAATAAGTCAGTGACTTGTAGTACAGTGTTCTAAATCTATTCCTCAGAGTACAGTGTTCTAAATCTATTCCTCAGAGTACAGTGTTCTAAATCTATTCCTCAGAGTACAGTGTTCTAAATCTATACCTCAGAGTACAGTGTTCTAAATCTATGCCTCAGAGTACAGTGTTCTAAATCTATACCTCAGAGTACAGTGTTCTAAATCTATACCTCAGAGTACAGTGTTCTAAATCTATTCCTCAGAGTACAGTGTTCTAAATCTATTCCTCAGAGTACAGTGTTCTAAATCTATTCCTCAGAGTACAGTGTTCTAAATCTATACCTCAGAGTACAGTGTTCTAAATCTATACCTCAGAGTACAGTGTTCTAAATCTATACCTCAGAGTACAGTGTTCTAAATCTATACCTCAGAGTACAGTGTTCTAAATCTATACCTCAGAGTACAGTGTTCTAAATCTATACCTCAGAGTACAGTGTTCTAAATCTATACCTCAGAGTACAGTGTTCTAAATCTATACCTAAGAGTACAGTGTTCTAAATCTATACCTCAGTGTACAGTGTTCTAAATCTATACCTCAGTGTATTGTGTTCTAAATCAATACCTCAGAGTATTGTGTTCTGTAGACATAATGAAATTATGGGGGGGGTCATATTTGGAGTTGAATACAAAATGAAGGGGGTGTGTGTGTCTTCAGGTGGCAGCTGGAATGGCGTACATTGAGAGGATGAACTACATCCACAGAGACCTGCGCTCGGCTAACATCCTGGTCGGAGACAACCTGGTGTGTAAGATCGCAGACTTTGGTTTAGCCAGGCTGATCGAAGACAACGAGTACACCGCACGGCAAGGTGAGGTCCCACACCCACACACACACACACACACTTGTTCAATAACAAAACAGTAGCACTGAGGAACGCCTAGGGTCGTGATGTGACTTCATCCCATACACTCCCCGTTGTGAGCCTCACAGTCACAGCCTAAACAGCTCCCTTTACAACCAGTCCCAACATGTGCTCACTCTCTCATATGCTTACTGTACTCCCTCTATCCCACACTCTCCCCCTCTCCCACTCTCTCTCCATTTCTCTCCTAATGTCTCTCCCACTCTCTCTCCCTTTCTCTCCTAATGTCTCTCCCACTCTCTCTCCCTTTCTCTCCTAATGTCTCTCCCACTCTCTCTCCCTTTCTCTCCTAATGTCTCTCCCACTCTCTCTCCCTTTCTCTCCTAATGTCTCTCCCACTCTCTCTCCCTTTCTCTCCTAATGTCTCTCCCACTCTCTCTCTCCACCAGGCGCTAAGTTCCCCATTAAATGGACGGCCCCGGAGGCTGCGCTGTACGGGAAGTTCACAATCAAGTCAGACGTCTGGTCGTTCGGCATCCTGCTTACAGAGCTGGTGACCAAGGGACGGGTCCCCTACCCCGGTGAGAAGAGTCAAGTCTCGAATTACCAGTGGTTGTTCTGCATAGAAACCATGACCTGTAGTGTTGTTATCAAATGACCTGTAGTGTTGTTATCAAATTACCTGTAGTGTTGTTATCAAATTACCTGTAGGGTTGTTATCAAATTACCTGTAGGGTTGTTATCAACTGACCTGTAGGGTTGTTATTAAATTACCTGTAGGGTTGTAATCAAATAACCTTTAGGGTTGTTATTAAATTACCTGTAGGGTTGTTATCAAATGACCTGTAGGGTTGTAATCAAATAACCTTTAGGGTTGTTATCAACTGACCTGTAGGGTTGTTATTAAATTACCTGTAGGGTTGTAATCAAATTACCTGTAGGGTTGTTATCAAATGACCTGTAGGGTTGTTATCAAATGACCTGTAGGGTTGTTATCAAATGACCTGTAGGGTTGTTATTAAATGACCTGTAGGGTTGTTATCAAATGACCTGTAGGGTTGTTATCAAATTACCTATAGGGTTGTTATTAAATGACGTGTAGGGTTGTTATCAAATGACCTGTAGGGTTGTTATTAAATGACCTGTAGGGTTGTTATCAAATGACCTGTAGGGTTGTTATCAAATTACCTGTAGAGTTGTCATCAAATGACCTGTAGGGTTGTAATCAAATGACCTGTAGGGTTGTTATCAAATTACCTGTAGGGTTGTTATCAAATTACCTGTAGAGTTGTCATCAAATGACCTGTAGGGTTGTTATCAAATTACCTGTAGGGTTGTTATCAAATTACCTGTAGGGTTGTTATCAAATGACCTGTAGGTTTGTGATCCATCAGACAGGAAGCCAGTGAAGAGGTTGTGGGTTTTTATCCAGCAAATCTACTATGGATCGGTGCCACTCCAGTGTTTACCACCACAGGATCTTATATAACAAGGGGAGGGCAGCTTCTGCTTATAATGTAGAAAATGTGTCTTTAACCACATCTGAGTTACCAGGTTTTCCTGCTAGACATTTGTAGACATTTCTAACTGGCAATTCAAATGCTGGCCCCCTATCTAGGGCAGGGAGTCGACTGTGAGAAGCCTTGCATAGAGATGGAAGGAGGGGGAAGGGGGACAAGTTTGTCCAAGTTGTCCACGCTATGTCGGGCTGGGCTGGTGTGTGAGGTGGGGGGTGTGGATAAGGGAGAGTTTGCATGCGATAAAGACAGCCCTGGGGCTGAGGGAATTACAGCACCAGGCCCTCGCTCCACATGCCTTGTTGACCACATGGCTACATCTGTTAGCTTCTCAAGATTAGTAGGCCATTTAAACAGCCCCTGGTTGTACAACATGTCCTTGGTAACACGTGGAAGCTTTCCCCTGGTCTAGAATGTATCATCTCGGAGGTTTAAGCCTGAGGTCTGTGGCACAGAGCAATTGATCTGATCGTGTTTTGTTAATAAGCGTGTGTGTGTGCGTGTGTAGGCATGAACAACCGGGAGGTGCTGGAGCAGGTGGAGAGAGGGTACAGAATGCCCTGCCCCCAGGACTGCCCCATCTCCCTCCACGAGCTCATGGTACAGTGCTGGAAGAAGGACGCAGAGGAGAGGCCAACCTTCGAGTACCTGCAGGCTTTCCTGGAAGACTACTTCACAGCCACTGAGCCACAGTACCAGCCTGGAGACAACCTCTAGACACACAGCTCTGGGCCAGAAGCGGACCGAACCGTAGCTATCTGAAGCCCCACTAGGGACCGGACATCCCCTTCAGCTCCACAGAGCCTCTTCTATCCACTCCCCTTCAACTCCTAACACTCCCAATGCTTTCCGTGGCTAACCCTGAGACGGACTCAACTGACTGGATACCACAGATTGTGTGTGTGTGTATGTGTGTGTGTGTGAGAGAGAGAGAGAGAGAGAGAGAGGGAGGGAGGGTGGGTGTTACTGGGAGCTGGGCGCTGGGACTGGGTGAGAAGGGTGGAGGGAGGGGAGGGCGGTTGGTTACTGGCTGATGAAAAGAAATGCCTGTATTCAATGTAAATATGAACAGCTCATTTGCTTAACTATGGTTTTGGTTTTTTCTTTGTTTCTTTCCGCTTCTGTTTTGGCCTTTCAACATATTTTCTCCGGCACAATATAATGATGAATGAAATGGCCAATAAAGATTTCCATTTCAACAGTGCCCCATGCGAGCAATCATGTTGTTATATCTGTTCTCTTCCAGTCCATATTTTACGGGACGATGTCAATCAAAGCTCTTTTTACCCTATTTGGGCAATGTGATGACATTTTGTTCGGTTTATTTTTTTTGCAGTTTTAATAATGTATACAAAACGAAGAAGAAAATCACTCTTAAGCCTAATATATGTAGAAAGGAGTGGGGAAATACTTTTTTTCTTTAGTCATTCGTTATGCTGCGATTTCAGGCAAGCACGAGAGTTTTTGCCACTGCCTTCCATTCAGTAAATTTGATATTATTGTACATTTATTTTGTAAATCCATGTCAAATAGCTTTGTCCACCCCTTCTCAAAATGAAAGATGGCTAATGCCGTAACAAAGGTATTTTACAAATAATCTAGGTTGCATTTTGTAATTACAGCCAAAATTATACTTTCGAACATTCGTCTGTCAGATTTTCAAGAAACAAATATTTCCAGATATCAGGTATTATTTAGTGTATGCAGGAAGGTTGTGGTTCACTTAAGAAGAGAAAGATGTACGTCTCAACATTTATTGGTCTTACTTTAACATTTGCACAGTTCCAGCAAACCTCCCTGTTGGCTCCGTGATATGTTGCCATTTGGTTTCTCTCTCTGAACGTTAACAACCATCGGCACCTCAATACTTATGTAGAATACTGGGTCTCTCTCTGTGTATTCTGGACCACGGTTTTTGGCTCACTTTACTCGTTTTCACACCGACGTGGGTATTCTGAGTCTTGCATCTCCTGTTTCCGAGTATGTCTATTGAATCTTATGGATAGATCTCTTCGAGGCATTGGTACTGCGTTACTGCATAACCAGGAGGAATGTGGCAACCACACTGTTAAAACAGATGGGTTAGGCTTGACCTTGTTTAATCTAAATGTAGTGTCTGGTCTTATCTGATAAAGTGTTAAATGCAAAACAGGATTTGTGTAAGATTGAACCTTCTAGTTATTTTTTTTTTCCCCGGTTTTACAGCTTAATTGTTTTCCTGGAAGATTCCACACCAGTGTAGACTGAACGTCACCATTTTGTTGGGAGGAAGGATCGCTCCCATGCTTTTTACATGTGTTTCACAAATATTTTTTTATATAAAAATGGCTCAATACATGGCCTCGTTCATAACCCTCTGACGTGTACGTGATACAGACCACGTCTTATATTGTACATGAATATACAGACATTTTGGGTTCTAAAATACAAATGTTCACATTCATCTAATCATCATTCACCGATAAATAAGAATATCTCAAAGGTACTCATTCTAATTTTGTTAAGACATCGTTTTCAGGCTAAGCTGGTTTGGAATCGTCCTCCTAGTTCACTTTTTTTCATTTAACATTTATTTTTTGTTAACTCAGTGACTTGGTAATTGAAATTCAAAAAGAACAATAAACATTTTACACTCTTTCCAAGACACTTATTTGAAACACTTATTCCAATAAATAAAAATGGAATAAAAGTCCATACATAATGTATGTTGCTGTGTCTAGATTGCATCTGTCCATCTGTCTTCTTCCTTCTATCTGTATGTTTCTTCTCCGTCTGTCTCTGTCCATTTGTGTCCATCTGTCTAACTGCCCACCTGTCTAACTCTGTCCACCTGTCTAACTCTGTCTACCTGTCTAACTGCCCATCTGTCTAACTCAGTTTATCTGTCTTAAGTCTGTCTATCTGCCTAACTCTGTACACCTGTCTATCTCTGTTCATCCAGACCAGATGCTGCCACAGGGTAATTTTCTCATTGTATTTCGGATGTACTTTAATTTCAGCAGGCAGGTTATTGTCAAACAAATTGGCAGTGACTGGCTCTATCTCTCTCTCTCTCTATACATCATCTTATACATACCTGTTTCTCTCGCCATCTCTCTTATCTTTATTTCTTTCAAAGTCTATCTTCTCCATATTTCTCTTTTACTCCATCCTGTTCACACACTCTCCATCTGGCCCCTGTTCTCTTTTTCTCTGTGAGAGGAACAAACAATACATTTTCTAGCCTCTTAGGGCTCGTTTACATTACAAAGGAGGGAATAAAATTGCTAGATAAGTGCACTAATAGTATGTGTTAATGTTAGAGCCAGCGGGACACCTAAGACGTTGCTAAAGCCTGGTACATGAACGCAGAACAGCCCTGGAGTGGGAGTACATGTGTACATCACCATGGCAGGCTTGTATATTAGCTGTTTACCTAGTTAACAATACCAGTGTAGCATCTGTACCGTTGTTGGTTCCGTTATTTGATTCATTGAATCAATGCTTATCCAAGACATTTGGCTGATAACTTGAACAAAGTCTTGCAGCTTATCAGGTAACCGTCACAGCTCAAGCTTTGTAATAGATACAAAATGCACCATAGCCTCTGACACGGACAGATCAATAGACCCCACAGGAAGTCACTGTGCTGTGTTCTCCAGGTGACGTGTTACCTGCAGATTGGCCGCCCTACTTACATGTACATCTGTCAAGAGAGACACAGTGAGGGAGAGAGAGACCGGGGGAAAAGAGAGAGACCGGGGGGAGAGAGAGAGACAGGGGGGAGAGAGAGAGACAGGGGGAGATTTAAAGCATATGACCAGCAGCAGGTTGTTCAGTTTGTTCTCATCACCCAGTAGCCATTCCCGCTTCACCCGACTGGACGGCCAACACCACCAATGGGCCGGTCTGCGTAAGTAACCGCTAGCAACGCTTCATTCTTACTTTTCATTGGATTATCATTGTTGCATGTTCTCATTTGAAGGGGAGGGGGGTTGTCGTTTTGTTGTATTGGTGAACTGTTGGAAAAATGGGATATGCTATAAAGTTTTTGGTTTATTTGATTTAATTATAGTCTTTAGGAAAGCAACTTTTTGCTCAAGTTTACAGGGTGCGTTAGCTCAATCACGTTTAGGGGTAGTAAAATATATAGGATTTTATATTTATTATATTTATTAATCTGTGTTATGTAAATTCTTTTCATCTTTCGATTTTACAGATGAACCCTGGATAACCAACGTACACTTTCACAGTATGTGTGAAACGCAATCAAAAGACACAAACAGGTTCCCATGTAATTCAGGAGGTAGATCATATAGTTTGAAATGCCCGGTGTGTGGGTTTTTATTCCCACATGTTGGATAGGACAAGAATTACAAAAATACATCCATCCATTACACCTGATAAATTACTTGAATTATCGTGTTTTTGAGATCCTCTAACATCTCCTTGAATTTCCCTTGAGTCACCAGTTCATCTGGTTTTAAAATAGCTTGAGGATTATTCCGAATGTCAAGGCCAAAAAAATGTAAAGCGGATTGAGGGGGATCTCCAGAGAGAACCTTTCAGGAGACCTACTAGCTTCCACTTCTGTATGCCGGGAGTTATCAATGAATGTTTGTTATTTTAGAAGATGAATTTGTTTAATACACGACGAAACCCAGAAAATGATATTTGCGGTTTTAGACCAGATTTTTCCCTTTTATTGCTACAGCATCATAACATTTTCTTTTGGTGAGTGTTTGAGGACGGAAAAATACACACCACAATGTGCTCAAAAAACTCTTTAAATGTCTCTAACATGGTGTTCTTATCTGCCAGTGGTTTATGAGATCTTGCTCATTGATGTATTATAAACCAAACCGAGCCTAATGGGTTTATTGCAGCTATTAGCATGCCTGCTATTGCCTGGCGCTGAGAAGAAACAGTGAACCATGGAGGGCGCCAGTGTCTTCATCACAGTTCAGAGGGTCTATTACCCTTTGCTTTGCATTGTGGGCATTCCAGGTGCGTCTCTTCTATCCCATCATGGCCATTTTCACCCAGTCTGTCTGTTTGTCCAGAATGAATGACAATGCTTCATGGTGTGTTAACATGTTGTCAACGTGTTGTCGTGGTAATCAAGGATTTAGGGGAATTTCAAAGAACGCGACATGTTCCCCCTGTTCTCTGTAACCGCAGGCAACCTCTTCACGTTCTACATGATCTGCTTCCGTGAGTGTGGGATGTCGCACACGGCCATTGTCTATCTGAGCTGCCTGGCCATCGTGGACACGTTCTACCTGGTGTGGGTGATTCTGCTGGATCTGACGCTCACCTTCTGGCAAAGCCAACCCTTCTGGCACTCGCACCCGGCGTGCGCCATCATGGGCTTTCTGCAGTACGGCTCGCTGAACAGCTCCTCCTGGATCGTGGTGGTCTTCACCATTGAACGTTATCTGGTTTTGAGCGGCACGCTCACCATGCAGCGCTTCCCCCGGGCCAAGGTGACACGGCTGACCTGCGTGTCCGTGGTCCTGGTCTCCCACTTGGCCTCGGTTCCTATGGGCTGGATCAACGTGGTGACGTCTAAGAACGTCACCGTGGACGGCCTGAACGTGTCCCTGCCTCGGTGTCATTACCGGGACCACCTGTACTCCACGGTCCTGGTCTGGGTGACGACCTTCCTCTCCGGGGGAATCCCCATTGTCCTAGTCATTGTCTTCAACTCGCTGAGTGGCATCAACCTGATACGAGCCGGCAGGTTGTTTACCAAGGAGGACCGGCGGGTCGTGCGCGGGGGTAGCGCCAAGGTCACGGTGAGGAGGACCATCCTCCTGCTCGGCACGGTGTCTGTGACGTTTGTCCTGCTCAGCATCCCGCGATTCGTCACCTACTGCATCCTGCGCACCAAGTACAACCACGAAGGGTTCGACCGGAACGACTACCACCTGCCCATCAATGTCGTCGGTGACTTGGCCAACATGCTGCAGAACCTTAACTCCACCACCAACTTCCTGCTTTACTGCGTGGTGAGCCGGCGCTTCCGTCAAGAGGTGCTCAACACGCTGGCCTGCAAGACCAAGATCAGAGAGCTGGGCTCTGTCTTATCACAGACCACCATGAAGGTGTTTTCTGTAGTGAACCATAAAACAGAGAGATCCCAAGACCCGGTCACTTTAGTCCATACCAAGCTCAAAGAGAACCATTAAAGAAGAGGCTTATTTGGGACATTTTAAGTGTCTGAACTACTTTTTAGATATGAAACCCCTTTTGAATGAATGGGTACTTTGCTGGTTTTATCTTTTCTGATCTGTGTACTTTATTGTAGGTTTGTAGGATCTTTCTGTGTTATTAAAACATATGTTTGAATATTGAACGGTAGCCTGCACTGAATGTTCTCATGAAATTACTCCTGAAAATCTAAAAGAAACAGAATTTAGGCCAAAATATTTAAAGGCTAAATGCTTATGCTAACATGTGAAGATTACAAGTGTGTTCAAATGATTCAAGTTCCATAAAGCAAGTGTCCTGCTGTCTGTGTGGCTTACTATGTTAACGCTCTCGACAAGTTTCAGACAGACCTGACTGGTCGAAGAATTCCTGCTCTTTTTGGAGATAAACCTGATTGGCAGATATGAACCGCTAGACCCAGATTATTTGCATAAATGCTAAATAGGGACTTCCCAGCGTCGAATGCGCGGAGGACTTCCGCAAGGAATAAATTACTGGAATGTTCCTGGTTTGTCTCGGGGGTGATTTGCATGTAGGCAGGTGATACTCTCTGTAATGTGTTTATGTGGGTAACGTAGAGTTGGTTACAAGCTGCTTTACATGACTGGTAAGTGGAACCTGCGCTGTATTTCTCCATTTGTTTACATTCTTGACGTTGGCAACCTCTAGTAGATAAGTCGATTCACCGTAGGATCACTCATTCGCCGACACCTTACAGGTAAGTCTAGAGGCGATGGTTCACTTCCTAGGCAGCAATTAAATGTTTAGTTTCGCTTGTTTCCCATCTGATGTATTACAGTGACTCTGCGTTGTCAAAGCCAGCATAGTGTTCTACATTATGAAGTGCTTAACAACAATCTAGGACGATGACTATCACTGATTTATAAGTGTGTTTTTACTTCAAAACTGCATTGAGCAAATATTTACAGGTGTGGCATAACTGACGTCATGCTGCTTTCCACAGTGCTCAAATTTCCTGTATTACAATTTTAGTTTTTATAAGGAACCTAATGCTGGTCCTGGGAGAAGAATGGACAATTTCCAAGGTAGGACATTGTCAATTACATAACACACTACTGGGTACAAACTGAAAAGAAAGTTAACTTGACTAAGACTCACTCCTTGTTATCACACAGTCAGTGGCAATTACGTCACTTATAATTGACTCCGGCTGAATAACAACCTGTTTGCTTGCTGTCAGATTCACGTCACAAAAGCATTCCTGTGGAGACCGATGAGTCGATGACATTCTCAACTCCAGACCTACCGTGGCCCTCGGGCGGTGGTGTGAAGAACAGCTGGTTCGACTCTGAGGCGAGCGTCAATGGCATAGGCCAGGTGGACTACCCCAGGAACCCCTGGAGATGCCCTACAGAAGACCCAGTGGATCAGCTTCCACCCAACCCGAGATCCTCCGGCCTGCCTGGGTCACTTCATGAAGACCTCGGGTTAAATACGTGGAAAGCGTATGGCGTCCATTCTCCACCCAGCGGGCCACAGCACCTGGAATGTTCCCTTGAAGGAGCGGAACACTTGGAGACCCCTCTTCCTCTCAGATCTGACACCCACCATGTTCAACAGTTTAAGCAGCCTGCTGTATTTGATGCAGGTTTAATAGGTGTGTACTAGAACCAGTGCTTCTGTCAAATCATTGAATACGTCGAACACTACCCCAGGATCAAGTCCTCTTGATTGATTTCAACACACTTCACACGTCCAAGTTGTAACAAGATTAATTAATGTTATTTTTTATTTAATGTGATTAGTGATTTGTTTCTTGCATGTCCCTCATTTAAAGGTAAACTCTGGTGAACTGTATTTTTTATTATATTTTTATTTATTTACACTGAACATCTAAAAGTAAAATGGTGCAATAATCTGAGTGTTAAAGCCATGGTTCTACTCTTTTTATTCTTATAACTGGTTTGCGATTAACATAATGGTAAACCCTGTTTTTTCATGGGTCTTTTTCCTTAGACCATCTTAAGATGTTCACTTTCTTCAAAGAATATTTACAATTAGGTGGCGTTTGTTTTTGCGAGAGACATAACCCACAAGTCACTGCTTTCCGCGCTTTACATAGCACATTAATGTTTTTTTGTGGTTTATATTGTGGTCTTATGCACATGTCCTCATCCACCGTCTATAATTCAGTGCCCGTTCAACCCTCGGTCACATCCCTCTGTCTCTCTACAGGTCCAGATCCGAAGCTCTGCGGGTGCCATAGACCACAGCCCATAGATCAACCCCATCCCTTCAACCACAACCATCCGCGTTACAACCATGTGTAAGCTCAGCAGGGTTCCCTGAGTGCCCTGGTGTACTAAACATTTGTATGCTGCTTTAATGTTGCTCAAATGATTTAATTCGCTCACAGTAGACATAAAACCAATCTGATGTCGCCGGTCTGATTGTAGCTTTATTTACCTGAATTAGGCAGGTGTTTTTCTACTTCTCGTGGTTGTTCAGGGCTTCATTTGTCACACTGCTGATGGACTTCGGAATGTAGTACAGCAGTAATTGGCATGGCAACACGTGCTTTATTGGACAGGAAAGTGGTCACAGATTGGGGTGGGATTTTTTGCAGTAGGTGCAATAGGGCAAATTTGAACCCATACTTCCGCTGTACATGTGCAACTGAGGCAGTGGCCTAAACCCTTGGGACTACCGTGGCCATAAGCGGAGTGAAGTCTTAGGGAGATGAGACGCGTTGGCACATCTTTACTTTGTCTTTTTCTTCCCCTATGGCCAAATTCAAGACGGGAAATGATTTGGCAGATTTTTGGCAATGGCGTGCCACCTGCATATATCCCAGCTAAATGTGAAGCAGCTGGGTAATGGTTGACGTAGACAGTTTCTCCTACCATGGCTGTGGAGTTGTGTAGCTCCCGACTTACGGTTTGCCTCTTGGTGGCTCCTCTAACCACCAACCTTCTTGCCCGGTCACTTAGTTTTGATTTAGGGCTTGATCTAGGTGGATGAGATGGGGTTTTGCCAAGGTGTCTCTGCGTTCTGCCCTGCGTTGCCTCTAATTGGGGAGCCTATTTACCTGGCAATTTTACAGCCTCTGTTGTGGTTTATTGTTGTGTGTTGTGATTGGTTGTGGCGTTTGTTGTTTTTGTGGAAGCTAAGCTGGGTTCAAGATTCTTCTTTATAAATGTACACAACTGTACTTCCACTCACTGTTTATTATTATTTTTTAATTACCTTCAGTTTTGAGGCTTAGTTATGGTAAATTGCACCTTGCACAAATGGTGTTTTCTAATGGTGATCTTCCGGCCAGCGAACCGTCCAACTAAATCTAGTTGCTTAAATGTAAAGATTACAGCAGTTTGGAACAGACACCCAACTATTCTACACTTGCCTCCTTCAGGGCATCCACGTCTCACAGACCATATGGACAAGAAGCCCCCTATTTAAATCGACCCCAATATGCCCAGCTACCCAGGGAAGTCATGAGCGAGGTCCACGTGGGCCCGTTTCACCCGGCTCCCCTGAATCGCCCCGGTGGGGTAGGAACGCCTCCACAGGAAATCAGGAGGACCGTAAGTCTACCTGAGGAGTGCAGTGAGTACACGTCTATGACTGGTTAGATTTCTCTTTTGTGAATCTAAATAATTGTCACTATATATAACTTGGCTTTTAGAGCTCAACATGCAGACTTGTAAATAATTCTTAAAGCTAATGGTATGAACTTCAGAAAATACTTTTACCATTCTTGTCTGTTTGTTTGCAGAGAATGTTTTCATTACATATTCTGTGGACGTGGCCAGTGAAATTTTTACCTTTGTCAAGTTTTTGACGGATCAGGGCTTTAAACCGGCTGTAAGTTTTCTAAAAATGTTTCCTATTATTCTTTTTCCAAGCTTCAAAACATAATACTCAAACATCTCCTCCCCTGTCAGATTGACATCTTTAACAGTGCAGTACAAAGTTTGGATATAAACAAGTGGATGGACAGTTATTTAAACAACGTAAGACGTTCTGGGTTTTTAATGACATTAACTTAAACCTTTCTGATTGGCTGTACGTGCGAATGAACCGTGAGCTGATTGGAGTGTGGTGCGTTGCAGAAGTCGGTGCTGATCATTGTGGTCATCAGTCCCAAGTACAAGGCAGACGTGGAGGGGGATGGGGAAGACGAGCATGGTCTTCACACCAAGTACATTCACACACAGGTAGGCCCTAACCTGTCACTGCTACAGAAACGCATGCCTGTAGCTACAATGTCTAATCCGCTGACTCCGACGTGATTGTGGCGCGCATGGCCGACAGGTAGACCGGATGGTCCGCGGGACGCCTCAGACATGGTGCTTGCGTTTAATCCACTGTGGTCCTTCGGTGTTTCACGCGATAAGCAGATCTGGTTCTGTACCAGGGCTGAATAGCCGTTCATCTCAGTAAAAAAATGAAGTATAATCGGAGCTGCTTGGCAGTTACACTTCCAAAGGGTTAACACATAACAACAGCGTGTCACCAACCTAATAGAGATGACAGGGCTTCCTTAAACACACCGCTACTGAAAACAACAAATTGACTTAAACTTTAGCAATTTTCAATAAACGGACCCTTCTTCTCTTGGCAGATACAGAACGAGTTCATCCAACAGCGATGCCTTAATTTTAGATTGGTACCAGTCCTGTTTCCCATTGCAACCAAGGTAGGCCGAACGGCGACACAGTCCTTCTGAAACACGTTAGTCCTGTTCTACTGTCCTGAGCGATTAACGTTGTGGCCTCAATGTTTGTCAAACAGAGGCATGTCCCTGCTTGGCTCCAGAATACCAAGATATTTCGGTGGCCCCAGGATACCCAAGATCTGCTTCTACGTTTGCTGAGAGAAGAACGCTACATCCCCCCACCGTTGGGAAAAGAGCTGACCATCTCCATGCGTCCCATCTGAAACCTGACTACTAATCTTAAGCATTAACTTCTGAACTGGCTTTTGACACATTGTCCTCTGATGCTTTGGAGAGTTCGTATGCACCGCATTCATGAGTGCCTAGTATAAACTTGGTTTCCTGCCTCCAATAAATCAGTTGCATTTAGAATTGTTCTAACACTTGCACCACACTAGACCTCACTTTAGCGGACCAAATCGAACCCCAACACAAGTGTTGCAGAAGGGGTGGTGGTGGACAGTTTCCTGCAGTTGGTTTAGCGTCTGAAACCGAGCATGCATTGTATCAGTGAGTGATTGATTAACCTGAGCAAACTGTTCTGTGTCTCCAGATAAGGGGCATTCATTAACCGCCAAGATGATCAGAAGGCCTGGTCTTACTTACATTGCTACAATGTTAACTGCTTTTGACACATTGTCTTCTGATACTTCAGAGAGTTCATATGCATCGCTTTCACTCACAGGTCGGCGTTCACCTGCAAGACTAAAGCCAACAAAGGTGTGTAGCTACAATATTTAAATGATCTAGTCCCCAATAGAATATAGCGTAGCTAATAAGCAACACAATACATACAGTTTAACGTTAGCACACTTCTCAGACATTGGGCCAGTTTTCCCTGTAGTGGTCAGGATATGTTCTGGTTCTTCAGATTTGCTGTTTGTATGGAAAAATTATCATAGGCTCGTTTTGTACTGTTAATACTGCGGTATTAACAATGCATCTAAGCACTACTCTAAAATAACCTCAAGGTGGCAGTATTGACCCGATTTTGTATCTGGTTGAGGCAAGAAGCCACTCGCTGAATGGATGTTGAGGTAATGAACTGTGGTCAATGTGCTCCCACATATAACAAGTGTCCTGAGTCTATGGAGGTTTGACAGTACTTTCACAAGCCAAACGGACTTATTGTCTGACTATAATAAATCCATCTCCATGTAAATACCAATAAAGTATTAAAATGTGTGGTATTTTATTACTATGTGGTAGCATTGGAGTGGACTGTTTTCAACAAAAACAAGAAGCTATATATCAGTCCAGTTCATTTGTTAGCCATGAGTGCCTTGTATAAATGTGGTTTCCTGCCTCAATAAATCAGTTGCATTTAGAATGGTTCTAACACTTGCACCACACTAGACCCAACTTTATCTGACAAATCCAACGCCATCACAGGGGTTACGGAAGGTGGTGGACGAGTTTCCTGCAGTTGGTTAATCGGCTGAAACCGAGCATGCATTGTATCAGTGAATGATTGATTAACCTGAGCAGCCCTGTGTCTATAGATAAGAAAGTGGCATTCATTAACCGTATAGAAGATCAAAAGTCCCGGTCTTGCCTACAATGCTACAACACACTTTGCTGCAACACACGAAACAGCTACAAAGAGACAAGCTACCATTCATTTCCAATGAGAGCCAGCTACTCTCAGCGACTGTGGGCGGAGCTACGTTCACAGAGATAATATCCCAGCGAGTGCGACTTTACAAAGATGAGAAATGTTCAACTTTATGCTAATTAGCCCACGGTGACAGGCTCGTCGACAACCAATGGCAGGGTAGATGTTCTCTGAATCAGGAAGTGCCTTCCTGATTCTAATAGCTTTCTTAATCTTAGAACTCCAACACTAGCTAAAAACATGAACAGACGAGAGAGAGAGGATCATGTGTGAGTGAGTGATACATGCATAAAGAAATACGAACTAAATCGCTAATAGAAAATGTACAAATAATTGAATTGTCATTGTGCTGCTTATACGTAATACATTGTGGTATTGGAATCACAAATAATAAAATATTTTTATAATTTGCTGAGACTAATGTTTAGTAAGACAACACCCACTCTGAGCTGGTGGTGTGCACACAAAAGAGAGCCCATGCAGCTACAGCTCACCGGGGATTGGGATGTTTTTGAGATGAGCTAGTTGGCCATGTCTTGGTATATCAAGCAGATGGATAACATTGAGACATTCCTTTATCGTTGCATTTAATATATTACCAACCTTGTATATAACGTCAACGTTTGGAAGCACTATAACCAGAAATATATGGGATATTTTACCAGGATCATGAACAGCGGTTGCCGCCCCCCATTTTATTTTAAAACGGTATTAAAATAACAAGTTGCCCCCACCAATGCCGGAGAAATAGCCAGAGCTTCACAACAAGCCTATCTGGGTTTTTAAACAACGATGTATATTATTGGGGGTGTGTCATTAGCATCTGACGATCAAAACAGGATCTAACATCCCAAAGCCAGTTCAAGAGCATTTGTCAGAAACATGTGTGGCTCAGCACTAAGTTAAATGAAAACAGGCAAGATTGTCCAAGCAACAAAACCGTTTTGTTTAATGTAACGTTCCAAGACGTTGAAAAGGACCACAGCTTTTGACTGTTAAAAACGTTTTGTGGAAAAGTGTCGTCCAGGGGTGATTTCAGTCAACCAAAATAAACGTTTATAAACGAGGAGGATACCAGATGAACGTGTCCAATAAAACCTCCATTTGACCAAACGTTTCGCAAATGAATTGATTCGATTGGCGGAATTAATACACGGGCAGTAGATATCGTCCAGAGCACTGTAACGTTTAGCAAACTGAACGCACAATTTCCCTGTCACGCATATGTCCCGCCTAAAGATTTTTCTCAACCAATCGAAAAGCCCACGTCTACTTGCCTGCGAGTAATCTGACCAATGGGAAGCGTGAAAATGGAGCGGTTCTAATAGCGCTGGATCTCTCTTGACTCGGACCGGTGTGTTGTTGGGAATGCCGCAGAGAGTGCTAGTAGCTAGCAGCCATAGCATAATGCTAGCAGACGTAGACCATTAGAGGTAGCGACCATGGGAGGGTCTGCCGGAGCGGAATGCTGTTGATTAGGCTTTCGTGAAGAGTGTGATGTGATCATATTACAGAAGGGGGTAACCTCCTAATGCGCTGTGCAACACTGGAAGCGCCCAGGAAGCCAATGCAAAAACGTGATTTTCCCCACCAGAATTGTGTTTGCAGCAAGCCAAGTCCGATACGTGCAACGTCTGTCTGCGCAGTGGACAAATTCAACGAATGTTTTTTTTTTTAGAATGGATATGCCGTAAGCACCCGGACTCGACGAGTGTGGGGAGGGACGTGTTCTCGGTTCTGCTGCTGGCTAACTAGCTACCCGCTAGCTATGCCTTTGGACGCGCACGTCCGTGACATGTCTCCTGGAAGATCAGCATTCTATTGCCTTTGAGATAACGGATATACCGGTTACTGTGGTCAGCCCCGTGCATTATCAGACGATGTGACTATGTCAATGTTGACAGAATTGCGGGACACATATTTTGGGCTACAACACTATGGTCTCGACACATGCAGCACGGATTAACGCATCTCACCGTTGATTTTAGCCTGCAAGCTAGTGAGGCTAAACCCGCTGGCTGGAATATGGGGCATCTCCGCCCGGATAAACAAACACGGCTTTGATTTATTCCTGGTTATGTGCGTGTGACACTCATCAGTGTTTTTGTCCGTTGATACATTGTCACGAAGACAATTCGTTCCCCCGGTCCTCGATGTTGTCCCACCGGTCCTCCTCGTCATATAGTTGATTGTATCCTGCAAAGCAATCATGTTTGCTGTCCGCATCGTCACCGCCGACTATTACCTGGCAAGTCCGGTCAAAGACTTGGACGTCTGTTATAACGAATTCCGAGAAAGTGACGTGAAAAAGGTGCCAGTGGTTCGGATTTTCGGGGCAACACCAGCAGGTATGTTTAATCTGGGGTTTTAATCCCCTTGGTACAGTACCACTACGCGATGCACGGCTGTAACGCATTGCAAAAGGTTACAAAAACAACCCGATAAAACATGCACTGACTTACAAATCGACAGCCATTGTCTTATACAATATGTGCAGCCAGTGGAGTGACTGTGACAACCCATGCTGCTGCTTTCTAAGGCGGTGAACACACCGACCACCGTGTTCATTCCACGCCTCTATCCTCTGTTCCTTCCACGCCTCTGTTCGGCTCATAACACACGGTACCGTGCATTTCGTGCACGGTACAATGCATTTGTTATTTCCGTGTCCTGTAACCTGTGGAATTGTGCCACAGCAACGTTGTGATCACTGCATGTTGTTACATTGCAGGTGTGCCAGTCTAACACAAGGCTTCTGTGCTCACTGGGAAGTGACTGTGTGGTTGTGATTTCGAGCCAAACATGGAGGGCGCTTTTCGCTTTCTAGTATGACTGTATATCAATATTAGAGGCCACAATTAGATATTTCTATGTGCCAAGAAGAATTCAAACGACAGCATAATGGCCTGCCGTTATCTAAATGGTCTTTTCTTTGTATTTGTTGTCTAGGCTGTGTGGATATTAACAATACGCTTTTATGTTGGCCTACCTAAAGACACACATGGCATTGTGGGTCATTGTGTCAACGTAATTTAGTCTGCTAGACCCACGTCTTTGCATATGGCCGCATCTTCTCTGAAAAGGGGGCAGTCTAATCGTTTGAAATATATTCCTGTTCCCTCTAAAAGAAAAACACATCATATTTTCTCCCTGACGCTATTTCTGCCCTTATCACGGTCTAGTTCTATCACAACTAGTGTGTGTAGATTGTGTTAGGTTCATCAATGTCATGTACATTATACTGGTTTTGTCTGTGTTTCTGTTTAAGTCTGTATTGGCCATTGCTTTTTAGAATCTATTAATGTTTCATCTATTAATAATGTTGATTGGTTTCTGACAGCCATACAGTTGGTCGTCTAATCTGCAGATGATTGTTGAACATGCTGTTAGATCACACACCAAGAGCCACACAAAGACAGCCTTCATTTGACAAAAACATGTTTCGTTTTGCATTCTGCATCAATGTGCTATTGAAATTGTCATACCTCAGTATTGTAAAGCCGTGTTTTTCAATAACAATTCAACAAGGCATCTTTTTTGTGATTATCAATTAAATCAATCACATTTATTTTATAAAGCCCACTGCCGCTAGGAAAAACTCCTGGATGGGTCGAATTTAGGGAGAAACCTAGAGGGACCAGGCTCTGAGCGGTGGCCAGTCCTCTTCTGGCTGTTCTGGGTGAACTTATAATAGTTCAGTTTAATAATTATTAAAACATTTTTTTTTAATGCAGAGTCTTATATACAGTCAGAAAGGACCACCAGGAGGGTTGAGGGTTAGTCAGATTGGAAGCCGAAACTGTCAGGTGGCATCAGCTGCTCAGACTGCAACACCACATGTTCCCAGGGCCCGTGTCAAGTTGGCATCTTGCAGTGTGTTTTGTTTCAAGGTACTTTTCTGTAGCTCCGCTCAGTATATGAGTTAAGCATAGTATCAGGAGTAACAGCCTGTTATGTGGACATGTAACATATGTGTACAATTTCCTCGAGTTGTTCAACCATGGTCTTGCCTGTTTCTGTGTTCACAGCAGGGGCATTGATGGAGGGTCCAGAGGACAATTTTTTTTCTAGATTAACTGCCAGACTCTCTCATTTGATTGTTTTTTACAGTGATTATATCAGTTTTCTTTAGATTAACGTGACTTGTTGCCAGATTTGTGTTGGAGGTAAAAGAAAAAGATAAACAAAATCAAAATTTTCCCCTGAGGCAACGTGGAAGACTTCTAACATTATCTCCACCGTTACTGAATCTAATAACAATGTCTCACTGTTTGGGGACCGGGTCCTGTTTGGGGACCGGGTCCTGTTTGGGGACCGGGTCCTGTAGGTACTGCCAGCTCCATAAACAGAACATAAAATGAGTAAGTTATGTTAAACAATCCGTTT
The DNA here is from genome assembly GCA_029465975.1 of Dallia pectoralis. NCBI lineage: Eukaryota > Metazoa > Chordata > Actinopteri > Esociformes > Umbridae > Dallia > Dallia pectoralis. The sequence continues at coordinate 7,283,103 of CM055734.1, forward strand.
TTAAAGGACCATTGTGTCACTAGTAATGTGGTTTATTGCTCAATTTCACCACAATACTTTAGTCAAAGTAAAAATTTCACAGGTGAGAATATTTTTTTTTTGCTCCTTAAGGGCATGCGGTTACCATGGTAACAGGAGCAGCAGCAATGCTGGATAATTTCTTCATGTGCTGCAAATTTGACATCTTTACTTGCAGGTGTAGTTTGTTCTTTAATAAACGCTGAAAATACAGCCAGATTGAGAACAAATCAACGGTTGCATAAGGATATTTGGCAGTTTAAAATTATTTTGTGCAGTTAAAGTCTTTTGTTGCCGCTGAAGTAGTTATTATAATTTTTTTTATAGCGAGTGAAATTACAAGCCGGTTCAGATCACTGTAGTTTTGGTGACAATTTTGCTAAAACACTATTTTGTATGCCTTACTTGCATTGTTCAATAACTCGGCAATAAGCAAAATGTCTTAGTCATAGCACAAATATCAGGCTGAAACCAGTAGTCCGGATAGCTTATCGCTAGTAACGTTACACTGTGCTTGCACCTTGGACATAATATAAAATAGTTTTGCCGTGGTGGTGTGGATTCAGAAAGCGGCATGCCCCCACCTCAGGAAAGTTTTGCCAAATAATGTCTCATTAGAGCACAATGTAAAATAAGGTGCCATATGTAAGCATTGCACAAACCTTTTAATAATCATAAAGTGTGGTCACTACCTGCTGAAATGACTAAATGGAATTTGTTGAAGAGGCTTTGATTATGATAATTGTGGTTCACCTGTACAGTACCATAGGGTTATCAATACGTGTATCTTTCCAGCTCTTATTCCAGCTCTTATTTTGTTTGGTTATTGTGATGTAATTTCTCTGCCTTGGTTAACGCAGAAAACGTTTGCTACACACTTGTGCTGGCCCAGTTCTGCTGAATTTACAAAATACAAAGAAACCGACGGACAGCGTTGAACTGTTCCGCGGTCGCTCCGTCCATCGACAAATCCACCAACAAACCAGCCTGCGTTGTTCATTACCTGATGTTAAGGAGTAGCCTAGTGACCAGAGCATCTAACCAGCTGATGTTAAGCAGTAGCCTAGTGACCAGAGCATCTAACCAGCTGATGTAAAGGTGTAGCCTAGTGACCAGAGCATCTAACCAGCTGATGTTAAGCAGTAGCCTAGTGACCAGAGCATCTAACCAGCTGATGTTAAGGAGTAGCCTAGTGACCAGAGCATCTAACCAGCTGATGTTAAGCAGTAGCCTAGTGACCAGAGCATCTAACCAGCTGATGTTAAGGAGTAGCCTAGTGACCAGAGCATCTAACCAGCTGATGTTAAGCAGTAGCCTAGTGACCAGAGCATCTAACCAGCTGATGTAAAGGTGTAGCCTAGTGACCAGAGCATCTAACCAGCTGATGTTAAGGAGTAGCCTAGTGACCAGAGCATCTAACCAGCTGATGTTAAGCAGTAGCCTAGTGACCAGAGCATCTAACCAGCTGATGTTAAGGAGTAGCCTAGTGACCAGAGCATCTAACCAGCTGATGTTAAGGAGTAGCCTAGTGACCAGAGCATCTAACCAGCTGATGTTAAGCAGTAGCCTAGTGACCAGAGCATCTAACCAGCTGATGTAAAGGTGTAGCCTAGTGACCAGAGCATCTAACCAGCTGATGTTAAGCAGTAGCCTAGTGACCAGAGCATCTAACCAGCTGATGTTAAGCAGTAGCCTAGTGACCAGAGCATCTAACCAGCTGATGTTAAGGAGTAGCCTAGTGACCAGAGCATCTTACCAGCTGATGTTAAGGAGTAGCCTAGTGACCAGAGCATCTAACCAGCTGATGTTAAGCAGTAGCCTAGTGACCAGAGCATCTAACCAGCTGATGTTAAGGAGTAGCCTAGTGACCAGAGCATCTAACCAGCTGATGTTAAGGAGTAGCCTAGTGACCAGAGCATCTAACCAGCTGATGTTAAGCAGTAGCCTAGTGACCAGAGCATCTAACCAGCTGATGTTAAGCAGTAGCCTAGTGACCAGAGCATCTTACCAGTAACCAAATGGTTGTAGATTAAATATCTGATACCGGCGAGGTGAAAAATCCGTCAGTCTGTTCCTGAACAAGGAATTCAACCCTAAATACTACCAACCTGTTGTGGAACGGTGTAACAGCTGATGGAGTAATATGTACACATTGACGTATCAACCAAATCAGTGTGTAGATAGAATAAAATGCAGTTTCCACATTAAGCTGCATTTTCTTAGCTGGAATGTAATGTTTAAAAATAGGCCAAACAGACACCCTGGAGGAGTCCCCTCGTCTGTCTCATGTATACATGATGAGTCAGGGATAAATGTGAAGAAATGGGCTCGTCTCGAAACCGCAACATTTTGGTACAAGGCGATTGAGGTTTTTTTATCGTATAGTTGGGTTAACAGATAACAGTGTGTGTGTGTATAGAGTAAAACTAAAGAGTACCGTTAAAAGCCAGCCTGTATTCTACACTTTGATTTCATTTTATGGAAATTGCTGGACTTGAGTGAGCGAGTGTGTGTGTGTGTGTGTTTTTACTTTTTACATGCTTGCGTCTGTTTTTCTCAAACCCCTCTCTGTCCTCCCTCAACCCGAGCCATGTGCCGTCCAGATCCGACAGATGAACCAGCAGTCCTCTGCCATTTGACACCACAGCAGCAAAGATGGTGGATAAATAAGATGGTTTACTGTTGTAAAACAGTGAGACCATGTCAGTAAGTGGGTGTTTCCGCTCTCGTGTGAGCATGCTATCCTTACCAGAGTTGGAACAGCTGGCCATGGTCTACGTTAGATCTCCGCCCAGATCAGAGATCATTTGCTACAGAGACGTCTTGCTCAGGGCCACTTCCTGTCCCCGCGGGGCGGGGGCAATAAGTACGCCAGGGTGGCCCTGCCCCTCTCTTTAGAAACGTGTGGTGTCTCCCTATTGTCTCTACCACACTTCCTGTTTTGACCCGGTGTAGTGGCTCTTTATTGGCCAGCCCCCGAGGCCATGCTTCAGCAGTAGTTTGTGGTAGTTGTTGCATGGTCTGTTCTATTCTAGCATGAGTCTATTCTTCGCTGTTGATCGTGGTCACTTGGTGAAACCCCCAATAGAATAGAATTAGAGGGTGTGTGTATCAGGGTTATTTTCAACATGCCAGATACTTTGTCAATGGAAAATTGTCTGGTCTTGCCTCTTTGTCCCGGGAAGGCGGTCTGAAAAACCATTTGCCATGTCATGGCGCGCAAATACCGCATGTTCACTTGTTCTTTCTGGGACTCAGTCGAAAAAACGTTCACTTGAAACGGCCTAGCCACTAAACATATTGAAAGGATCAAGTTGGCGCCCAGAACAGTTTTTAAACTTACGGGCTGTCTACCTCTGTGTGAAACCATATGCACGACAGATTGCTAGAGGGGAAATTTCACAATAAAAGTGGCTTGGAGTTTTTCCATTTCAAATGTCATATAAAAAGCAAGCAAGGAAGGAAATCTTGAAGCTCTTTAAAAAAAACATTTCACCCATTTTATTCAAAACAGATAGAAAAATGGGGCAAACTGCTATTAAATACTAACTACTACACCTTGTGTGCAAAATGGTGATGGTGAACTAGCCGCCGGTTGATGGTGAACTAGCCGCCGGTTGATGGTGAACAAGCCGCCGGTTGATGGTGAACAAGCCGCCGGTTGATGGTGAACAAGCCGCCGGTTGATGGTGAACAAGCCGCCGGTTGATGGTGAACAAGCCGCCGGTTGATGGTGAACAAGCCGCCGGTTGATGGTGAACAAGCCGCCGGTTGATGGTGAACAAGCCGCCGGTTGATGGTGAACAAGCCACCGGTTGATGGTGAACAAGCCGCCGGTTGATGGTGAACTAGCCGCCGGTTGATGGTGAACTAGCCGCCGGTTGATGGTGAACTAAAAACTTTCTCACACTGGGAGTTGCTGCAGTCTTTGAGGTCTGACAGCATTGATCCTGCATAATGTCTAGCGAGGCTTGGTTTACTAGATTTAGCAGGCATTCCGTGTGTGTGTGTGTCTGTGTGTGGGAGGGGAAACCTGCATGACCAATTGACCTGAATGAGGGGTCAAGCAGCGAACCGTGGAGTGAGATGAGATTTGGGGGCCTCCAACCCTCCCTCTCCCCTCCAACCCTCCTTCACCCCAGCCCTTTTACCTCTCACCGGGGGAACTCTAATGCCATCTAAAGGAATTCCTCCCGGGTCCATTAAAAGGATTATGGCAGATTCAAAGACTAGGCGGCTCATTAGTCACAAGGTCATTGTCTTGGGATTTGTTTACCTCCTGTTTCTATTTGTTGGGTTCATTAGCATTCTCAGGCTGTATCCTGGTAGTTCTATATTTGTGATGATATGCAGCTATGGCTGGCTATTTAATTTCATGTTATTTTTTCTATGCTACTGTCTTTTGTGGGCTCGATCCGCTTCCTTCTAGGCTCGTTCGGTTCTTGGTCTCGTGACTCTCGTCTGACGGCCAGAATGTGCGTCCAGGGAGGGGAACGCTCCGCTTTAGAAGAGAGGAGTTTGCTGTTAATGCAGTGGGCAGCGTGAATCCTGGCCCCTGATAATCCCATTGCTGTGATGCTATTGTCAAGAAGCTGTGGCCAAAGTTCTGTAAACTAAGGCTCCAGCCTTTTAAAAGCCCTTCACGTGTACACACACACAGTCTCTCTCACACACACACACACACACACACACACACACACACACACACACAAGCACCCCCCTCTTGCCTCCCCCTCCAGGTCTCATTAACCATTAACAAAGGCCTGTAGTTCCTTTGTTTGTCACCCAGGCCTTCTCTTCTGCCTTCTTTAATACCTCAAAGTGGTTTCAATCTGTGGCTCGCACTCTCTTCTCTCTATAGCTCCCTCCCACTCTCCCTCCCTCCTTCACCACTCTCCCTTCTCTCTATAGCTCCCTCCATCTCGCCCCTCTCTCTCTCCCTCCCAACTCTCTCTCTCTCTCTCTCATAGCTCCCTCCTCCCTCTCTCTTGCTCCCTCCCTCCACACTCTCCCTCCATCTCTATCATTATATCTCCCTCGCTCTCTCACACACACACACACACACACACACACACACACATACGAGGTACAGAAGCTGATAGTGTAGAGTGCAGTTGCACACAGCGTTCTATGTCTCTCTAATAGGGGCCTCATATCAGCCCAGGAATTCCGTGAGTGCCACCTGGTTTTATAAGGTTTCTGCAGCCAGTGTGATGGACTGCCACATTAGAAACACAAATGCATCCCTCACGGCAGAGGGAATTAATCATATATAAATCAATTTCGTTTTTGTTTTCTTCCTCCATTTAATTCCTTAATGCCACCGGTGGTCTCTAAGGGGGACGATTTCACTGTATTCATGCTGTATGATTGACCCCGCCCATTTGTATAAGTAGAGGAGTTCTTAAGGCTCTCTAGTTTATGCACTCTCTCTGTCTCTGTATGTGTCTTTTGCTTTCGCTCTCTCTACTCACTGTCTCTCGCTCTCGCTCGCTCGCTCTCTCTCGCTCTCTCTCGCTCTCTCTCGCTCTCTCTCTCTCTCTCTCTCGCTCTCTCTCTCTCTCTCTCTCTCTCTCTCTCGCTCTCTCTCTCTCTCTCTCTCTCTCTCTCTCTCTCTCGCTCTCTCTCTCGCTCTCTCTCGCTCTCTCTCGCTCTCTCTCGCTCTCGCTCGCTCGCTCTCTCTCGCTCTCTCTCGCTCTCTCTCGCTCTCTCTCGCTCTCTCTCGCTCTCTCTCGCTCTCTCTGCTCACTGCCTCTACTCACAGTCTCTCTCTGCTCACGGTCTCTCTACTCACAGTCTCTCTCTGCTCACAGTCTTTCTCTCTCTCACAGTCTCTCTCTGCACACAGTCTCTGTGTATATGTCTCGCTCTGTACAGTACCCAGATGCCCTTGGCTCTGCCCCCGGGGTCCCGGTGATTGATGGCGATAATAGCTCCCCTCTGGTTCTACGGTGGCTATTTGAATCTCGCGTGTTTCTTGTTGTTGAGGGCAGGATTGTAGCAGGATTGTAGCGCTGCAGTACCATTCATTGTCTCTGTCATCCTCTTCTGGGCAGACCGGTCTGTCACTGACTGGTCCCCTCTCAGGGTTGGCTAGCCTCAAGGTATAATGTTTGGTGTGTGTGTTCACTTGTTTTCTGGACCAAATTCACCAAAGATACCCAGAAATTACACGACACATGGTGGACAGGTCAGGGGTTTCGGCAAGTCCTTTTTTTCAAAACGTTCAGGGTTATGGGTTATAGTATAGGTTTGGTTAAGGCATGCATGGTTTGTTTATTGAGGTTAGAATGATGCTCAGGATTAGAGCTTTGGTCATTGCATTAAAGTGTGTTGCCCACAGGACTGCAGTGATGTGTAGTTGAGTCGGTTGTGTGTGTTTTGTAGAACCCTGAACTTCCTCAGCCCATGTCGAAATCAGCCAACCAGGAGAGGGGGTCAGATTGACAAAATCTCTGGCCCACGCGGCTGGGGATTCGTATCTCAAACGGCACCCTTTTCCCTTTTTAATGTGTCGTTTTTCACCGGGGAAGACGCAATGGTTAGAACATCGTTTGGGACGCGGAAACGGGCTCTCCGTTTCTACCCTTCCAGGATCTCCAGGCTGGTGTAACAAAACCAGACAATGGACGCACACAATTCATTACTAAATCATCTGGAGAACCCGGTGGCCTCGCTAGGTGTCCTTTGAGTTGAAAGCAGAAGGCGTCGCCACACAGTGCCTTGATGGTTCACCTGGACGGCTCCGTCTGTGTTCGTCATCCGCCTTCTGAAATGCCACGGCGGGGTGACGGAGGAGCTTGTCTCAATGCTGGTCCCAGGCCTAATCAATAGAAGACACACTGTGTTAATGAGTCGCATAGGGAGTAGGTGCAGGTGACAGCCAGCTCTACTGCCCTCTGCTGGTCGATACGGTGGCTGCTAATCTGGCCGACCCACCGACCGAGCCTTATGCTGAGGTGAGGTTGAGGAGAGAGCTGGGTGAGACGTTGCCGGGGATATGGTCTGTAGGGGCTGGTACTTCTTTACTGTACATACAGTAGATGTCTATAGGATATTTGTAGTGCTGTTTGATGCTGTGTTTGGTTTTGTGATCCAAACGTGATCCGACGACGACGACCGAGGCCCGGGAAAAGGCTTGGATCAGACATGGGATAAACATCGCTGAATTTGGATTGGCTCGCTGTTTTAAAAACAAGACCGAGAAGGAGCGTGAAATAATGTAATTGAGTTTGTGGGGTGCCCAGCATGCTGGTGCTAAACTAATTTGGCAACATTGTCAGCATGATATAGTGAATTGTAGAGGTGATAACTCATTGGTGGATGTCTACTGGGGCCATCCACTGTGTATCATTCTAGCTTTATGCTCAGCAATTAAAGATTAAATTATAGATTACCTAACTTTAATTTGGAGGATTCCAACTTTAACGGAGGATTTCGATGAAACATTAGTGTTTTTGTATACGTAGTTTTTGTATTGTCGTCCGTAAATAGTGGGATAGATTTAACATTATGTCCAAAGCACTTATTTTAAGGATTTTGTTGCATTTCTAATTTAATGTGCTAATGATCTGTCTCTCTCTCCACCACATCCTATAGCCCCAGCCCTAACCAGGTACCAAATCCAGGGTTAGTGTCATATAGCCCCAGCCCTAACCAGGTACCAAATCCAGGGTTAGTGTCCTATAGCCCCAGCCCTAACCAGGTACCAAATCCAGGGTTAGTGTCATATAGCCCCAGCCCTAACCAGGTACCACATCCAGGGTTAGTGTCATATAGCCCCAGCCCTAACCAGGTACCAAATCCAGGGTTAGTGTCATATAGCCCCAGCCCTAACCAGGTACCACATCCAGGGTTAGTGTCATATAGCCCCAGCCCTAACCAGGTACCAAATCCAGGGTTAGTGTCATATAGCCCCAGCCCTAACCAGGTACCAAATCCAGGGTTAGTGTCATATAGCCCCAGCCCTAACCAGGTACCAAATCCAGGGTTAGTGTCCTATAGCCCTAGCCCTAACCAGGTACCACATCCAGGGTTAGTGTCCTAAAGCCCCAGCCCTATCCCTCCACCACATCCAGGGTTGGTGTCCTAAAGCCCCAGCCCTAACCCTCCACCACAGCCAGGGTTACGGTCCTATAGCCCCAGCCCTAACCCTCCCATAGCCAGGGTTACGGTCCTTCATCCTGTCACTGCTGCCTGCCAGGTAATGCCATTAGTCCTTGTACAGCTGGACTGCTTATGTTGGTCTTTAGCAATATGCTGGTTTATGGTTGCTTTATTATACATATGAAAGGAAGCCCATGTCCTTTTGGTTTGATGTGGAGAGCACAGCAGTGGAGAGCACAGCAGTGGAGAGCACAGCAGTGGAGAGCACAGCAGTGGAGAGCACAGCAGTGGAGAGCACAGCAGTGGAGAGCACAGCAGTGGAGAGCACAGCAGTGGAGAGCACAGCAGTGGAGAGCAGTCTCCTTTCCGGCTGCATCTGTGCTTAAATGGATTTGAGTTGTTTGAATGCATGTCTTTTTTTTAAGCACCGCCTGTGTGGGCTCAATCTAGTCCAGGATTTCCCACAAAGCAGGTATCACGTGTGGTCCAATTCTGGTCCAACAAGCTCAGTGTCGGCATGTTGAATTTGGTCGCTTTAGATCAATTGGTCACTTTTTGTCCCTCTGGTAAAGTACCAGTTGGGAGAGGTCCTGTCGAACCATTTGAGCTCTGGTAAGGCTTTCTCTAAGTTATTTGGCCCACTCTCAAAGTTAAGGAAACCTGCAGTGTTTCAGGCAGATTAAGAACCTTTATGAAAGAATGAATGAATTTGGCAGAGAGAGAGAGAGGGAGGGAGGGAGGTTGGGAGAGCGGGAGGAACTGGAACAAAGGAATGCTTTGAACCTGTCACGCTGTGCTTTTCATTCAATCTGGACTTTATTAAAACACACACAGATAAAGTTGTCATCCGTAGGCTCAGTGTGTCAGCAGGAAGAGACTCGTAGGCCTCCAAGCCTCCCGCTCCAGTCGTGTTTATCGTCGTCCTCAGACGATATCTAGTTATTATCTAGTACCTGCCATCGGAAAGCCCTGTGTTATAAACACCCCATTCCACACCAACCTCCTTGCGCGAGTGCCTGCATTTATATCACATTCTCAAGACTGCACAGAAAGTTGTGAGAGCAATTTATTTTTCTTATTCCACTGTATGGAGTGTGTATGTAAGCGGGCATATTAAAGGGGGAGGGGGGGATCTGGCTCGCTCCAAAAATAGCCTGGCTTGTTTTTTTAAATGCAACCAAGTTTGCTGTTCTCTGTTTGTCCGTGCGGGGGGGGTATTGTGGAGGGGACTACTTGGAAGACCAACTCTGGGTCCCACAGATACTAGTCTGCTGCTGATATGGAAGACCAACTCTGGGTCCCACAGATACTAGTCTGCTGCTGACATGGAAGACCAACTCTGGGTCCCACAGATACTAGTCTGCTGCTGACATGGAAGACCAACTCTGGGTCCCACAGATACTAGTCTGCTGCTGACATGGAAGACCAACTCTGGGTCCCACAGATACTAGTCTGCTGCTGACATGGAAGACCAACTCTGGGTCCCACAGATACTAGTCTGCTGCTGACATGGAAGACCAACTCTGGGTCCCACAGATACTAGTCTGCTGCTGACATGGAAGACCAACTCTGGGTCCCACAGATACTAGTCTGCTGCTGACATGGAAGACCAACTCTGGGTCCCACAGATACTAGTCTGCTGCTGACATGGAAGACCAACTCTGGGTCCCACAGATACTAGTCTGCTGCTGACTCTTCTTAATTCCGGGTGCATTTCATGGCCATTTCCTGCTAAATTATAAGAAGCACGTCTGAACCCGTTCTCCATTTCTTCTCTTTGTTCTTCTTGCTACCTTGTTTTCTATCACCGTAATGTTTCAGCTGCAATTGTGTGTGTGTGTGTGTTTGTGTGTGTGTATGTTTGTGTGTCTCTGTGTGTGTGTGTGTGTGTGTGTGTGTTATGAAGGAGGGACAGAGACTTGAGCAGTGGGCATGTGTGTCTTACTTGTCTAATGCACCAATTGCACCTCCTCTGTGGTGTGTGGCAGAGAGACATGCCGTGAATATCAAATTTCCATGGGCTGAAGAGGGGGCAGGCAGACCTGTTAATGGAAAATCTCCTGTTGGCTGGTTGGTGTTTCCTCTTGATAAGGGCCCGGTTTATCAAATGTGTCTTATAGTTTAGTTTAGTACGACATCATATGGTTGATATAAAAAACATTCAGATGCATTTGATAAGCCTAGTCCAGACCTGTGGGTGCTAAGCCTAGTCCAGACCTGTGGGTGCTAAACCTAGTCCAGACCTGTGGGTGCTAAGCCTAGTCCAGACCTGTGGGTGCTAAGCCTAGTCCAGACCTGTGGGTGCTAAACCTAGTCCAGACCTGTGGGTGCTAAACCTAGTCCAGACCTGTGGGTGCTAAGCCTAGTCCAGACCTGTGGGTGCTAAGCCTAGTCCAGACCTGTGGGTGCTAAGCCTAGTCCAGACCTGTGGGTGCAAAGCCTAGTCCAGACCTGTGGGTGCTAAGCCTAGTCCAGACCTGTGGGTGCTAAACCTAGTCCAGATCAATATACTCATTAGTATATTGGCCTGGAAATGACGTGAAACAGATTATTGCATACTAACGAGTAAACTACTACAAACTATTTCACAAGCTATTGCACAACATTTCACATCTGTGATGTTTTTGTTCCACAAACAGTACAATTGTATTGGGGGAAAAATATTGGCCTAATTCTGGTAGTTTGCTACCCTTTTCTTTCTTGTCTTTATAACACAACTGCCTGAAGTTGCTTGTCGCAGGCATTCTGCTGAGATTGTTTGATCCTTTTATTCAAAATATGAACGGAAACAAAACCTTTAATTAAATATGACAAGTGCCACCTACTTAATAATTGCTGCAGACCCCTGGTTTTCCCTGATGGCTGTGGCCTTCTTTCAGCAGGATAATGAACCCTGCCTTACTGAACACATTGTTTGGGATTGGTTTGAGGAACATGACGAAGAGTTTTCCTGTCCTTCAAGTTCCCTAAGACTTACCTCGATTGGGCATCTGTGGGACGTGCTGGACCAATAGACCCGATCCACTGCAGCTTCACAGTTCACAACTCACAGGACATGAAGGATCTGCTGCTAATGTCTTGCTGCCAGATACCACAGGACACATTTTGGTGTCTTGTAGCGTCCCTGCCCTCAGGTTCGGGGCTATTTTGGCCGCACGTGGAGTACCTATAGCAAAAGTTTTGCTTATTAGTGGATAGCCCAGGGAACAGGAAGTCGTGGCTCGGCACTTAAAGCATTCAAGTCACTCAGGTGGTCGTAAAAACATAACATTTGAATGGGAATATATTTAACTTAGATTTTACTCCAGGGTGTCAATTATTGTGGAACTCGTGTTTTGGAGACAAATATTACTTGCTGGTTTATTTTCAGATACTATGAAAGTGCAATAATGTTAAATAAATTATTTTGAATATTAATTGCTCACACAACTTTATTTTGACTTATTTACAATGTAATTTATAAACACAAAAGGTGTATTCTTTTCAATGCTGTATTATTTGCAATGACATTTCTCCTGTAGTGGCTCAATGCTCTTGAATGTGCAATTTCATAGTAATTTTATATTTAGACAAAAGTTTATTATAGTGATGGCTGTGGGGGGGGGTTCAACACCTTAATGTTTCATAGTTTTAGTCCACTATCTGCTGCCTTTCAATGTATTTTTTCTTCTTTGGTTTTGTTCACTCGCCTTGAAAGAATATTATTTCGGAGTCGAAATTTAAACTGATTGTTTATTCCAGGCAGATATCTTCCAGGTAGATTATATCTGAAGACCACATTTTCTTGTTCTTTCATATGGCGTTAGCGTGCACGATGGCGGTAGCGTGCACAATGTGCAATAATATGCTAGTAGATAATGCAGGAGACACAGTGAGGGAATTAACATAATGCATTATTTCATAGCACAGTTCAATTAAGATTCAGACAACATCGATCCTTCATTGTTCTGTGGACCGGTGTCAAACGAGCTCATCCTTTTATATTTTGTGAGCTTATCCGTGTATTTTTTGCATCTTTACCGTCACTCCAGTCCTGCCGGCTGCTTGGCAGTTCTTGACTAAATTAGAATGAACAAACCCGAGCCGTGTGACTGTCCTTAATTGACTAGATTGGCTGCTTGTTAGTGCAGAAGAGTAGACGATCTACGAGTGTGTGAGGAATATAATTTTGTGCAACCACTCTTCTGTTTTCTGTGTCCAAGCCTGGCTGGCTAGTTCCCCTGTGTAGAATATTGTGGCTGTGTACTGCATGATTGCACCTTCACAGTGCTTGTGGTGTGGTCATGTCCTGACGCGCGTGCGTGTGCGTGTGCGTGCGCGTGCGCGTGTGTGTATTACTAGTATACACTCTGCTTTCAGACTGGAAGCAGCAGACACAAAATTTCCCTCCTGCTGGTCACAGTCTGTCTCGCCCTCTCCCACATCACTCATCCCTTTCTACTCCACACTCCCTCTCTTCCTCTCTCCCACTCCCTCTCTTCCTCTCTCCCACTCCCTCTCTTCCTCTCTCCCACTCTTTCTCTCTCCCCCACACTCTCCCATAGCACTCCCTGTCTTCCGTTCCTTTGTTCTCCTCCAGCTACTGCACACACAGTCCCTACAGCTCCAATTGCTTATTTCCTTTGCCAACACCTCCCACCTCCTCTCTTCCCCCTCTCTGTGTTAGAGGCATCTTCATACCCTGTTTGGTGGTGTGGGGGAGGTGGGGGCACAGTCAAAATGTGACATGGTCCCAGGCCTCTGCCCTTCCTGACCCTGTAATGTTCATCCACCTCTTACCATGACAACCTGCCTCAGCAACCAGATGGTCACACCCACCTGTGGACGACAGTCGTGAAGACTATACAGAAAATACTATAAACTAATCTGCAAACTGACCGATCTCTGGCAAATCAGCAGCTTCTCTTTAATATAGCGGTATATGTCAGAGGACACAGGCGTGACCTGGTCAGTTTTACCTGGTAAGTTAATAATGAAACCGTTATCTGTTGCGGTCATCACATGCGCTGGTCTTTTGTTACCTTGTATTCTGTTTCCCTGTTATCTAGCAGTTCCCATCTGCATAATGTAAACAAGGCATTTCTACATTGATACCCACTGTGGTTTGTCTGTAGTTGGCGTCTAGTTGGCGTCTAGTTGGCGTCTAGTTGGCGTCTAGTGGCACAGGGCTGGGCACATGTTTGCCACCTTCTGGTTTTGAGTTTTTAAAGTGAGGACTGCTTCAAAGTTTGAGAACACAAAATAGTTGTGCGGTTTGCTATTCCGGTTCCTGGAGACCTGTGTGTGTAGTAGGTACTTGGGAGGACCAGAAAGGAGAGGAACATTCGATCTTGTCCGGACCTTTAGCAGGGCCTCACCAAGAACCAGGCTATTTCGGGTTCAGGGTAAATATACCCTTATAATTAAAGTTATGTTTTTATGGTTATGAAAACAATATTTTGCAACAACGTCCCAACAAGGATTGCAATTCCTGATGCGTGTTGTATTGTGCTAAGATCTGCTCTGAATTTAGTTAAAAGCCTGCTTCATTCTTCTCCGTCCTTCTGCCTGTTGATTTCCCATTTCTCTCTCCTGCCTGCTCTCTCCCAATGATAAACGTTCTGCTGTACACGGCTTCCTGCTTGCTCTTGCCCCACGCGACCCCCCCCTTCCCACACACACACACACACACACACACACACACACACTGCCACAGTCACAGTGTCCTCCACTCACCGATAACTTATTGTGTGGCAGGGCTCACTAGCTGCCCTTGCAGACTTTGATTAGGCATTTCTTTGTCGATCCTCGGGGTGCTGCCTGTGGGGTGAGCTCTGACAGAGGTGCTGGAGAATCGATGGTCAGGTTGCTGTAGCAGTAATCACAACAGCCACACACACACACACACACACACACACCTTCACAGACACACCACTGATGAACTCACTCTCTTACTCATCCATGTCTCTCTCTACCACACACACACACACACACACTTGACACTCGTCCAGCTGATTATTGTGGGTGGCTGAGGTGAAGGTGAGGTTCTGTGAGAGGCCATTGACTTCCTCTCTCATCTCAGTTTTTCGATCTCTCCAAGTCTGACACTGTGCAGCTGTGCGGCGGCGTTGGGTAAATAAGCAGCCGTGTGAAACGTTCATCTGATGTTACACTAATATGCTCATCCTGGAGATGAACCAGCGAGTTGGTTTCTTCCCACTCAGACTGTTCCATTACAGATGGGGGAATTGTGAGGGTGCTTCCCTGCTGTGACATTCCAGAGGCCCCATCGTCCTCGTGTAGTCATCTGAACTTCTCTGGGGGTGGGGGAGGTGGGGCGCAGTGGATTCTCTACTTCCTGCCTTAGTCCACTGGCCTATATTTCAGCCCCTCCGTAGCCCACTGGCCTGTTTTACAGCTCCACCTAAGCCCACTGGCCTGTATTATTACAGCCCCACCTTAGCCCACTGGCCTGTTTTACAGCTCCACCTAAGCCCACTGGCCTGTATTATTACAGCCCCACCTTAGCCCACTGGTCTGGTTTTACAGCCCCATCTTAGCCCACTGGCCTGTATTAATACAGCCCCACCTTAGCCCACTGGCCTGTTTTACAGCTCCACCTAAGCCCACTGGCCTGTATTACAGCCCCACCTTAGCCCACTGTTCTGTTTTACAGCCCCATCTTTGCCCACGGTTCTGTTTTACAGCCCCAGCTGGGATGGATCACCACAACAGGAACATGTCCATAAGATCTAGGAACCCGCGTGCTGTTGTGAAATAGGCATGTCGTCATTCAGAAATTTCCCCAAACTACCATTTTGATTTGGTATTCTGCAATTTGATTGTAAAACGTTTTTCGTTGTTGCTTTAGTGTGTGCGTGCACGTTTGTGCGTGAGCCACTGGCCATCTGTTGTGTCTCCTGCCTGCTCAGAAATCTGGCGTCGGTTAGCTGGACTGCCCTGTCTGTCTGTTTTTCAGCACGCAGGCAGGCAAGTGCCAGAAATGTTCAGTGAAATTAGCCGGAGAGTCTGTAGCTTTTTACCAATATTCCTGGGGTACGGGATGTATGTGAGACGGGAGCGGGAGTGATATCGGACGTCCCTCCCTGAGATCTGGGAGTCGATATGCAGTGATGTTTCCGCTCTCGGGTTCCAGGTACCAGCCCAGACCAGCACCATCTTTCCCAACATGACGTTACCTCAGCTAGTGGTGCTGCTCACTCCCAGTTATGACCCAATGGAACCAGTGACACACACACGCAGTGGAAGGGAAGGAAAGTGTTTCTGTGCAGTTCACATTGAAGGCCCTGGTGACACAATGTGTTCTTATTCAAATCAAGGACGTGGTTAGCGGTGAAGAAGCCTTCACAGACCAGTGCAGTGGTGGCAGTCTGTGTTCATGGAGGTTGGATTAGGCGTTAATAAGAAGAATGAAGAATAGGTAGCGGGTCTGATGCCTGGTCCTGATCACTCTTTTTGTTTGTCCCAGCATGAAGTTACTGGAAGAAACAGATGGAAAAGAACACATACTCTGTCCCGTAATGTATTGGGTATTCGGGAAAATCACGTTAGCTAGCTCACTTGTTAGCTCAACAAAGTTGCTGCTGTACAAATTCCCTCGTCAAAATCACAGTTAAACAGCTAACTGGCAAGATGAAGAAAGAAAGTATCTCACAATATTATCACACTCTTCGTGCCGGCACATAACCAAACTTCAGCTAGCAAATGTATGTTAGTCAAGTTATTACGGTGAAGTATATTATCTCAGGTGGCCAGATAATTTTCATTGTTAACCTAGCTGGTGATCTGCAGATGGTTTGTGAAAGGCAGATTTAGCAAGCTGGTACGAATGGAGCATTAATAGCTATACAGGCGGTGTATTGTCACATTCCCTACTCGCACTCTCTGATTGGCTCACCTCTGGGCCAATAGATAGGTACTCCGCCAAGTCACGGTTACTGTTCGAGGTCTGCAATATCCCACTGTACAGTCAGCGAGCAGCTGAACCATAGACGAATGCCAAACAGATAATCGGACTTCCAGGACACCGTGGTCAGTTGTTGTACAAACCTTTACTGGACACGCTGGGACGGGGTTGGACCGCTCTATAATTTCAGACAGGGTTGGGGAGGTTTCTGTGCGTTCGAGGAAAACCTGTAGATGTGGCCGGCAGTGGAAAACTGAGAACAGAGGAGTGAGCAGAGTGGGGCAGGCAGCTGCACTAATGTAGCACTCGGCCAAAGAGGGAGGGAGGGAGGGGGATAGGGAGGGAGGGAGGGAGGGAGGAAGGGAGGAAGAGAGAGAGACACCAAACAGTCGTCCTCACATGCCTTTTGTTTTGTTTTCTAGCAACAGAAAATAAACGATTAGCATTCACACTTTGAAGGGAGGTTGATTTGAAGGGAGGTTGCTTGTGTTTTCTCTCTGGCCAAACTGCAGTATAGATAACAGGGGGTACAGATGAAACAGGGTACGTATATCAGGGGGGTAGTGGGTGGTTAATGAGTAGCATTCTACCACAGTGCACACACTCTCACACACTCTCACACACTCTCACACACTCTCACACACTCTCACACACTCTCACACACTCTCACACACTCTCACACACACTCACACACACTCACACACACTCACACACTCTCACACACTCTCACACACTCTCACACACTCTCACACACTCTCACACACTCTCACACACTCTCACACACTCTCACACACTCTCACACACTCTCACACACTCTCACACACTCTCACACACTCTCCCACACTCTCCCACACACACACACACACTCTCTCTCACTCACACTCTCACACAATCACACTCTCTTTCACACACTCACACACTCTCACACACTCTCCCACACTCTCACACACTCTCACACACACACACACACACACACACACACACACACACACACACACACACACACACACACACACACTCTCTCACTCACACTCTCACACAATCACACAATCACACTCTCTTTCACACACTCACACACTCACACACTCACACACACACACACACTCACACACTCACACACTCACACACTCACACACTCACACACACACTCACACACTCACACACACACACACAGCGGTGTATGATTGGAGCCCAGGGGGTAGATAGAGCTGTAAATAGATCAACATATCCCTGTTCTAACTGCTCCACCGTGTCTGTCTGTCTTCTCCACCTCCACTCCACTCTGCTCTACGCGTCTCATCCGCAGCCTCGCTACATGCAGTCGGGCTGGGACAAAAATAGCCTCACGCCAACTCACTGTCTGTGTGTCTCCTCTTCACCTCCTCATCTGTTTTTCACACACAAACAAACACACACACACACAAACAAACCAACAAACACACACACACTCACACACACACTGCTATCGGAGTGTTTCCACACAGAGGGCCTCAAATCTTCTTCTTTTTTTGGTTCAGTGCCATTCTTTATAAGCAAAGATTGAGTTACCAAGTTTGCTAATTCTATTTATAAATGGGTATATTCTATTGGTATTTGCTGTATCAGGTGTAGTCAACCCTTTTCATGGAGTGCTACCGATATTGTAGGATCTTGTACCAACTGGGCGTCTTCTGAAAGTTCTGTTTACCACCACACTTCGTGACTGCCAGGAGCTTTTTTTTCCATCCACCTAGCAACACTATTTTTAAATCAGACCCCACATTTGGCTGCGACTCCTAGTTTGGGAAACATTTGGCTGAACTGTGCCCGGGTAATGTCAATGTGGCTTTCATTGGAGCGCTTGCAGGGTCTGAAACTATAGAAGTTGTTTAAAAGTTTGCCGTCAAACACGATGTAGTTGATGAGGCAAGAGCTACCGCTAATCTGCTAACTGCATTTTGCACTCAGTTGGTACCTCCTAGTGCTCTACACACCGTCACTTATGACCGTTCTGTGCTGTGCCGGCAGTCTTTGACTAGTCCCACCCAGGATTGGTATGAAGTCCTCTGTACCATGTCGCTTAGTGTTTTCTAATATATTCCAGCTTTATTGGAGAGGCAGAGAAAGTGATGGAGGTGGACGAGAGTGTGCTGAAAACACAGGTGGGAAACGAACCAAGCGATATGTATGAGCCTGTAGACAGCGGCCTAGACCACTGGACCATTAGACCACTGGACCACTGGACCACCCCATGGCACAGCGGTGTGTTTTCTACAGCAGTGGCATATTTGTCTCCTCCCCCCTTTTATTAGGCTGATCAGTGTGGCGTGGACCCCTCCCAAAGTTAATTTAGCAAGCGACTGGAGTAAATCCATTAGAGGGATGTGATTTAAAGGACTGTCACTCTCTCTCCTCTCTGTTATCTGGCTGTGGTCTCTCTCTCTCTCTCCTCTCTGTTGTCTGGCTGTGGTATCTCTCTCTCTCCTCTCTGTTGTCTGGCTGTGGTATCTCTCTCTCTCCTCTCTGTTGTCTGGCTGTGGTCTCTCTCTCTCTCTCCTCTCTGTTGTCTGGCTGTGGGCTCTCTCCTCTCTGTTGTCTGGCTGTGGTCTCTCTTGCTCTCCTCTGGCCTCTCTCCCTTCAGATGGAGGTTTTTTTGTGTAGTGGTGTGCGATGGCGCCTGTGAAGTGAATTGAGCCCTAGATCCTGTCACGTGAGAGAGTAAACACACACACACACACACACACACTCTTCACACTGTCCCGTGTGTAATGGCACATACGACACAGCGCTCACTGGAGCCACAAGCCGGTGAGATTATCTCTGGGTGTATTGACGTTTATCAGCCAGAGACGAAGAGCACCGTAAAACAAGAGGAATTTCCATCTCGCGTTTACCGTAACGTGTGTCTGGTGCTCAATGGGATTATGACTCATTCATCCACTAGTGAAGTCATTGGACTGGTGGGGTGAAGGGCGTGAGTGATGCTGTGGGTCTGGTGGGGTGAAGGGCGTGAGTGATGCTGTGGATCTGGTGACGCCGTGTGTCCGGTGACGCCGTGTGTCCGCTGACGCCGTGTGTCCGGTGACGCCGTGTGTCCGGTGACGCCGTGGATCTGGAGAAGCCAGGCCTATGCGTTGATCCATTCCAATCTGTTTACAGCAGCTCAGGCACACATTGGTTGGTTCCAGCCATTCAGAGCTCGTCCACTCACAGTTGGCTGGATTAGCCAGGTCGGTCAGGTTGTGGGTTGGGCTCTGGAGGTTTTTGTCTTCAGCAGGTGCTCCTGAAGGTGTGGTTCAAGGGGTTCTGGGAGTGTGAAGTGGCATAAGGGCCAGGTGCATCTCCCTAAGTGGAACTGTCTCTGTTGTCCCTAGTGTCTCTTCACTCCATCTCTCGCTCCCTGACTTTCTGTATCTTTCCATCTTTCTTTCCATCTGTTGTCTCTCTGTGCCCCTCCCCCGCTACTACAGAGCTGCTCTACAGTCTCGTCTGTCTGGCTCTCTGCCAGCCTGTTCACTCGTTCTGTTTGTAAGAGATAGACTCAGATCTCTCTGTGTCTAAATTTGTGTGTGTGCTCACTGCTGTGTGTGTGTGCATGTGTTCCACCTTTCTCCACCTCTTCTCGTGCTCATGTCCGCCCCTCACGACACAGGGACCACACGGGGACCACGCAGGGTCCACACAGGGACCACGAAGGGACCACAGCAGGGGGACACAGGGACCACAGTGGGGGGACACAGGGACCACAGTGGGGGGACACAGGGACCACAGTGGGGGACACAGGGACCACAGTGGGGGGACAGGGACCACAGTGGGGGGGGGCAGGGACCACAGTGGGGGGGGACAGGGACCACAGTGGGGGGGGACAGGGACCACAGTGGGGAGAAACACGGGGACCACACAGGAGATATGTAATAATCTTCGACCTGTGCGGTATTGTCCTCAGCATGGGTTCAGTCAGTGTTAATGATCTTCACTCGATTTTGTTTGGTTCGCTCAACTCATTAGAAAATGTTTCCTCATTGACTGTTCTTGTTTGCTCTTAATCCATTCCTCTGCCCTCTACAATATTGACCACTCTAATTGGTTCATGTTGGTTAGACAGTCACATAGGGGGTGTGTCCCTAAAGCAGGCCCATTTAAGAGGACACTTTTCCAACAACTGTCCTCTCTCCTCACCCCTCCCTCTGTCCCCCTACACCCCTCCCTCTGTCCCCCTACACCCCTCCCTCTGTCCCCCTACACCCCTCCCTCTATCCCCCTACACCCCTCCCTCTATCCCCCTACACCCCTCCCTCTGTCCCCCTACACCCCTCCCTCTGTCCCCCTACACCCCTCCCTCTGTCCCCCTACACCCCTCCCTCTGTCCCCCTACACCCCTCCCTCTGTCCCCCCACACCCCTCCCTCTGTCCCCCTACACCCCTCCCTCTGTCCCCCTACACCCCTCCCTCTGTCCCCCTACACCCCTCCCTCTATCCCCCTACACCCCTCCCTCTGTCCCCCTACACCCCTCCCTCTGTCCCCCTACACCCCTCTCTCTATCCCCCTACACCCCTCCCTCTGTCCCCCTACACCCCTCCCTCTGTCCCCCTACACCCCTCCCTCTGTCCCCCTACACCCCTCCCTCTGTCCCCCTACACCCCTCCCTCTGTCCCCCTACACCCCTCCCTCTGTCCCCCTACACCCCTCCCTCTGTCCCCCTACACCCCTCTCTCTGTCCCCCTACACCCCACATTCATCACATTGGGCTCAGCCTCAGGACCCACATTCTACAGAGGGGTTCTGTACACTCCCGTTCTATGTGACCCAGTGCTTCCTGCAGTCAATCTGGTCCCTTCCAGAGGACATGAATGGGTATTCATCCTTGGCCCAATGCACGTGCACGTCGTGCACACAAACACATTTTCCTTTTTTTCCTATGCTTCTTGGGACCTCAAACTTCATTCCCATTCAGAATTCTGTTTTCCTAAAGCCACTGTGTACAAGCGCGCTGCGTCGTTGCCAGAATAGGATGGTACTGTTTGCTTACCCTGTTTGGGTTTCTGGGGTTTAGTACTTGGATTTGATTTCCATTCCTTAGGGTGCTGTAGTGACCCCTTGTGGCTATTTAGGTGCCTGTGGGTGCTGATCACCAAGGCCGGGTTGTGTGTTCCTTCTGGCAGTCTGATGACAACCATAACCAGATCGGCCTCGATGACACATCTCCACTTATGCTGAGAGATCATTAAATTCAAAATGTGACGAAAGTAGAAAAAGTACATATATATACATATAGCTCCACAAAAAAACCTTGTAAACTGTAAATCCTGATCCATATTCTAACCTATTTGTAACATTTATTCAGAAAGTAATCCCTATTGCCTATCAAATAAAACCTTTCCCTCATGGAGACACACTAAAACATTGCAGCGTAACCCCTCATTTCACCTGCAAGGTCAAATTGTCTTTGTTGTAATATCCTTACTGGGGATTTACAGTGTTAATACCTATGAGCCAACAGTAAACAAACAAACAAATGTATAAACACTTAAACAAACAAACACACATGCACACTGAGGCATATGTCTGAGAGATCAGATGTGCTACTACTACAACAACTACCATTAGTGCTGCAGCTCTGTACATTGTGAGGAAATCAGTATGTCTCTGTGTGGCTCACAGACCAAGTCAGTCTGTCTCTGTGTGGCTCACAGACCAGGTCAGTCTGTCTCTGTGTGGCTCACAGACCAGGTCAGTCTGTCTCTGTGCGGCTCACATTCTGTGTGGCTCACAGACCAGGTCAAATCAGTCTGTCTCTGTGCGGCTCACAGACCAGGTCAGTCTGTCTCTGTGTGGCTCACAGACCAGGTCAGTCTGTCTCTGTGCGGCTCACAGACCAGGTCAGTCTGTCTCTGTGCGGCTCACAGACCAGGTCAGTCTGTCTCTGTGTGGCTCACAGACCAGGTCAGTCTGTCTCTGTGCGGCTCACAGACCAGGTCAGTCTGTCTCTGTGCGGCTCACAGACCAGGTCAGTCTGTCTCTGTCTCTGTGCGGCTCACAGACCAGGTCAGTCTGTCTCTGTGCGGCTCACAGACCAGGTCAGTCTGTCTCTGTGCGGCTCACAGACCAGGTCAGTCTGTCTCTGTGCGGCTCACAGACCAGGTCAGTCTGTCTCTGTGCGGCTCACAGACCAGGTCAGTCTGTCTCTGTGCGGCTCACCAGGTCAGACAGACCAGGTCTGTCTCTGTCTCTGTCTCTGTGCGGCTCACAGACCAGGTCAGTCTGTCTCTGTGCGGCTCACAGACCAGGTCAGTCTGTCTCTGTGCGGCTCACAGACCAGGTCAGTCTGTCTCTGTGCGGCTCACAGACCAGGTCAGTCTGTCTCTGTGCGGCTCACAGACCAGGTCAGTCTGTCTCTGTGCGGCTCACAGACCAGGTCAGTCTGTCTCTGTGCGGCTCACAGACCAGGTCAGTCTGTCTCTGTGCGGCTCACAGACCAGGTCAGTCTGTCTGTGCGGCTCACAGACCAGGTCAGTCTGTCTCTGTGCACAGACCAGGTCAGTCTGTCTCTGTGCGGCTCACAGACCAGGTCAGTCTGTCTCTGTGCGGCTCACAGACCAGGTCAGTCTGTCTCTGTGCGGCTCACAGACCAGGTCAGTCTGTCTCTGGCACAGACCAGGTCAGTCTGTCTCTGTGCGGCTCACAGACCAGGTCAGTCTGTCTCTGTGCGGCTCAAGACCAGGCTCTGTCTCTGTGCGGCTCACAGACCAGGTCAGTCTGTCTCTGTGCGGCTCACAGACCAGGTCAGTCTGTCTCTGTGCGGCTCACAGACCAGGTCAGTCTGTCTCTGTGCGGCTCACAGACCAGGTCAGTCTGTCTCTGTGCGGCTCACAGACCAGGTCAGTCTGTCTCTGTGCGGCTCACAGACCAACCACACATCAGGGCATCAGGGTACAGTAGCAGTTAACAGGCTGAGAACAGATCTGCTACTGGGATGCTCGGTCATTCAGCCATGCTGCGGATCTGGAAGAGGAGGCGGAGGGATGGGCAGTGATGAAGAGGAGGTGAGGGGGTCGGGGTGGTAGGTGATCCCTCTCAATCACAAGTCAGGAGTCAGTCAGTCGATCAGGAGTTGATGAGTGTCTGGGCTGGGGATTGTTCTACTCAGACGGGTAGAGAGGCTTACACGAGACTGGACCTAGATCTCACTCAGTCACTACTCTATGACATCCCTCGGTTCTGGAGGGAACTGGGTTCCTAGGCGAGACCGAGAACCCTATAGATTCCTGCTGAACTGGGAGCAGTTGTAGGTTTATTGGTC
Source organism: Dallia pectoralis (assembly GCA_029465975.1). Classification (NCBI taxonomy): domain Eukaryota; kingdom Metazoa; phylum Chordata; class Actinopteri; order Esociformes; family Umbridae; genus Dallia; species Dallia pectoralis. The sequence goes on from CM055734.1 coordinate 7,306,413, forward strand.
CGAGATTAATATTTCACTCAACTGGATGAGATTTAGTGTCAGTGCACCATTCAAGCCTGTTTTAGACCTCACAACCATACAGATTTAGTGTCAGTGCACCATTCAAGCCTGTTTTAGACCTCACAAGCATACGGATTTAGTGTCAGTGCACCATGCAAGCCTGTTTTAGACCTCAAAACCATACAGATTTAGTGTCAGTGCACCATTCAAGCCTGTTTTAGACCTCACAAGCATACGGATTTAGTGTCAGTGCACCATGCAAGCCTGTTTTAGACCTCAAAACCATACAGATTTAGTGTCAGTGCACCATTCAAGCCTGTTTTAGACCTCACAACCATACGGATTTAGTGTCAGTGCACCATTCAAGCCTGTTTTAGACCTCACAACCATACGGATTTAGTGTCAGTGCACCATTCAAGCCTGTTTTAGACCTCACAACCATACGGATTTAGTGTCAGTGCACCATGCAAGCCTGTTTTAGACCTCACAACCATACGGATTTAGTGTCAGTGCACCATTCAAGCCTGTTTTAGACCTCACAACCATACGGATTTAGTGTCAGTGCACCATTGAAGCCCGTTTTAGACTTCACAACCATACGGATTTAGTGTCAGTGCACCATTCAAGCCTGTTTTAGACCTCACAACCATACGGATTTAGTGTCAGTGCACCATTCAAGCCTGTTTTAGACCTCACAACCATACGGATTTAGTGTCAGTGCACCATTCAAGCCTGTTTTAGACCTCACAACCATACGGATTTAGTGTCAGTGCACCATTCAAGCCTGTTTTAGACCTCACAACCATACGGATTTAGTGTCAGTGCACCATTCAAGCCTGTTTTAGACCTCACAACCATACGGATTTAGTGTCAGTGCACCATTCAAGCCTGTTTGAGACCTCAAAACCATACGGATTTAGTGTTGGTGCACCATTCAAGCCTGTTTTAGACCTCACAACCATACGGATTTAGTGTCAGTGCACCATTCAAGCCTGTTTTAGACCTCACAACCATATGGATTTAGTGTCAGTGCACCATTCAAGCCTGTTTTAGACCTCACAACCATACGGATTTAGTGTCAGTGCACCATTCAAGCCTGTTTTAGACCTCACAACCATACGGATTTAGTGTCAGTGCACCATTCAAGCCTGTTTTAGACCTCAAAAGCATACAGATTTAGTGTCAGTGAACCATTCAAGCCTGTTTTAGACCTCAAAACCATACGGATTTAGTGTCAGTGCACCATTCAAGCCTGTTTTAGACCTCACAACCATACGGATTTAGTGTCAGTGCACCATTCAAGCCTGTTTTAGACCTCACAACCATACGGATTTAGTGTCAGTGCACCATGCAAGCCTGTTTTAGACCTCAAAACCATACAGATTTAGTGTCAGTGCACCATTGAAGCCCGTTTTAGACTTCACAACCATACGGATTTAGTGTCAGTGCACCATTCAAGCCTGTTTTAGACCTCACAACCATACGGATTTAGTGTCAGTGCACCATTCAAGCCTGTTTTAGACCTCACAACCATACGGATTTAGTGTCAGTGCACCATTCAAGCCTGTTTTAGACCTCACAACCATACGGATTTAGTGTCAGTGCACCATTCAAGCCTGTTTTAGACCTCACAACCATACGGATTTAGTGTCAGTGCACCATTCAAGCCTGTTTTAGACCTCACAACCATACGGATTTAGTGTCAGTGCACCATGCAAGCCTGTTTTAGACCTCAAAACTATACGGATTTAGTGTCAGTGCACCATTCAAGCCTGTTTTAGACCTCACAACCATACGGATTTAGTGTCAGTGCACCATTCAAGCCTGTTTTAGACCTCACAACCATACGGATTTAGTGTCAGTGCACCATTCAAGCCTGTTTTAGACCTCACAACCATACAGATTTAGTGTCAGTGCACCATTCAAGCCTGTTTTAGACCTCACAACCATACAGATTTAGTGTCAGTGCACCATTCAAGCCTGTTTTAGACCTCACAACCATACGGATTTAGTGTCAGTGCACCATTCAAGCCTGTTTTAGACCTCACAACCATACAGATTTAGTGTCAGTGCACCATTCAAGCCTGTTTTAGACCTCACAACCATACGGATTTAGTGTCAGTGCACCATTCAAGCCTGTTTTAGACCTCACAACCATATGGATTTAGTGTCAGTGCACCATTCAAGCCTGTTTTAGACCTCACAACCATACGGATTTAGTGTCAGTGCACCATTCAAGCCTGTTTCAGACCTCACAACCATACGGATTTACAGAGGATTAGGGTGTTTTTCTCCATATCTTCATCAAACATCAGATGTTTCGTAAATTTTGGTCGGCCAGTCGCCTGTCTTAGACTTGCCTTAGTTAACTTGTGGTGTTGATGTTTATGCCAGGTGTATTTCTCTGTGTACTGCAGTGCAACAGGGTCTAGATGGGGTTCTCAATGAGTCTCTCTCTGCCTCTCTCTCTCTCTCTGTCTCTCTCTCACTGTCTCTCTCTCTCTGTCTCTCTCTCACTGTCTCTCTCTCTCTCTCTCTCTCACTGTCTCTCTGTCTCTCTCTCACTGTCTCTCTGTCTCTCTCTCACTGTCTCTCTCTCTCTCACTGTCTCTCTCTCTCTCTCTCTCTCTCTCACTGTCTCTCTCTCTGTCTCTCTCTCACTGTCTCTCTGTCTCTCTCTCACTGTCTCTCTCTCTCTCTCACTGTCTCTCTCTCACTGTGTGTCTCACTTAACGAGTTTCTGTGTCTCTCCTTATCTGTGTCTGCTGGACTGGCCAGGTGGATAGAAAGAACCACTTGTTTGTATCTCCCCGTTGTCTGTCAGGGGTCTGTGCTGCTAGCTGGCCTCTGTTGCCTAGCAACTGCAGTAGCAGCTTCACAAACAGCGCTGGCTGTGTGTGTCTTTTTAACGCCAGCTAGCGCGGCACACGCGTCCCTCTGAGAGACTCTGCCAGCCGTTCAGAGGGGGCGTCCTTTGTGCTGCTGGCAGCCTTGTCTTGCTCTCTAGGTAGTGTCACTATCATACAAGCTGGCCTATACCACACACACACACACACACACACACACACACACACACACACACTTCACTCCACGTACAATCTCTGGGTTTGTCCCTAGAGCAGATGCTGACTCCATTTATACAGTGTGTCAGCCCTGTACGAACGAACGCCTATGATTAGATGACATTCTGACTGTACAATTCCACATGGTAGTGAGATGTCTACTCTGGCTATATTAACTGTATACCTTTTTTAATATCTATTTTGTCTTTCTTTTTATGTAAATCAGCTGTTTGATCAGAGTTCTAGTTGTAAATCTAATATGGCTTATATTCATTGTTTTCTCGTAGGTAAAATTATTTTCCCAGTTCCTTTTCATTTTACAGCCCTATATAAACATAATATCTATGAACACATGTACCAACCAAACATGTAACAACAAAACTTGACTGGACAGGTACTACTGAGACTGAGAGAAAGTGCTATGGTGTGATGTAGCACATATGACTGTCATCGGTGACATTAGGTGACTAGGCTATGGGCTATCTATGCAGAAGCAGGGTCCTTCTCCAGTATAACGAGTGATGTCAATGAGTACATGAGTACTGTACATGAGTACATGCATTACATGAGGATGATAAGTGTACATGCAGTGCGTGCATCACATGGGCACTCTGACAGCCAATGGGATTCCCTATACCTCCATGTTGTTTGAGTGGAGGCTGTATTCTCTGCTGATCTCAGTAGGCTCCAGCGTTTCACGGCATCTGTCTCGGCGTAGCACCGCCTGGGCTGGGAAGCGACCCAAGGGAACTTCATTAGCACCCGCTGACCGCCACCCCTCCCAATAACAACGCTTTGTTGAGGGGGGGGGTTGTGGGTGGTCTCTTGATACATGCCAGGCTAGCAGACGGGCGGGGTTGACCGTGGAAGAGGACACTGCTCGGCACTGACCCTTTCCCAGACGCACACCTCCCAGTCTGGTCACAGAGCGGGATGGGGTCGTGTTACATTCAGACAGCAGGTCTGAGATCAGTCCTGCTCTTCACCCCCCTCCGCCTCCAACGAGCCTGGTGAGGAGGAGCTGGTCACTGGGATAGACCGGACCTGAACCGGCTTATGGGGTTTCAGCTCAGTAGGGTTGTTCCTACAGCCACGTCAGTCATCCTCACCATGACCTCATCCCATTATATCTGCCCCATCTGCATGTACCTCTTCTGCTATGATTTAGCTGATGGCCTGTTCTCCACTGCGGTGGCGTGCAGTGATTCCATGTGTCGAGGCTCCTTTATATGCTTTACTTTGGTTGTTTCCATGGCTTGTCTGAGCCGGGGTGGCTGGTGTGTTTTGTCTTGTTGGATACTGTATCAGAGCTGTTTTACTGGGTGTGTTTTGTCTGGTTGGATACTGTATAAGAGCTGGATGTGTTTTGTCTGGTTGGATACTGTATAAGAGCTGGATGTGTTTTGTCTGGTTGGATACTGTATAAGAGCTGGGTGTGTTTTGTCTGGTTGGATACTGTATAAGAGCTGTTTTACTGGGTGTGTTTTGTCTGGTTGGATACTGTATAGGAGCTGTTTTACTGGGTGTGTTTTGTCTGGTTGGATACTGTATAAGAGCTGTTTTACTGGGTGTGTTTTGTCTGGTTGGATACTGTATAAGAGCTGTTTTACTGGGTGTGTTTTGTCTGGTTGGATACTGTATCAGAGCTGTTTTACTGGGTGTGTTTTGTCTGGTTGGATACTGTATGTGAGCTGTTTTACTGGGTGTGTTTTGTCTGGTTTGATACTGTATAAGAGCTGTTTTACTGGGTGTGTTTTGTCTGGTTGGATACTGTATAAGAGCTGTTTTACTGGGTGTGTTTTGTCTGGTTGGATACTGTATAAAAGCAGTGTCCGTCTGTCTTTGTGTCTCTCAGGTCAGAAGACATGTCTCCATCTTCACGGCATCTTCCCGTACCTCTACGTGCCCTACGATGGCCACGGGCGACAGACGGAGAGCTACCTGCGTCAGGTGGCCTTCAGCCTCGACAGGGCCGTCAACGTGTCTATGGGGAACCCCTCCTCCAACGCTCAGCATGTCTTTAAGGTGTCACTGGTCTCTGGCATGTAAGTAGGACACACACATACACACACACAGTACAGACCTACAGGGGTTGGTCCAGTGATACCAGCACAGGGGTTGGTCCAGTGCTACCAGCACAGAGGTTGGTCCAGTGATACCAGCACAGGGGTTGGTCCAGTGATACCAGCACAGGGGTTGGTCCAGTGATACCAGCACAGGGGTTGGTCCAGTGATACCAGCACAGGGGTTGGTCCAGTGATACCAGCACAGGGGTTGGTCCAGTGATACCAGCACAGGGGTTGGTCCAGTGCTACCAGCACAGGGGTTGGTCCAGTGATACCAGCACAGGGGTTGGTCCAGTGATACCAGCACAGGGGTTGGTCCAGTGATACCAGCACAGGGGTTGGTCCGGTGATACCAGGACAGGGGTGGGTCCGGTGATACCAGCACAGGGGTGGGTCCAGTGATACCAGCACAGGGGTGGGTCCAGTGATACCAGCACAGGGGTTGGTCCAGTGATACCAGCACAGGGGTTGGTCCAGTGCTACCAGCACAGAGGTTGGTCCAGTGATACCAGCACAGGGGTTGGTCCAGTGATACCAGCACAGGGGTTGGTCCAGTGATACCAGCACAGGGGTTGGTCCAGTGCTACCAGCACAGGGGTTGGTCCAGTGCTACCAGCACAGGGGTTGGTCCAGTGCTACCAGCACAGGGGTTGGTCCAGTGATACCAGCACAGGGGTTGGTCCAGTGATACCAGCACAGGGGTTGGTCCAGTGATACCAGCACAGGGGTTGGTCCAGTGATACCAGGACAGGGGTGGGTCCGGTGATACCAGCACAGGGGTGGGTCCAGTGATACCAGCACAGGGGTGGGTCCAGTGATACCAGCACAGGGGTGGGTCCAGTGATACCAGCACAGGGGTTGGTCCAGTGATACCAGCACAGGGGTTGGTCCAGTGATACCAGCACAGGGGTTGGTCCAGTGGTTACTGAACAGTGTGACAGTGTTAGAAGGTGAGCAGTTGGTCAAGTCCCTATTTGGCCTTGTGGCGTGTGCTGTCGTGGCGTGTGCTGTCGTGGCGTGTGCTGTCGTGGCGTGTGGTGGCGTGTGCTGTCGTGGCGTGTGCTGTCGTGGCGTGTGCTGTCGTGGCGTGTGCTGTCGTGGCGTGTGCTGTCGTGGCGTGTGCTGTTGACTGTGGTCTCTCTCTGCAGGCCGTTTTATGGATACCATGCAAAGGAGAAGCAGTTCATGAAGATATATCTGTACAATCCTCAGATGGTGAAAAGGTGAGTGTGTTTTCCTCATGTTATATGGTGGTGGTCTGCACTCTCCCTATCTGTTTATTTGGGAGGGGCCGAGCTAGGGTCTGGAGCCTTTGTTATGTTTCAGATTAGTCAGTCACCATCCTACGTTGCCATTATGATTATATGACAAAGACTGGTGGAAAGCTTTACGTTTCTAATGTAAACTTGCATACTGTCAGGTTATCTCATGTTCGTATTGGGATAATGTGGACTGGAAGGGATTGATGTTTTTGCGATATCATCTACGATAGTTACACATGGTGTGGGGTCTTCTAACAGTGTGTGTGTGTGTGTGTTCCCAGGGTGTGTGAGCTGTTACAGGGCGGCGCTGTGATGAACAAGAGCTACCAGCCTCACGAGGCCCACATCCCCTACATGCTGCAGCTCTTCATTGACTACAACCTGTACGGCATGAACCTGCTCAGCCTGGCAGCCGTTAAGTTCCGCCGGGACCGACAGCGCCAAGGTGAGCGTTGCCCCGGGGATGGAGATTGCTCCAGCTGCTTGACTCCTGTATCCTACATCGGTCCGGTTAGTTGAAATTGACCCAGGATCAGTGTGCGGGGCCGATTTCAGCCGGGCTGGACCAGCACCGGTGTGTGACGGACTCAGCTGTGGTACCCCGCATATCAGCTTGTTTATCTGTCCTGCAGTTCTAGTGCCGACTGTTGTTGGAAACATCACACACTGAACAGGAGGTGTGTGTGTGTGTCAGGTGTGTGTGTGTGTCAGGTGTGTGTGTGTGTCAGGTGTGTGTGTGTGTGTCAGGTGTGTGTGTGTGTGTCAGGTGTGTGTGTGTGTGTCAGGTGTGTGTGTGTGTGTGTCAGGTGTGTGTGTGTGTGTGTCAGGTGTGTGTGTGTGTGTCAGGTGTGTGTGTGTGTGTGTCAGGTGTGTGTTTGTGTGTGTCAGGTGTGTGTGTGTGTGTGTCAGGTGTGTGTGTGTGTGTGTCAGGTGTCTGTGTGTCAGGTGTCTGTGTGTCAGGTGTCTGTGTGTCAGGTGTCTGTGTGTCTGTGTCAGGTGTGTGTGTCTGTGTCAGGTGTGTGTGTCTGTGTCAGGGTTGTGTGTGTGTCAGGGTTGTGTGTGTGTCAGGGTTGTGTGTGTGTCAGGGTTGTGTGTGTGTCAGGTTTGTGTGTGTGTCAGGGTTTTGTGTGTGTCAGGGTTTTGTGTGTGTGTGTCAGGTGTGTGTGTCTCAGGTGTGTGTGTGTGTGTCAGGTGTGTGTGTGTGTGTGGAGTTTCAGTGTGCCCGACGAGTCATAATCGATCAGGGCACTTTTCTGCTCTGCTGGACAGACAGCCCGGGCTTGGGCCTTCTGTTCTTCTGTTTTTCCTCCACAGTCCTGCTCCTCTCTAGGGAGGCTGTATAGGAGGACGAGGAGAGGGGGAGGAGAGGGGCAGGAGGGAGCTGCCATGCTTTGTGTCATGATGTATTTGCAGAGTTTCATACACTGGCCTTGAGATGCCTCTTCTGTAGCTATCACTCTATCTTGCGCTCGCACGCACGCACATGCACACTCTCTCGCGCGCCCACCCTCACCCTCACACACACACACACACACACACACACACACACCACACACACACACACCACACACACACACACACACACACAATCCTCCCTGTCCATATCTTGCTACGTGTCCTGTTCAGTGTGTGATGTTTCACTGCTGCATCAGACAGACAACCTGATATCTTTCCAAATCCCGGACAGCTAAAGGCTGTGCCATGACGGGCAATGCCTGGTATTGATGCCAACCTGGAAACATGCCAGTCTGTTGAACATACAGACTACAAGGATCTATCCAGTCGACCCTAGGTTCAAGTCCGCTCTGCTGGCCGGCGTTAATATCAGGATTATCCGACTCATCAGGACAAACACACTTCTGCCAGTCCCCGGATGTCAACCACAAAGGCTTTAATGTGGAGTTTCATTTAATTATTCAGGACTTTTCAAGTTGGGTGTTGTTGCCGTTGTTTGACATTTGTGCTGTACGTGTACTTGGCTCGCCACGGCCGAACACAACATGCTGGCGGCTGTGAGCCCAGCCAGGACATCTGATATCTCCTGGTGAGAGTGGTGAGGTTCGGGGGGCGCTGAGTCACAGCGAAGGTTTCCTTCAGGTCTCATCTTGAACATGGCTTTGACATCCTCCTCAATCTTTTCCTACTGACTGAAAGCAGCAGATCGGCCTTTTCTGTTTGATCTCGACTCAGGCTGACTGGGGCTAATCCCGGGCTGTGTTGTTGGAACAAGACCGGCAGACATGGACACTTTGAAGGGCTTTTCCTGACTGACTTTTACCTCAACATGAAGCATCGCCACGCATGGAAGGGTTAATAAATCAGCGAGAAACTCCCCTAAGATTAGCAGTTTGAACAAAAGAAAAACCAATCACATAACTCTCCCCAGACAAAGTGAAGCCTTGAATGTTAAATGTTAACCCATCAATGGAAAAGAGGGTTACAAACCTCTTGTTGAAGACAATGACAAAAGGATTTTGGATTTAGCTCACTTGGTTAAGCGTGTGAGCTAGTCTTCACTTGGTTAAGCGTGTGAGCTAGTCTTCACTTGGTTAAGCGTGTGAGCTAGTCTTCACTTGGTTAAGCGTGTGAGCTAGTCTTCACTTGGTTAAGCGTGTGAGCTAGTCTTCACTTGGTTAAGCGTGTGAGCTAGTCTTCACTTGGTTAAGCGTGTGAGCTAGTCTTCACTTGGTTAGCGTGTGAGCTAGTCTTCACTTGGTTAAGCGTGTGAGCTAGTCTTCACTTGGTTAAGCGTGTGAGCTAGTCTTCACTTGGTTAAGCGTGTGAGCTAGTCTTCACTTGGTTAAGCGTGTGAGCTAGTCTTCACTTGGTTAAGCGTGTGAGCTAGTCTTCACTTGGTTAAGCGTGTGAGCTAGTCTTCACTTGGTTAAGCGTGTGAGCTAGTCTTCACTTGGTTAAGCGTGTGAGCTAGTCTTCACTTGGTTAAGCGTGTGAGCTAGTCTTCACTTGGTTAAGCGTGTGAGCTAGTCTTCACTTGGTTAAGCGTGTGAGCTAGTCTTCACTTGGTTAAGCGTGTGAGCTAGTCTTCACTTGGTTAAGCGTGTGAGCTAGTCTTCACTTGGTAAAGCATTAGTCTAATAAGTGTCGATATTATATTTTAAATATTTCACTATTTCATTGGCGTCCTGGTCGCGGCTTGCTCTGTCCTAAGTTGACAGGTCTGTTCGGTGTCAGTGAAGGTTTGCCAAAACACAGGTATTCATTGTGATTGTGTTCTGTGTGTGTGTCCCGTGTGTTGCAGAAAGGTCCCTCTTAGACAGAGTCGGGTCAAGCAACAAGCCCGGAACCAGCCCCTGTAAGAGCCCCAGTACCCCCAGACTTAATGACAGCACTCTGGGGGGGACGCTGGCCCTATGGGAGGAGGAAGCCATGCCCAGGTGAGCTATACCTGCACAGACTGATAATGTGGGCAGCTAACTTGCTTATTCTATTTTATAAGACTCTTTGCACTTAAAAAAGCTTTTAATAATTATTAAACTAAACTATCATAAGTTCACCCAGTTCACCGTCTGTCTGCCTCCCCGTCCGTCTGTCTGTCTGCCTCCCCGTCCGTCTGTCTGTCTGCCTCCCCGTCCGTCTGTCTGTCTGCCTCCCCGTCCGTCTGTCTGTCTGCCTCCCCGTCCGTCTGTCTGTCTGCCTCCCCGTCCGTCTGTCTGTCTGCCTCCCCGTCTGTGTCTCTCTCTGCAGCTCTCTATTTCTGGAGCATGCGGAGAAACAGAGTACGTGTGAGTTGGAGGCGGATGCTGTGGCTGCTGATATCCTGAACCGTGTGGAGATTGAGAGTAAGAACAATAGCAAACAGTCAGGCAAACAGTCAGGCAAACAGTCAGGCAAACAGTCAGGCAAACAGTCAGGCAAACAGTCAGGCAAACTGTCAGGCAAACTGTCAGGCAAACTGTCAGGCAAACTGTCAGGCAAACTGTCAGGCAAACTGTCAGGCAAACTGTCAGGCAAACTGTCAGGCAAACTGTCAGGCAAACTGTCAGGCAAACTGTCAGGCAAACTGTCAGGCAAACTGTCAGGCAAACTGTCAGGCAAACTGTCAGGCAAACAGTGCTATATCTTTATTTTTCATGTAATATACTTCGTTTTTTGCTTTGTCGTGACTGCTGCTGGGACTGTGTAACAGCAATGTAATTTGAGGATTTTTCACATCCTACTGTGGCCGCTTGTCAAATGGCAGCCTATTTCCCATAGGGCACTACTTCTGAGCAAATGTGTACAGGAGCACTGCAAAGGAAATAGGTTCCTGTTTGGGATGTGTCCTATGTGACACAGGTGAGGCCTTCACAGATCAAAGTGCCCAATTCAAGCACTGTCCTCTCACAGAGACTCCATCACCTTTCTGGCCCCAGTCCTTCTATCGGGTGGAGGGAGGGAGGGCTGTGAAGGGGGAGTGTGTATCGTAAACAAGTGGCAGCCCAGATTCAATTGGGAACTGGACACACAGAGAGAGAGAGGGAGAGAGAACACTGTGTAGAACATGCAGTGATTTTCGTTTGTTGCTAGAATGTGCCCCAAGACCTCAACAACTCAATTCAGACTGAGCTATCTGGTTACAGCCTGTCCCTGCTACACACTGGGAACAGGATGACTCACTGGTGTGTTTGTGGTTAGCTGTGCTCAGAATGTGGAGTGTGGGTCACAGTGCCGAAAGTGGTGTGCCACAGCAGGGCAGTCTACCTGTGGGCTTTGGGATATGCAGAGTTTATGTGGGGTGATCTATTCTAAAAGTGTGTGTGTGTGTGTAGATCAAATTGGCAGGAACCCTGGACTGCAGGCCATCTGGGAGGATGAGGGACAGAGACGACGAGAGAAGAACCAGTCATCTCAGATAGAGATCCCACAGTCACAGGGTGAGTGAACCAGTCATCTCAGATAGAGATCCCACAGTCTCAGGGTGAGTGAACCAGTCATCTCAGGTAGAGATCCCACAGTCACAGGGTGAGTGAACCAGTCATCTCAGGTAGAGATCCCACAGTCACAGGGTGAGTGAACCAGTCATCTCAGGTAGAGATCCCACAGTCTCAGGGTGAGTGAACCAGTCATCTCAGGTAGAGATCCCACAGTCTCAGGGTGAGTGAACCAGTCATCTCAGGTAGAGATCCCACAGTCTCAGGGTGAGTGAACCAGTCATCTCAGGTAGAGATCCCACAGTCTCAGGGTGAGTGAACCAGTCATCTCAGGTAGAGATCCCACAGTCTCAGGGTGAGTGAACCAGTCATCTCAGGTAGAGATCCCACAGTCTCAGGGTGAGTGAACCAGTCATCTTAGGTAGAGATCCCACAGTCTCAGGGTGAGTGAACCAGTCATCTCAGGTAGAGATCCCACAGTCACAGGGTGAGTGAACCAGTCATCTTAGGTAGAGATCCCACAGTCTCAGGGTGAGTGAACCAGTCATCTCAGGTAGAGATCCCACAGTCTCAGGGTGAGTGAACCAGTCATCTCAGGTAGAGATCCCACAGTCTCAGGGTGAGTGAACCAGTCATTTCAGGTATGGACCCTGGATGTGCCAGTGTTTTTTACGTGTACTAATTCACAGCTGCCTGTGCGCAATCCTTTTCCAGATCGTGGGTTCGTTGCCTTGACGGAAAGTGAGAGAGTCTTCATGAAGAGATTCAAGGAGATTCTGAAGGACAATGAGTTTGAAGTGTAAGTAACATTTTGTCCCATTAATATTGCCTTTTGATAGTTCAGCCTGCTTGTTACCCCTACAAATACATCTGTGTATTTTCCCCCTCCGTTTGATTGGTCAGTGTCTCTTCCGGGTTCAGCACATCACGACCAATGGCCTGGCCAGTGAACAGGAAAGGGAAGCTCCCCCTCCCCGCAGAACAGAAATAATTTCCTGTTGTAAATAAAAGTCCAGTTGGCCCGTTGTGTTTTGTTGCATTAGGTCCAGACGGCACCGATTCACAAAACTAAGTTGATAGCAACAGGATGAAAGCAGGGGAGGAAAACAAACATCTGTATCAGACGAGCCGGTATGGGAACAGTTTAGGCCTCGATACAGGACAGGTCTGCTCTTACATGACGGACACACACACACACACAGTCTCTCACAGGCTGACGAGTTGGTGCAGCCTCACACACACACACACACACACACACACACACACACAGTCTCTCACAGGCTGATGATTTGGTGCCGCCTCTCACACGCACACACACACACACACACACACAGTCTCTCACAATTTCGCAGAGGCGTCGATGGAGACGCGGCAGAGTTAGCAGCTGAAATGTGTTAATCGCCGCAGGAATCTCCTGGCACCTGCCGGGCTCCCCCATTAGCCACCCGAGTCATTAGTGACGAGACTAATTAACACTGAGCCAGACAGTCATGCACAGACAGGCTGTTCTCTGGAGGACCTCTGTACACGCCCATCCAACCCATAATAAGATAAAGACACACAGAATAGAGAATTAGGCTAATTCTATCATGGTAGGGGCAAATGCAAAATGTGTCTGAAATCTGCGTTTTCTCCTAATCGCTGCATTTGCATTTCCACCTTTGCCTTCCACCTTGCATCTTTTTTTCAATATTTAGGTAGTGTTGCTAGGTAGTGTTGCTAAGCAATGCAAGGCTGCGGAGCCTCGTAGGCGGTGTTTAGCCAAGAGGCATCTGGAGGAGAGCCCAGCTACCATTCATACCTCCTCCTCGGTCTCTCTCTCTCTCTCTCACACACACACACGCATACACATAGAGCATTTTGTTTTTTCTTTTCCCCCTTTCTCTCTCACAGACACACACATAAACTGTGTTGTTCTCTCTTTCCTTTTCTCTTTTTCTTGCTTTCTCTCATTCTTCTTTCCTCTCTCTCTTACACACACACCCACCTGTATCATTCCCTCTTTTATCTCTATTTCTCTCCCTCTTTTTTTTGATTGTTTCTTTCTCTCTCACACACACAAACAGTGTCATTCTCTCTTCCCTCTCTCCCTCTCTCCCTCGTTCCCTCTCACATTCTCTCACACCTTGCACATGCATCTCCTGATATGGGTAGTGATACTAATGAAACGTGATGTTTGGATCACTGGGTTCCACACACCTGCCCCGTCTATCTCCCAGGTGATTTCCTTGGCTCCGCCCATTAATCGGTCTCTCTTATAAACAGGACTCAGTGTGGGTCGGCGGACAACACATCAGAGGATCCTCTCTCAGCTGAACTGTCTCTACATCTTGATGTCCTAACCCCAGAGGTGGATCTGTGTACTCCAGCCAACCAGACGGAGGTGCACAGAGACTCCCAGACAGGTGATAACCACCAACCTTCTCCCCCTGTGTGCCTGTCCCCCCCCCGCCTCCTGGAGGAGGTAGCTCGGCATCTATCCAAATCGTGACTGAATTTCAAGTGTTTCCGCGAGTATTGATCTACATTATCCTAATCAGATTGCGCTGTCTGCCAAGTATCCCGGAGGACCAGTTGAAATGCCAGAGAGGCAAAGCAACTGTGTTACACACGGAGCCGGAATGGAGCGCGGCCGGGCCCCACGCTGATCCGCTCAGTGTGGCAAAGGACTCTGGTCAAATGTAGCGTGCCATATTGGATATCAGCTGCCATTTGGATAACACCGAGTCTGTCAGTGATGCAAACACTGTTTTTTTTCCCTTCCACGCAGACGTTAAAGGAGGCAGGGCTGAGGAACAGGAGGAGGCCATTGTAGACGAGGAAGCCATTCTGAGTCTGTTGGAGAACAGTCAGACGTTCCTGCCCCTCTCACAGACATCCAACCACTCCCCCATTCTAGGTTAGTGAACACAAGGATGCTACGGAGTCCTGTGTTTATTTGAAACAGGGAGACAGCTTATCCTACTGACCGTCACGTGGTTTTGATGGATTATTAACACGATAAATAATAAAGTCCCAATGCTTACACTAAGCATCGAAGTCTGTTTCTCCTCATTGTGTGTTGTGTGCGTGACGCAGACGGCAGCCAGGACCGTGCCCTGGTCGACCTGCTAGCTGGCCTGGAGGATGATGGGTACCGGGCGGCACCAATAAGGCAGAACTCCCAGCATGCTCTCCCCGGCGCAGGGTACACTCACTACAACAGTGATGAGGAGGAGGGGCCTGAGTTGGAGAGGGAGGAGGCAGAACTCAGTCTGTTGATGTCACAGAGATGGGATAACGACCTTCCAGAACCTTCTTCCCGACGGAGGTGACAGAGTTTTTATTATAACTGTGTTTTCCTGTGCTTCATCTTTCATGTTTTGCCCCATAACAACACATTATTGCGTTGAATATAGTTTGAATGCCCATAAAATTTGAAAAACAACAGAATCAAAGTCCAAATATTGCCTGTGTTGTTGTCTCACTGAGTTCACATGTTTGTAAAGTCCTACAGATGTTTGGCAGCAAGATGAAGGTCACTCGCAGTGATTTGTGGCGGTGAATAGTTTAAGCATGGCTTTGATCAATGTCTCATCTTCCTCCGTAGATCTGGTGGGAAGGACGCAGAGGAGAGCTCCAGTGAAGACCCCCAGGAATCCTCAGATGATGAGATGGAGTGGAGCGGCGACAAGTCTCTCTTTGCCAAGCTCTCCATTCCTCAGCTGGATGGCGCTGCGGACGAGAACAGTGGTAAATAAAAACAACATTGTGATATAAAACGACGTAGTACTTGCCTGTTTTGGTCTTATTTACTGGCCGATGTGTGTTGTGTGAGTGTTAACTATTCTGGTTAGAGCCAGTTTGCGCTGAGCTGTCAAGGGAGTAGTGTCATTGTAACAGATCTTCAGTTTCTTAGAAATTTCTGGAATAGCATTTATTTCTCAGAACAATAATAGACCAATGAGTTTGAGAAGAAAGTTCTTTGTATCAGACCAATTGAGTCAAACCCACAAGTGTTGCGTGCTGCAGAAACTGAAATAAGATGTTTCGTAGCTTCTTTAAACAGCACATACATTTTCAGCTTTGCTAACATAATCACAAAACGGTTTTCTAATGGTCGATTTTACTTTTAAAATGATAAACTTGGATTACCAAACTCACGGTTTCATTAGAACACCAGAGTGGTGATTGCTAATCATGGACCTTTGTATGCTTGTATAGATATTCCATTGAAAATCTGTGGTTTCCAACTACAACAGACATTTCCAACATCAACAATGTCTTATCGATTGGATGTTATTCTAAAGAATGTTAAAAAAAGCACATTTCTAAATGACTCCAATCTGTAAAACATGTAATATATGTTCTCTTCGTTCTCTTTTATAGATTCGTCTTTAACGGACAAAGGCTCCAGGACACACTCGTCCCTGACTGTCACTGATAAGATCCTGGGGAAGAGGAACCCTTTTCCTGGGGAGACCCATCTGGAGCCCCCATCCTCGGCCAAAATCCTCCTGGAGTGCAAACATCCGGAGCATCGGCAGGCCAAGCCTCTGGACACAGAGGAGACTGCTGATAAGCACTTTATCGGCCAGGACGGTAAAGAGTGCTCCACGAGGTTCAAAGTGAAAAAGGAGATTCCCTACATTCAGCCGGTCAAACATCCCATCCCCTGTAACATTGCCAAGCAGGCTGAGGTTTCTCAGATCTGTGTGGACAAAATGGACGCGGTTCTGCCTCTTTACGCTTATGAGAAGAAGACAATGGCTCTGGATGAGTCTGACCTGGACAGCTTTTCGTTCAGTAACGGGAAAATCACTCAGAGCAGGAAGAAGTACAGCAGTATAAAGAATGTAGAGAAAAATCGCCTTTCCATCCTGCAGAACCATCGGAGCTTTTCCCTATGTTACTCTGAGCTGAGGAACTGCCCTAGCCAGACAGACTTGGAGTTGGGTCAGAAAGACTGTAAAAGCGCCATACTGAGGAACAGTGTAAACCCAGCCCCGTGCCCAATAGAAGAGGACGAGACCTTGGCCCTGCAGAAAGGCGAGATGGGCCAAGGCAGTGAGGAGGGGGACATGGGAGAGCTGAAAATCAGGTATGAGGACTATCAGGAGAACAAGACTGAGAGGACCATAGTTGCTCAGCAGGAGGCGCACTACAAGTTCTTCCCCAGTGTCATCCTCTCCAACTGCCTTTCCAGACCTGCCAAAAAGGTTGCGGGTAATAAGCTCACCGACGGCTGTGCTAAGCTAGAGCTGGCGGAACCCCGCAGGTCCAGGCTAAAGCTAAGCAAGAGGAGGTTGGCGGCAGCAACTCAAAAGGCTAAGGCGAATGCAGTGGAAATCCCCGGCACGGAAGGCCAAGGCATAGCATTCACGTCCATCACTTCGGTCTGTCAAAAGGTTGCAGACACAGAGTCGGAGCTAGTGGAAAAATCCGTAGCAGAGAGGACTGAACTCACTGATTCACTGCCAGAATCCCCTGGTTCTGCTTCTTTTCTGGCCCCTAACGCTCTCCCGTCCACAGTTGCGCCTTCTGCCCCGGTCCCAGTCACTGCTGTTCCCATAGAGGCGCACGAGGAAGGCAGGTTGAGCCCACTTCTTGAGCTGCCTGCTAAAGTGTCCTGCACCAAATCCTCGGGTCTGCCTGGCAGCAAGTACACCCTCAGGGCCAAACGGAAGATGAGCTACGACAGTAGTGAGGACGGGGAGCATTCTGGGAGCTCTCGTGTGAAGCACCCTTTGTCCTTTTGCGATCGCTTCAAAGACAGCTATGTCCTTAGCACACAGGAACTCAAATACCAGAAACGACGAAAAATGTCCAGGAAGGAACCAAGAGAGCCACCAATCATCATCAAATACATCATCATAAACAGGTTCAAAGGTCAAAAGAACATGCTAGTGAAGATGGCCAAGGTTAGCGCCAAGGAGCAGAGGGTGTTGCTGACACCTGATCGACTGGAGACCTACTCTAAAATGGCCCCCCTCAAGACATTTTGGCCCAAGCTTCCAGAGTCTTGTGCAGTCAAGCTCCCCTTCAGTGAACCTAAGACTACAAAGAAACAGCCCAAACAGAAAGCTAAGGTCAACCCTGCTGCTACTAAGAAGACTGTCATCATTCCTCCCAAACCCAAAGTTAGACAGGGGGTCGAGAGGCCCAGACGAACTAGAGGCATTAGACAGGCTACAACCCGGCCCTCACTGCCGTGCCCCCGGCCATGTTACTGTGAACTGGCTGACGACCACACTGCTGAGTACACCGATGTGATGGTGGAGTTGGGTTACCTGTCTGAGAGATCCCCCAGCCCGGCTGATTTGACGCCACCTCGGTGTTGGTCCCCCAGTGATCCCCTTATGGACGCCATGTCATCTGATGGGTTGATGAACCCGTTTAATGATCCCTGTCTCAGTTCTGTCAGCCAGGACACCTGCCTAGAGTCCTTAGGCCGAGGTGCGCGGAACCGAAGCCGAACGCAAAGTGCTAAGCCCAGCAGTCCAAGAAAGCGGACTAAGGATGCAAAAAATCATTCAGAGCCGGTAAAAAAGGAGAGCACTGCCAGAAGGAAAAGTAATGGGACTCCAAGGAGAAAAAAAGATCTGGAAAAAGGTGATGACGCTAGCGTGGGTGGTGGTTCTGCAACTACCACAAGAACACGTAAGCCTCGAAGGAAGAAGCAGGTTGAGGAGCCTGAGCAGCCAGAACATGTGAGCACCAGGCACTGTGACAGCTCCCAGCTTCTCTACCCAGAGGATGAGCTTCCTCTTTCCGAGTCTTCTTCAGAGGCAATGCCTCCCTTTCAGCAGCCAGCTAGTAAACCCAGGGACAACATTGCTTCTGATCCTCAAACCCTGTCCCAATTGTCCCAGTCCATTGAACCAAAGTCTGAAGGCTGTGAGACCTCTATAATGGAGGTCAACCAAAAATGTTCTGTTGAACTGCAGCCCCACCAACTGCAGGGTTGTGCTGTGAAGGCAGAGGCTACTGCTGAAGACTGCACACCACCATCCCATCAAGTGACCCTCACCAAGGGTTCCACTGAATCCTCCTCCCCTCAATCAAGCATCAGGAACGGGGAGACGATACCTGAGGATACATCTGGCCTGGCTGTTCTGAAGAAGCTCTTGCAGAAGAGGCAGCAGACTGGCGGACAGTGTCTCCCAACCCAGACGGTGGGCACAGATATAGCAGGCAAGCCATCAAAACCCAGGAAAGTTCCCTTACCAGCCCAACGAAAGCCCAGGGCTCCAAAAATGGCAACTCCCAAGGAAAAAAAGCCCAGAAACAGAAAGGGCAAGGCAAACTCACAGCCGGAGTTACCTGTGAAGATGGAGCCCACGGCGTCAGATGATAGCCCCGTCTTTCTATCAGACCCAGGCCTGGACAGCTGCTACTCCATAGAGGACAGCCTTTCCCCAGAGCTCCCACACAACTACAACTTTGATATCAACACCATCGGTATTGGCAGCCAGGCTGAGTTCTCCAGCCTGTACATGGGCAGCCAGTTTGTTCTGACTGACAAGAACCTGCCTCAAAAGTTCCTGAGTGACATCACCCAGGAGGCCATCCCATCCCTGGCGCTGAGCGTTGAGAGGAGGCCCAATAGGCTGTCCAGTTCGGGGGAGGAGCTTCTTCGGAACTTGTCTGGACCACTGAGTCCCGACCTCTTTGACAAGCCAGAAAACGGCTCCAATGTCTCCAATCGTCTGTCTCCTCTGGACTCTGAGAGGTTGCTGAGGAGCAGAGAGTGGGGAACGTCTCTGGGCAAACTCCACGGTCTCAGCCATTTCCAGGGATTTCACTGTGAGCGAAAAGAGCTGCTGTTCTCCGCCTTCGACCCGATATTACCTCTGCCTTTGAGTTCTGCCTCTTTTGCAGACAACGAAGGGTCACCAACTGGGGACCTCTTGGAGGGGAATGACGCCTTGACGTCAACCACGGCCAGTAGTTCTCCGCGTTCTGTAAGCTCTCTCTCCCAGGTGAAGGCCAGCAGCCAGTTACTCCGGGGGACTGGGGGAGGGGGACACATCCTCAAACCTCTCATGTCCCCTCCCAGCCGGGACGAGATCCTCACCACCCTCTTAGATCTGGAGATGTCCGAGGCCACCTTCCAGGAGCCCTTCTGCAGCAACCCCTCAGATGCCCCAGGGAAACCCAGGTAATATCACTTTCCTCACCAGGTTAAAATAATTTTATGTCAACCACTGATGTGAAAACACCTTAATAAACACGTTTATTTCATTTTATAATAATAATATATAATATACCCAATCAAAATCTATGATAGATGAGGCTGTGCTGAAGGGTGACAAAGTAAATCAATCATTATTGTCCATTTTTAAATCACCTCCAGGGAGGTTGGTGGACGAAGGCTGACTGTGAAGACTAGGTTAGCCAAGGAGCTGGCTGAGTTTAATGGGGACCTGTCCCTGGAAGGCCTGCAGTTCTGGAAGACCGCATTCTCTGCTATGACCCAACCCGGCTCACCACACGCAATGGGAACTGAGGTCATCAGAGACCAGGACCAGCTCAGCCCGGTCGGAGAGCAGAAGGTCATCTTGCTACCCTGCAGAAGTGCGCCTAGTTGTGAGCGTGTCCAGCTGTGGCTGGAGGCCAGGAAACAGTACGAGCACCTGCAGAGGTGCAGAAGGGACAGGGGAACAGTCGAGAAGGGACGATTAGAACAGGCCAGAGAGGAGCAGCAAACAGAGAGGACTGAAAAACCCGTTTTGTTCCACTGTCAAGCAGTGACGGACGAGGGAGGCTTTGAGAAGCCCTCAGATATCAGGACTCCAAGGGAGAGAGGGGGCGATCTGTCCCTACATATATCGCTGGTTGGAACTCAGGACAGCCCCAGGAAGCCTTTATCGGAGGAGAGCAATTGTAAATCGAGCTCTCCAGATTCGCCAGACCTGCCTCCATGGAAGCAGCCAACGCAGCCCGGCCCCTCCGGACCAGATGCAGAGGGGGAGAGGATGGTGTCAGACCTAGGGTCACCGCTGACCTCCAGACTCTGCATTTTCCCAGAGAGAACAGAGGAGAAGCTCCTCCTCAGCCCCCCTCCGTTACCTTCCAGTAAGACACGGGGGGAAGGGGGCCGGACGAGCCCCCACTTTCAACTCCACAGCACCCCGGTCCTCAGGAGACACAGAGGGAGGAGAGAGGCGGAGCCTGTTTGCAGCACCCCTGTGGTAGAGGGTAGGTCTTTTCATTCCGTGACCAAGGGCAATTAGCAGCAGTCACTCTTCATCCAGCCCCTGACGCTAATTCAGACAGTGAGAAATGATATGTTTTATTGCATAAGCTACCCATCCGCTTTTAAACCCTCAACTTTCTTTCTTACCTCGATGTGACATTTTTATGGCTGCCATAAATGGCTGCATAATTGACTAATCAAGCGTACCAGAATTGCTAATCTGTCACAGTAATTTATTGAATTAGTTTTAATAGGAACAAGTCATCGGCATGCAGTTGTTTTGTTCTTTGGAATGTCATTAGGCATCGCACAACCCACCACCACCACTACAGCCAACCACCATCACAGCCACCAGTGCCCACCACCACCACAGCCCACCACCACCACAGCCCACCACCACCAGTGCCCACCACCACCAGTGCCCACCACCACCAGTGCCCACCACCACCAGTGCCCACCACCACCGCAGCCCACCACCGCAGCCCACCACCACCACCGCAGCCCACCACCACCACCGCAGCCCACCACCACCGCAGCCCACCACCACCGCAGCCCACCACCACCGCAGCCCACCACCACTACCACTGCCCACCACCACTACCACTGCCCACAACCACCACCACTACCACTGCCCACAACCACCACCACTACCAGTGCCCACCACCACCACAGCCCACCACCACCAGTGTCCACCAGCACCACAGCCCACCACCAGCACCACAGCCCACCACCAGCACCACAGCCCACCACCACTGCCCACCACCAAAGACCACCACCACTGCCCACCACCAAAGACCACCACCACCACAGCCCACCCTGATTTGGGGATTTCTCTCTTCTCCCAGACACAGAGTCGACATCTCCGAGACTGCAGCAGAGGCGGGGGGAACACACTGACACCCTGAGGAGAGTGCTGTTAACCACACAGATGAAGGTCAGGACATAACCCAGAATAATATCCCCTGCTTGTGTAGGCCATTCACCCCAAAACAGCATTTTGAACTGTTGGCATCAGAATACCCTGGTGTATAGTGTATAATATAGTACAACCTCATGCATAGCTATTTGACTTTGATAACTTAATTAATGTATTTATTCACAAATGGCATTTTGCATAGAACGGATCTGCACTGAAATGCTGTTGCTTCTTATGTGAACAGGTTTTTCTTTCCCTTGTCTTTCCAGAACCAGTTTGCTGCCTTGAACGTTTCAAAGAAAGAGCACTCTCAGATTGAGGGCCCCAGCATCTGCAACTCGTACGGCTTTAGAGTCAGCATGCAGAACCTTCAGGAAGCAAAGGCCCTGCATGAGGTTAGTCACAGACGGCAGACAGGCTGACCTCGCAGACTGGCTGACCTCGCGGACTGGCTGACCTCGCGGACTGGCTGACCTCGCGGACTGGCTGACCTCGCGGACTGGCTGACCTCGCGGACTGGCTGACCTCGCAGACTGGCTGACCTCGCAGACTGGCTGACCACGCAGACTGGCTGACCACGCAGACAGGCTGACCACGCAGACTGGCTGACCACGCAGACTGGCTGACCTCACAGACGGCAGACTGGCTGACCTCACAGACGGCAGACCTCACAGACGGCAGACTGGCTGACCTCACAGACGGCAGACTGGCTGACCTCACAGACGGCAGACTGGCTGACCTCACAGACGGCCGACTGGCTGACCTCACAGACGGCCGACTGGCTGACCTCACAGACGGCAGACTGGCTGACCTCACAGACGGCAGACAATGTCACAGACAGAAATGTTTACAGACAGCCATCCGTGTTAAGGAGAGACAGTGACATCATGCTTGTCTGTTATCTGTAGGTGCAGCACCTGATGCTGATGGGCATGGAGCTTCACGCTCTGACCCGGCGGGACCTGGAACCGGACCCGGAGTTTGACCCCATATGTGCCTTATTCTACTGCTTTAGCTCTGACGCACCTCTACCCGACTCGGACAAGACTCAGATGACCGGAGCCATTGTAGTAGACAAGGACTGCCATGACCGCAGCCAAGGTGATGGTCACTCTTTTAGTTTCTTCGGCCGTGTGTGTATGTGTGTGATAGAAGGGTGTTACGTGTGTGATAGTAGGGTGTGTGTGTGTGTGTGTGTGTGTGTGTGTGTGTGTGTGACTGAAAGGTGTTCTGTCTGTGCATCCCCTTGCAGGTGTCAGAAGAACCGCACCCCTCCTGGTCAGGTCAGGGGTGTCAGGATTGCGGGTCACCTACGCTGTAGACGAGAGGCGGCTGTTCCAGGAAGTTGTCACTCTAATGAGGAGGTACACTGCATCGGTTGCTGTGAATGTGACCCGTAGATTTAGAATGGGACCACGCCTCTGTCTCTTTATGGCACATGTGACCGTGGGCAACTGCCGTTCAAGACATCTCCATTTTGAAGTAGTCAGAAAACACATTCAATTGGTGGGCCCTCAATTGGTGTCACACCGTTTATTCGCTTTGACGATATAAAAGAGATCTTCAAGCTCCCAGAAGCTTTTTTGGTGTAAATCGTTTAGCTGGGTCTTCATGTCCCAACACTGTAGGCTGTAGAATCCAATAAAGGGAGTTGAACACACTTTTTATAGTTTACTCAGTCAGTCAGCACCTATGGTTGGGCTGCTTGCCAACATGTGCTTTTCATTAGACCGTGTTCTGCACACAGCACGAGGCCCAGCAAAATACATTTGACTTAATGTGGAAACCGGATTCTTTATTGATGTGTGACAATATATGGAATTCCCAATCTGTACCCTGGCATATCTGTTCTGCTAATCCTTAATTTATTGTTTATGTGTTAAACACTGTGTATGGAGACTCCACATTGTTAACACAACCATGACCTGTGGCGGCAGGTTTGACCCAGACATCCTGGTGGGCTACGAGGTTCAGATGCGTTCCTGGGGCTACCTCCTGCAGCGGGCATCAGCCCTAAGCGTGGATCTGTGCCAGCAGGTCTCCCGTGTGCCAGGTAGGGAGGAACTAACCTCACCCTTCCTCTGAACACCGCACCCCCGCCCAGTCACCGCACCCCCGCCACATCACCGCACCCCCGCCCAGTCACCGCACCCCCGCCACATCACCGCACCCCCGCCCAGTCACCGCACCCCCGCCCAGTCACCGCACCCCCGCCACATCACCGCACCCCCGCCCAGTCACCACACTTCCGCTACATCATCTTTGTAGAGCGCGGTAACACATAAAATTAGCAGTCACACTGATGATGATATGTTGTTCCTTGGTTGGTCGGTTGGTTCCAGTTTATCTGATAACCCTGTTTCCATTCTCCTGTCGATTCTTATAAAACCATTCTCCTTGTAGAAGAAAAGACCAAGCACCTATTTATGTGAAGGCAATTGAATCCACAGCTTGACATACAGTGAATCCACAGGTTGACATATTTTATTGACGGTGTAGGTGTTTAAATTCCAGCTGGATCATTGTCTGGTAGTGTCCTGGATGTTGTGTTTTCATTGAGTTTCCATCCAAATGCTTGTGGGTCAAGGATCAAGTTGTGCATTCAAACACATTATGGTGTACTGGAGCTATAAGCAGGTTTTCCCCCGGCTGTTCCACTGCTCTATATCCAGCCTTTCATTAAGGTCAGAGGAGAATGTGATTAGATATCTTCTGTTGGCTGGCTGCCCTGTGGGTTTGGTAACAGCTGGCTGTTGTCCACAGGTGACACCAAGGAGAACCGATTCGCTGCGGAGAGGGACGAGTACGGAGCAGACACTATGACGGAGATCCACGTCGTCGGACGAGTCATTATCAACCTGTGGAGGATCATGAAGACTGAGGTAGTCATCCGTCTGCTGTAGTCATCCGTCTGCTGTAGTCATCCGTCTGCTGTAGTCATCCGTCTGCTGTAGTCATCCGTCTGCTGTAGTCATCCGTCTGCTGTAGTCATCCGTCTACTGTGGTCATCCGTCTACTGTGGTCATCCGTATACTGTAGTCATCCGTCTGCTGTAGTTATCCGTCTGCTCTAGTCATCCGTCTGCTCTAGTCATCCGTCTACTGTAGGCATCCGTCTACTGTAGTTATCCGTCTACTGTGGTCATCCGTCTACTGTAGTCATCCGTCTACTGTAGTTATCCGTCTACTGTGGTCATCCGTCTACTGTAGTCATCCGTCTGCTCTAGTCATCCGTCTGCTGTAGTCATCCGTCTGCTGTAGTCATCCGTCTGCTGTGGTCATCCGTCTGCTGTGGTCATCCGTCTGCTGTAGTCATCCGTCTGCTGTAGTCATCCGTCTGCTGTAGTCATCCGTCTACTGTGGTCATCCGTCTACTGTGGTCATCCGTATACTGTAGTCATCCGTCTGCTGTAGTTATCCGTCTGCTCTAGTCATCCGTCTACTGTAGTCATCCGTCTACTGTAGTCATCCGTCTACTGTAGTTATCCGTCTACTGTGGTCATCCGTCTACTGTAGTCATCCGTCTACTGTAGTCATCCGTCTACTGTGGTCATCCGTCTACTGTAGTCATCCGTCTACTGTAGTCATCCGTCTGCTCTAGTCATCCATCTACTGTAGTCATCCGTCTGCTGTAGTCATCCATCTACTGTAGTCATCCGTCTGCTGTAGTCATCCGTCTACTGTAGTCATCCGTCTACTGTAGTCATCCGTCTACTGTAGTCATCCGTCTGCTCTAGTCATCCATCTACTGTAGTCATCCGTCTGCTGTAGCTGGTCACATCCGTCACTGAGGATCAATGCTGTCAGACTGTAGAAGTTCTCTGGTTTCCTTTGTGATTTGATGTATTAGAGAGGGATGCTTCAGATAGTGTGGACATGATACATCTCCTATTTATGTTGTAGCCTGCACTCATTTATAAGGGCCTTTTATTAACTCCATATTATATATCTTTTACATTAGGTGACCTTGAACAACTACAGTTTTGAGAATGTGGCCTTCCACGTTCTGCACCAGCGCTTCCCCTTGTACAGCCCTCGCACCCTATCTGACTGGTTTGACCACATCACTGACCTGTACAGGTAGGAACTACAGCAACACACGGCCCAACATCTCGTTCTACTGTCCTGTTTGGTTGATGTGAAGCCATCTCTGTCATGAACTGTCTTTCCGTGTTGGTGTTGGCGTTCTTGTTGGCGTTCGTGTGCTCAGCTCAAACTGAGCGGCTCTGTGTCTGCAGTGCCCGCGTGGTCTTTATGTGCCCAGTTGACTTAGACTGTCTCTGTCAGGTGGAAGATGGTGGACCACTACGTGAGCAGGCTGTGTGGAACCATGCAGCTGCTCCAGCAGCACGACATCGTGGGCAGAACCAGTGAGCTGGCCCGGGTGTTCGGGATCCAGTTCTATCACGTGCTAACTAGAGGGTCCCAGGTCAGAAAACCTGATGATGTCATTAGGGCCAGCATGGACGTCTTGTGTTTAGTTGGACTTACATTATCACTGGCGCTTCACGACACTGGTCAGTTTGATGATGATGAGTGTGTGGTTTGTTCGTTGACCGCTGATTGACTGAGAAGATCTGAGAAGGTCATATAGAGATCTGGCTCACATCACACCACGGCCGGAACAGACAACACTGACATTCCACTACGGTTCATATTAGGTTTTCAACTGACGTGATTATAAAATGTGTTCTGGGATTGATCAAGTTGCACACAGATCACAGTCATATAATTATCAAACTCAAACAGTGTTTAGTTTGTCTGTCAGAGACTGGGTAGGTTGATGGGTCCTCTCCACCCTCAGTACCGCGTGGAGTCGATGATGCTGCGTGTGGCCAAGCCTATGAATTACATCGCCGTGACGCCCAGCATGCAACAGAGAGCCCAGCAGAGGGCGCCGCAGTGCATCCCGCTGGTCATGGAGCCCGAGTCGCGCTTCTACAGCAACTCTGTGGTGGTGCTGGACTTCCAGTCGCTCTACCCGTCCATCGTCATCGCCTACAACTACTGCTACTCCACCTGTCTGGGCCACGTGGAGAACCTGGGAACGTAAGTGAGACAACAGCCACGATACATGTCCCTGTTGTGGTGGTGGAGGTGTGTGTGTGAGCAGGTTCAGAGGTGTGTGTTCATGTTTCAGGTCCGACGAGTTCAAGTTTGGCTGCACCTCCCTCCGGGTTCCACCCGAGCTCCTGTACCAGCTCCGCAACGATATTACAGTCTCGCCCAACGGCATCGCCTTTGTCAAGGTACGCCGGGACTGTCAGGCAGTTAGCGTTGGTTCAGCGTTGGTTCTCCTAATGTGAGCAGGTCTTCAACAAATAACCCAACAACTTTCAAGGACTTTAAACTGTGTCGCTGTGTGTCGCTGTGTGTCGCTGTGTGTGGCTGTGTGTGGCTGTGTGTGTGGCTGTGTGTGTGGCTGTGTGTGTGGCTGTGTGTGTGTGTGTGTGTGTGTGTGTGTGTGTGTGTGTGTGTGTGTGTGTGTGTGTGTGTGTGTGTGTGTGTGTGTGTGTGTGTGTGTGTGTGTGTGTGTGTGTGTGTGTGTGTGTGTGTGTGTGTGTGTGTGTGTGTGTGTGTGTGTGTGTGTGTGTGTGTGTGTGTGTGTGTGTGTGTGTGTGTGTGTGTGTGTGTGTGTGTGTGTGTGTGTGTGTGTGTGTGTGTGTGTGTGTGTGTGTGTGTGTGTGTGTGTGTGTGTGTGTGTGTGTGTGTTGGTCCAGCCGGCGGTGAGGAAGGGAGTCCTGCCCAGCATGTTGGAGGAGATCCTAAACACTCGGTTCATGGTGAAGCGCTCCATGAAGACCTACAAGCAGGACAAGGCGTTAATGAGGCTGCTCCACGCCAGACAGCTGGGACTCAAACTTATTGCCAACGTGACATTTGGATATACGGCCGCAAGCTACAGCGGACGCAT
Source organism: Dallia pectoralis (assembly GCA_029465975.1). Lineage (NCBI taxonomy): Eukaryota > Metazoa > Chordata > Actinopteri > Esociformes > Umbridae > Dallia > Dallia pectoralis. The sequence continues at coordinate 7,333,681 of CM055734.1, forward strand.
GCCCAGTGTGGAGGTGAGAGAGACTGGCACAGTGCGGAAGTGAGAGAGACTGGCCCAGTGTGGAGGTGAGAGAGACTGGCCCAGTGCGGAGGTGAGAGAGACTGGCCCAGTGCGGAGATGAGAGAGACTGGCCCAGTGCGGAGGTAAGAGAGACTGGCCCAGTGCGGAGGTAAGAGAGACTGGCCCAGTGCGGAGGTGAGAGAGACTGGCCCAGTGCGGAGGTGAGAGAGACTGGCCCAGGGCGGAGGTGAGAGAGACTGGCCCGGGGCGGAGGTGAGAGAGACTGGCACAGTGTGGAGGTGAGAGAGACTGGCCCAGTGTGGAGGTGAGAGAGACTGGCACAGAGTTGAAGGTGAGAGAGACTGGCCCAGTGTGGAGGTGAGAGAGACTGGCCCAGTGTGGAGGTGAGAGAGACTGGCCCAGTGTGGAGGTGAGAGAGACTGGCCCAGTGTGGAGGTGAGAGAGACTGGCCCAGTGTGGAGGTGAGAGAGACTGGCCCAGTGTGGAGGTGAGAGAGACTGGCCCAGTGTGGAGGTGAGAGAGACTGGCCCAGTGTGGAGGTGAGAGAGACTGGCCCAGTGTGGAGGTGAGAGAGACTGGCCCAGTGTGGAGGTGAGAGAGACTGGCCCAGTGTGGAGGTGAGAGAGACTGGCCCAGTGTGGAGGTGAGAGAGACTGGCCCCGTGTGGAGGTGAGAGAGACTGGCCCCGTGTGGAGGTGAGAGAGACTGGCCCAGTGTGGAGGTGAGAGAGACTGGCCCAGTGTGAAGGTGAGAGAGACTGGCACAGAGTTGAAGGTGAGAGAGACCGGCCCAGTGTGGAGGTGAGAGAGACTGGCCCAGTGTGGAGGTGAGAGAGACTGGCCCAGTGTGGAGGTGAGAGAGACTGGCCCAGTGTGGAGGTGAGAGAGACTGGCATAGTGTGGAGGTGAGAGAGACTGGCCCAGTGTGGAGGTGAGAGAGACTGGCCCAGTGTGGAGGTGAGAGAGACTGGCATAGTGTGGAGGTGAGAGAGACTGGCCCAGTGTGGAGGTGAGAGAGACTGGCCCAGTGTGGAGGTGAGAGAGACTGGCCCAGTGTGGAGGTGAGAGAGGCTGGCCCAGTGTGGAGGTGAGAGAGGCTGGCCCAGTGTGGAGGTGAGAGAGACTGGCCCAGTGTGGAGGTGAGAGAGACTGGCCCAGTGTGGAGGTGAGAGAGACTGGCCTAGTGTGGAGGTGAGAGAGACTGGCACAGTGTGGAGGTGAGAGAGACTGGCACAGTGTGGAGGTGAGAGAGACTGGCACAGTGTGGAGGTGAGAGAGACTGGCACAGTGTGGACTGTGGAGGTGAGAGAGACTAGCACTTAGAACATTGAACCTCAGGACTGATGGTTTCGTGTGCGTGTGCGTGTGCGTGTGTGCGTGTGCGTGTGCGTGTGCGTGTGTGTGTGTGTGTGTGTGTAGGTTGGTGACAGTATCGTCCACAAAGCCCGGGAGACCCTGGAGAGAGCCATCAAGCTGGTCAACGACACCAAGAAATGGGGAGCTCACGTTGTGTATGGTGACACGGACAGGTAGGAAAGCAGACAGTTAAGGTTTGTGACTGGGTTCCTCAATGTTGTTCTTTATCATGGTTCCTTAATGTGGTTCTTCAACGTGGTTCCTCAACGTGGTTCCTATCTGACTCTATTTATCCCTTCCAGCTTGTTTGTCTTGCTTAAAGGAGCCACAAAAGAACAGGCCTTCAAGATTGGCAACGAGATTGCAGAGGCCGTTACTGCAACCAACCCAAAACCTGTCAAACTAAAGTTTGAGAAGGTAGTCGCTGTTCAGTACAGTTTGATGTGTCCAGAGTGACTGACTCAGCAGCACACACTAGTCTTATTCGCTGGTACATCTCGAGTTGGATCACATTTAAGTTGGTCTGGTGAGTGTCGGGGTATTTTAGAATTTTAGAGGCATCAGTTGATGTCGTGTGTGTGTTCCCAGGTCTACCTGCCATGTGTGCTCCAGACAAAGAAGCGCTATGTGGGCTACATGTATGAGAGCTTGGACCAGAAGGACCCAGTGTTCGACGCCAAGGGGATCGAGACGGTGCGTCGAGACGGATGCCCTGCTGTTTCCAAGGTAACCGGCAACGTTTTGCCATTTCTTGCTGCTCTGACGGCCTGTCTACATCTTCCACTGTCATGCCAAATCTCCACTAGATTATTGCACACATGGGAATCAAAGGGAGGTGTGTGTGTGTTTGTGTGTGTGTGTATATATGCAAACAGACAGACACACACATGTATACACACACAGACGGTGGACAATGTACAGAATGTATGCGTTATCCAACCGTGTCCCTGTAGATTCTGGAACGTTCCATCAAGCTGCTGTTTGAGACGCGGGACATCAGCCAGGTGAAGCATTTCGTGCAGCGTCAGTGTGTGAAGGTCCTGGAGGCCAAGGCCAGCATGCAGGACCTGACCTTTGCCAAGGAGTACCGGGGCAGCAGTACCTACCGACCCGGAGCCTGTGTCCCTGCTCTGGAGCTCACCAGGTACCAGCTGCCGGTCCGGGGGGGGGGGGTGTCAGGGGCCATGGTCTGTCAGAGATGCCTTAGTCAGTAGACGGCGTCTCTTGATAGATCTGGTGTGGGTGGACTGGTGGGTATTGGAGATCTGTGGTGTTTCCTGTAATGGTGAGAGGCTTTTTGTGCAGCTACTTACTGATCCCTCACAATGCCCATTGTCTGTCTGTGCTACGACGGCCTGGCTCAGACGACTGTACCTGAGACAGTTGCCTAGCAACAGAGCTCTTAATTTGTGGAGAAATCTGATTTCAGAGACTAGTTTAAAGGGGGAGAATATTCAGGGCGATTCATAAAGAGAATGAGAATTTACTACTGTTTCTAATATTGCTGCAGTGCAACATTAAAAGAAGGAACTGGACACACTGTGTCCATGTAGGGTTTCTTCCTTTGATGCCACGTGAGAAATGAATTAAAACCTGAACACTGTCACGTGTTAACACCTCTGGTATATGCTGAGTTGGGTAGTTCAGCCTTCGCTTTTGAAGCACCTCAGCTGTGGGATAGTATTCAATTAGAGTTTCGTTTGGATGCCTTGGTGTCCATGGGTCAGTAAAAAAAAAAAGATGTTCGGTTTTTATAGTGAGAATTATCTTTGTTTTAATTGACTGAGATGATAGACGTTAGTCTGTATCAGTGTATCTGTTAATTGTCTGTATCTGTCCTCAATTGTTGTTGAATTTGTGAGTTGATGTTCCCAGGGTACGCTTGCAAATGAGATCTCGGTCTCAATGTGTCTCCCTGGATAAACAAAAGTTGAATAAAATAAAAAAAAATGAATGACTGCGACCTCAGAGATCCAGATGACGTTGCAGATAAACCGTCCACTTCCTCGTCCCGTGATCTGACAGTCCAATCCCCTCCCCCAGGCGCATGATGGCCTACGATCGGCGTCTGGAGCCTCGCGTGGGCGAGCGCGTGCCCTACGTTATCGTCTACGGTATGCCCGGCGTTCCCCTCATCCAGCTGGTGCGGCGTCCCCTGGAGGTGCTTCAGGACTCCGGCCTGCGCCTGAACGCCACCTACTACATCACCAAGCAGATCCTGCCCCCGCTGCAGCGCCTCTTCCAGCTCGTCGGTGTTAACGTGCTCAACTGGTACCAGGAGCTACCCAGGGTAAGAACTCAAACCCCCACTAGCACGCTATTCCGGTGGTCACCTGCAGGGGAGGGGGGGGGAGGTTTTTCAGTAGAAGCACAGACCGCTGAAACAGAGATTATTTTAAATGCGTTGTGTGGATGTGACTGAACACAACAAGAGCACCGGGACAAGGAACCCAAATGAGACTCGTTGATTCACACTGTACCCCAGTCATTGTTGTAGGCGCTGGCTTATTGAACTGCCAATGATGCCATCTAGTGGTGAGTTGTTTAAAGTACATGCAGATTTCATCAAGGGCACTTTATCCCCATTATCATGTTAATAATTGACACTGACACAGGGATTGTGGAGAGTCCAGCCGGAGAGCAGAAGAATGAGGGTCTGATTCAAGGCCGCTATTGTAGCAAATTGCCAGCCTAAATAAGAGCTTGAAAAACCACTGTATTTTTCTGTTCATATTTCAGTTTGATTCCATATGAATTCTTTATGTTACTATTCAGAATAGTAACATAACACATGCTATGATGAGGAAATCAACTCCCAAAATATTTAACCCCAGGGGAATTAAAACAAAAGCCTGTTTTACTTTTTGCCTTATTTGTCTTCACCTCCAGTTAGTGTTAAATTTTTTTTTAAAGCTTTCCATAGTTTACCAGGATCTCATCATTAATATTTGTATACAGAGCGTTACTCTAGGCTTCACGCAAACAGACAAGGGCTTTCTACGCTCTTTCAGGAAGTTACAAGGACATTCTAATCACTAAAAGCATAGTTTTCTGAGTCAAAAACATTCAGTGTATTTTTTGTCTTGTTGTGTTCTAGTGACTCCTTGTGGTGGCTTGGGGAACTGGTCAGATTACTTAAGATAGAAAGCCAGGGAGTATGTTCATTCCCGGCGTCTAAGGATTTCAGTCTAGACTTTTGCCATACAGCAAAGATTGTCCTGTAAACGTTTAACGGCAGTTTGGGTGATATGACTCGTAACATGTCTCCTGATTTGACTCCGTTAGGTCCAGAAAGCATCGTGTTCCACGGTGGTCCGAGGCGAGGAGGTGGGAAGGAAGGGCACCATCTCCCAGTACTTCACCACGCTACACTGTCCTGTGTGCGATGAGCTCACCCAGCTTGGGGTGTGTGCTGGCTGCCGGGCCGAGCCCCAGAGGGTAGCCGTTACTCTCTACCAGGACATGAGCCTGTGGGAGAGGCAACAAGACCTGCTGCTGAAGGTGACCTAGTTTTGGCTGCTTTCTGATTTTTCCTTACAACTGGTGCCCAATTTGAACCATAGAAACAGGTTAAAGAAGATCCTAACAAATTGGTGACAATCAGTAAACCACAAGATGAGGGAAAACCCGCCGACATCGGTTTGAAACCTCTGGAGCGTTTGAGCATGCTGAATAGTCTAAGCAAACACTTTTACTTTTTAAAAGAAATGTATATGGAAATGCAGTGAATCTTAGAAATGTATTTTTCAACACTGCTGTGTTATGAATTCGCTGTGGAAAAATTACAGCAACGGTTCTCTCCAACCAAAATGTGACTGTAGGTAGAACAGAAGTTTATATGACTCGCGTATATTTTTTACCTCTGACCTAATGTTTTTTTCCATCGTCCCAGATCTGTAGGAACTGTTCTGGCAGTGCTGAGCGGCAGGTTCCGTGTGTGTCTCTGGAATGTCCCGTGCTTTACAAGCTGTCCCGGGCCAACAGACAGCTGTCTAAGGCCCCCTACCTCCGGCAGCTCCTGGAGCAGTTCTGAATCTGAACGTGTGACCCAGAACGGCACAGCGCTCCTCTGGTGCTAAACCAACGCTGTTCCATCCAGCTCGGTGTTTGTTTGTCCGTCTTTTCCTTTAAATGGTGCTTTTGATTGAACCCTGTTGGGTTTTCATTTTGTCCCGTTGTTATTTGTTATACAAGTATTTCTGATCCCAGTGCTGACAGGCTGGGTTTGGCCTCCTGTGGGGGGGCGAGGGAGTTTTTTTTAGGGCTTGTGTTTTTGTTGTCATTCACACTTGCTCTGTGTCTTCATAAACTGCTATTGGTTGGTTGTGAGTGAAGCTTATGTTTTCTCTTTTGATGGGTCATCTGATGGGCCCACCGTCATTTGAGTGGCATTAACTCAGATCAAAGAAGACCTCGTTTTATTTTGTATGCGCTGTAACAATTTGTAAATGCCAGACTTGGAAGTCTGAACAGTATTTCTAAGGACCTCCTTACGACACGACGATTGACTGACGCCACTGTTTAACTTCTTATCCCTTTTTATAGCAAAATACAATTTTGTAAATATTTACTGTACAGTTGAAATCTCATTCTGCATCAGCATAAAAACAAAGCTCTTACTACAGTGGACAAATCAAGTGGTTTTATTGCATTCTTTTTCAGTGCCATACGACGGTTTCTTTTAGAATGTATTGTATTTATGTCCAATTTTGCAAAGCATTTCCTCGTACTCTAAAGGACAAATGCTTATTCAGAAGATGAGTTTTTACTTCTGGGACTGTTGCAATACTGTACTTTGATAATTTATGGCAAGAGTAAATTTCCTTGTGCATATTTCTTTGGGGGAAAATTCTAATTCTTTCAACATGTCGAGGCCACATTTACCCATCGCAAAATTTATTCTATTATTTACCAAACAAAGTATATACACAGGATCTGTGTATTTGTATAAATGTAAAGCTATGAAGGAAATGTGTTTTTTGGTTTGTTTTTAATGGACCTTGCTGTGGGTGGAGGTTGAAGATTGATATAATAAAACTCAATGTATAAAATGTTTTGGCCTTTGCATTTCTACAAATATTTTCATGGTTGTGATTTGCATTTTTGTAGTTTTAATTGTAAAAAAAAAAAACAAAGACTTTGTTAACAGATCACACGTTTGAACAAAACAGCTACAGCAAATCACTAGACAGTCCATCACAGTGCAAAAACAATTGTTTAAAAATATATATTTTTTCTGGAAAAGGTGCAAAAACAAAGGTCTGACAACATTCATCAGGCCACATTGGTGGCTAAAAACTAAAGCAAAAATTCTTCAACTGCCTATAATTCACAAACGGGACACAACGGAGCAATTGAAATCTTTAGTACATTTAACAGAAAAATATTTTGTGTTACATTAGTGATTCTTCACAGTAAGTCATTTATTACATTGTTATGAAATGGTTGTACTATATAATTAAATCTATACATATCCTTCAAATGTAGAATATAGTAGACATACTCTGTGTTCATGATTGGTTAATCATATTGCACTAATAATGTAGTATCAAAAAAAGAATTATGACGAGTATACAAGCACGGGACAAATGACCCTTTTCTGAATCTTCTAGAATACAGTGATGTTTTAACAGCACTGAGCCATGGGGCACTTCATACCACGTAAAACCTTTTGGCCAGGACACATTCTCATCATGTTTCCGGTAAACGTTACATTTTAAAAATCTAAGCAGCGGTTACAGTGAAGTGCCCTCGGGACAAGCAAAACTTGATTGAATCCTTGGTTTAACGTCCCCTTTAAATCGGTAATAAAGTGTAAAGAGATTGAAACGTAAAGGTATTGTGCGATATTGAGTCAACATGTAGAGTTTACAGTGTATCAACTCCACTCACGGAAGGCTGGCCCCATTTTGTTTTGTCTTTATGACCAATATGTATCAGGAGGCCATAAACTAATAAACCTACGATAAAAATAAAATACCTGTCGGTGAGTTGCCCTGGCCGTAGATGTATGATTCTATACAGAACCTATGTTCAGTTAATATGAAAATAAACTACCACATAAGTACTGCAGTAAGCAGGTTTGATTGAATTCAGCCGCTAACGTAGCAGAAACATTGCCTGAGCACAGACACAGCATCGGGTTTTCAGGGGAATTTAGTTAAATACCGTATGCCTGAAAAAAACAGATGTTTATCCAGTTTCGTTCGACACTGCTCGGTCTGAGTCGTATGGAGTTATCGCCAATGGTTATAATGTGTCTATTGTCTTCAAATTTCAATCACACTCTGACACACCTAGTCCTTCTTCTCCCGGTCCAGCGATAGTTGCAGTTTCTTCCTCGGCGATTCCCTTTGGAGAGAGAGTGTCTGACAAAGACGACCCACATGCGGGCTCCGGAGACTGGCCAGTAGAGGGGACAGATTTGGCAGTGGGGTCCCCCAATGTGCCAGCGACATCTGCTCGTGGGATCTCTCTGTCCGGAGAAGACTGCGCTTTTTTAGGGGTTAAAGAGAGTGCTTTACTTGGAGACGACACCGCTGCTTTAGTAGGAGAGTTTATAAGGCTGGCGTCATCCATCTCAATGACCTCAAAGTCTGCCGCGTCGTCATCTTCCTCCTCCTCCTCATCATTGGCTCCTGAGTCCAGCAGGGCTTGGCGGTACTCGCTGTCATCTGACCCCCTGTGGCCCCTAATACGGGGTGTCCTACTGGAGCCAGCGGTGGACGTGGCCAGCCAGTACATGAAGGGGAAGAGGATGGACGTGACCGTCGCTGTGCCCAGGGTCAGATACATGAGCAGGGGGTGGCCAGGGATCCTCCCCAGCAGGAAGCCCATCAGGGCGGGCAGGACCATCTCCCCGAGGGCCGCGCCCACCACGAACACGGCCGCGGAGCGCCCCGTCACCGTCGTGTACTGCTCCACCCAGGTGATGCCGCTGGGGAAGATGACGGACATGGAGGCGCCGTAGACCCCGGTGCAGATCCACAGGGCCAGGCGTTCGGTGCTGAACAGTGTGAGGAGTAGGGAGGAGACGGTGGAGCCCACCAGACACAGCAGGATCATGGTGCCCGGGCGAATGCAGGCGGCAAAGAAGATGGCCAGGCCGCGGAAGGTGGCGAATGACCCCCAGAACAGGGAGTTGAGCAACGCCGCCTGCTTTCGGTCCATGTGGATGTAGTCCCTCGCATAGGTGAAGATGAAGGAGCCGTACGCCACCTCGGCACCGACGTACCAGAAAAAGAAGACGAAGAGCAGGGCGATCAGCGCGTTGTGGTGCCTGGACACCAGGGTCTTCCCCGCAGAGGTCTGGGCTCCGGAGCCGGGGGACCCGCGGCGAGCGTAGAGGAAGAAGAAGAGGAAGGAGACGAGCAGGATGAAGCCGCCGATCACTTTGTAGGCCCACATGGACGAGAGCGTGCCGCCGTGGTCGCCGGTGAGAGAGGACTGGCTCTGTGACATGTGATCCGTGACGGGCGCCGGGGACGTCGAAACCGGGGCAATCGCGGTGTCGTTCGTGGCCACGTCCGGGTCCGTTCCGAAGAGCAGCTTGGCGATGATGGGGGAGGCGAAGGCGCCTGCTGCGAAGCTGAAGTGTAAAGCCTGCATGTGAGGGCCGGCCTGGTCCCCCCACGTCTGCAGGATCAGTACATTACCACCTGCCAGAGGGGACACACACCATTAACATCCTGGCCACAACTCCAAACCTCATGGACGGGTACAGTGTCTGATGGGTACTTACTGAAGTCATTGACCTATCAATTAGCCCCAATTATGCCCATTATTCTGTGCCGTTCACCATGTTGTTTTCATCGTTAGGCCCCTTGGCAAATTATCGCACAGTGGATGCTCTCACCTTTCAAATTTTTCCCTGACATTATTTTTTTTAATTACGCAAGCAAAAGAACACTGACCTTTGCGAAAAGGTTAACGGTGACAATTTAAGGCCGACTCGCGGTCGTCATCGATGTATCACCGTCGCCATCGACGGAAATAGAAATAATCAATCTACATGTTGTAGTTAACTATTTTAACGGTGGTTGTCTGAAGATGATCCTCATTTATAGTCGGCCCATTTCAGCCATTTCCAGGCCGCGTTTCAACCACTCAAAAAAGATGAGGTCATCATCGTGGGCAGGACTTGTACATTGCTCGATCATCTTTGTGCCTACCTGTATCTAAAAAGCCCATGGAAACTCCAATACTGGACATCAGAACAGTCAGGAGAACGGCCGTCTTAGAAAATGGGATGAAAAACATCCCAAATGCTGTGACAAACATAGAGATCCCTGTAAAGAAAAGTGAAGAGTTAACGCAGTGTAGCTAACTAGCATGATACGTGTAAAGATGACAAACACACTAAATCCACCTACAGCATTCCTCTGTCCACATAAGAGATGCATTTCACCTACGCAGAAGTGTTTATCTAAATCGACTTCAAATCAGCCATTTATACATTTTCATAAGGATTGCCTTGTGAAAATCGAACAAACGATCATTTCACTACAGCGAAAGCACCACGCTGTTCCGGTAAAAGCAAACAAAGCCAGAACATAACAAACCTGAGCCATTGGACACCAATAATGTTTTGGTACACTGTAAGCTGTGGACATACCCAGCAGCAGCTGGCTGTTCATGCAGTCAAAGAGTATCCCTGACATTACAGAGCCACCCATATATCCTGCTGAGCGGCCTATGAAGATGTAGGAGAGGTTGCTGATGTCCTGGTTCACGTTGATGGCCAGGTCTTGAAATGTCGGGCCTAAAACAGAGATACTCATCCCCTGTAACACAGCAATAATACATCTCAGATCAAACATAAATACATTGTCAATACAGAAGCCCATCTAAGAACGCTCTAATTGCTAGACAGTCCGGTTAGTGCTCGCACTGGCTTTTTCTTTTTAAATACCCTCCTGGTAGGAAGGTAAATGCAACTTCTGCATTTAAACAGAGGCAAGGAGAACTCTTTACCTGTCCTAAAGTTAAAGAACTGGTTTTACAAACAGGACACTTCTGGCTGTGCTGAGTGAACTTTCATAGTATCAATTACCTGAGAAGTAACTCTTTTTCTTTAAATGCCAGTAAATCAACATACGTTTTTATTATTTGAATCTTTAAATGGCCAGTTAGTTCTTAAGTTGAGACTAAGCTAAACACCAAATCAAGCTTAATGAAATTAAAGAGAACCTGCATTTTATAAGCCTACATGACCCTAACCGTCTTCGCATTTTATTTTTAAAAACAGACACCATACATTAATTTTTATAGCAAACCGGAATGAACTACAGGGGAAAAATCTCAACTGAGTAATGACCGATTTGATAACTATAACATCCCAATTGTGCTAATTTAATTTTGCAATTGGCGGATGGATACAAATATGCATCACTTAATTAACCGAGTTTAAACACCGAGCCTAACACCATGAAGTCTACAACAGTTAACACAATCAGATACATATAGGTCCCCCTGTCCTATGAATACTTTAATTTAATGTGAACAGAATCAGATACATATAGGTCTCCCTGTCCTATGAATACTTTAATTTAATGTGAACAGAATCAGATACATATAGGTCCCCCTGTCCTATGAATACTTTAATTTAATGTGAACAGAATCAGATACATATAGGTCCCCCTGTCCTATGAATACTTTAATTTAATGTGAACAGAATCAGATACATATAGGTCCCCCTGTCCTATGAATACTTTAATTTAATGTGAAGCCTGCAGCATATTTCCGGGCCGGACCGGCCTACCTACGACATACAAGCTGTTGTCATTACCAGACCGAGGAATGACGCACAGAGCGCCAGTGTGACCACCCAGCCGCGGCACCCCGCAGAGCCACAGGAGCTGTCAACGCGCCCGACTATCTCCACCTCGTCGTCGAACCCGGGATTCGCACTCCGCTTCCGTCCTGTCATGACACTCTTCAGGCCACGTCTCTTGTCTTTCCTCTTGTCGAAAAGCGTGTTCTCCTCTCCGTTGTCGTCATCGTCACGTTCCTCCCCCGTTCGAGCGAAACGAACACGCTTCTTTTTCGCAACAGGAACCCGGGCCGCCGTCGAGGCAGACATGGTCGAGCTGTTCAATTCTGGCCACCGGTCTGGGTTCTGCTGCTGGAGGTTTATCAGATTGACACGCGCGGTTGCTATACAAACTAAACACTGGCCGCAGTGCGTCTATAGCTACGGTGAACGACACCTATCGTACTGTCTCAGGATCAGTCAGTCACCAATTGCATAATACATTGGATCGGGAGGCTGCTGGTTACAGCCTAGAACTACTGTACGGGTGTTTCTATACGGATCACAGGTTCAGCTGACTCGTCGGTTTACCGGAATACAGTAACCTTTGTTATTAAAACAGCGACCTCTAGCGTTATGGCAAGGTTTAAACAGTGACCTCTAGAGGTGTGGCAAGGTTTAAACAGTGACCTCTAGAGGTGTGGCAAGGTGTAAACAGCGACCTCTAGAGGTGTGGCAAGGTGTTTTCACCTCATTTTAATCAGTACTAGAGTCGTTTTGTAACCAAATGTAATGTGTGTGTATATAGGGTTATTTATAGGGTTCTTGTCAAATGTGCTCAGGTCTTCACCCCTGCATCCGACACATTGACAATGAAAACTGTTCCCTCACCATCTCATCTACCCTCACCTTGGCATGTGCCCTCGTTGGGAGATGATCAACCCTTATGCGTTTCAACTCGGAGTGGTCATAATGTTTTGGCTCATCCGTGTGACTGATCATATACACACGGTTATTACGGTAATAGTACTATACGTAGAATATAAGTACTGTCAGACAACCCTTATTCAGATTCAATATAGCATCATTAAGGGACAGGAGTTAATGGAAAAAAAACATTTTGGCCAAAATATTTAGCTTTTTTTTCAAATACACATTCTTACAAAAATCTTTTCCCACATTGTTTTCCTGTTTAACGACGTGATGAGGAAGAGCTCCAATTCAGATTATGTATACATAAAACAGACGTGATGTTTTACCATGTTAAGTTTACTTGGCTCAAGTTAGTGCAGGACTAGAAATTTCACAAATGCATTCATTTTCAATATGTAAGTGTTATTTGAGACAAATGCGATTTGGATTATTCCATTTTCATTTGAATAGTCTCAAAGAGCACTTACATATTAAAAATGATAATGCATTTGTGAAAATGAATTATAATTTGTGTCTGGAAGCCCATAAGGGTCTATATTCAAGACTGCACAGATGGCATTGTTCTTTACACTTGCCACAACTGTGAGTCACAATGATTCCATCAACATGGACTATGGAGTCCCACCCCAGTTTCTCATTTGCTCTCGTTGGGAATGTTGTCCTCAAACTCATCCATTTTGATTTCTTGTGTAAACTTTTTTTGAGGATATGTGTTTTCTGCCGATTGAAAAATGTTCTTGCAATATAATTTGACGGCTTTCCTTTTTTGTCAGGTAGTGTGAAAAAAACTTATTTAAATGAAAAACAAAATCAGGTGACAATATATTCTGTATATTTTAGACATGTTAAAAGTGGAATGACTGTATAAAAATCAATTTTGCAATCTTTACACATTTATGCTGTATGCTGTTGAATCTGCTGTATTACAAAAAAAGCTGCTATGGAACCTATTGTTTGTTTTCCATTTCTTTTTTTTAAATTTAGAATAAGGAAATTTACGACACATTAACTTGTGAAATGCCAAGGTCTTGTCTTTCTGTTTGATCTGTCAAGTCTACTTTTTAGTCGTTTCTGGAAATCTTACAATGTTGCGTCTCAGGGGTTAAAACCTCTGTGATAATGTTGCCACAAATGTTTTAACCGTGATGCAGCTGTAGTAATAAATGAAGACAAACACAAACGATTAAAACAAATGAGGACTTTCTTAAAAATATGCATTTTAATTTGTAGTACATAGTACTATGTACATCGTACTATGTACATCGTACTTTGACATTACATATCATACAATCAAATTAAAACATTAAATCATGCAAACAAAGATATGACAAGCGCAGACATGCTTAAATGATTGCAAAAAGCTAAAGGAGATTTCAAAGATTATTAATATACAATGTGTATATTGTATACAAGAACTACATGTGAACAGAACAAATCATTAAGGCCAAAAAGGTATAAGAAGCAACGCAGATACTTTTCTGCAATAAAACATGATGCTGTCATAAGTGCAGTGAAATCATTCATTGAGGCATTAAAACACCCTGAATTACACTTGTGTACAGAAAAGATTTGAATAAGACATAATCTAATAGAAACATTATACCATTTCAAACAAAATAATGTTGAATTTGGTCTTTAGTTACTTAACCCAAAAAATGACATGCATAGACTAATTTCTTTATATGCCCTAAACACTGGGACTCACTCCAAAAGTGACAATAAACATCTTTGGATGGCAAGGAATTCATTCAGTACAAGATACTTTCTGTTATAAATCTTTGTATTTATAGTGTGTATGAGAAAGAGGTATCATAGTAAACCTCAATTTCAGGAATTTCTATTACTTGAGAAATTACCTGAGGCTTTTATTGGTGATTTGTGAACCTACGTATAGTTATTTCTGTGATATAAAAAAGGCAATAATTAACCAATTGTGAAATTAACATAAAAAAATAAACTTCATAAAGTTTCATAACTTGACATTGCTTATTACAAAGGCATTTTTAGGTTAGAAAGAAAACATCCGCTTTTGCATTTCTTGTGACATGGGTATTAGGTAATTAATAGCAAAAATATAAACATAAAAAATTCAAAGCATACATTAAGTAGCATAGAAAACAAGAGACAACTTCCACAGCAACATTTCAATTCAAGAATTGAAATTCTCAGAATTTGAGATTTCTTTGCAATTCCCTGGTTACAAAATTCCACTGCAGCACAGTGTACAGACAGGTAGCCAATTTCAAAACAGTGAAGTGTAGGAAGATGAAAGACTTTCACAGTTTGGCTAATCTATCAGGCCATACAGTGGGGAAGGGAAATGTTTCCCAAACACAAATATGGGTCATGTTTTTTAGCGGTTTGAACCTCAAGCCTCTGTCTCACCATGACTGCCAGGACTAGATACAAAACGATTGCATGACACCTGAGGTAGATTGCGTCACAAGTCCTGCCTTGGAGAAACCAACAACCCACAAAGATGGATAGTTTGGATTTTGATAAGTATTGACTGTCTTTCTTTGCTTATTCGTCAAGTGATTGTCGTGTCAAAATCCTTCACTGTAAAAGTCGTGGGTTCTCAAGTGCTGCAAGAGCAGTCTTTATAATTATAAATGATTGTTGAAATGCTGGAGGATCATTTAAAACATAAAACATTTTAAAGGCCTATTAAACTCTCCTGAGGGTGGAGCTTTGGCAAAGAACTGGCCACAGAGAACGAGTCATATTTAACATATTTTAAGTTCACACCCGGAAGAGTCGCTAGAAAACGTTGGACCATTTTGTCTTGAACACATCAAACAATATGAGAAAGGCTAATACCCATTAATGGTAGCATGATATTAGCCGCTAAACAAATACTAGAAAAAAATAAATACAAATATTTAAAAATATTATCATTAAGACAAATATATTTTTCTAGCAAGAGGTTAACGAACTGAGCACATAGTCAATGGTTAACTTCACTCAACTTGACTTCTGGACACATTTGCCAATAATTAATTGAGCTCGTATCTCCAGTATGTTGAGGAAAGTGAGTATTACTACAATTAGAAAAATATGTTGAAAGTATAACATGGGTTGGCTATATGTGCTGGACCAAATACTGCTCATCTTTGACAATAAAAATCTGTTCACAATATTCATTCACTCATCCAACTTTCATGTAAATTACTCCCGATAAATCATGGACGTTTATCCTTCACTCACATTGCATAGTCAGACAAGAAGACTCTCAGTTGTAGGGTCCCGTTTTGTGTGAGCTATTAACGATGTATACAAAAATGACAATAGTGGTTTGATGGTCAACACTGACAAGCACTTTCAGGCACTGTGTACAGCAGGCAAAATATTAACCCATGCTATACTGTATCAGAGATCAGGTCTATAGTAAATCCAGCCTGGGGGACAAGTGAGGCCTTTTTCAGGTCCAGACTTCTGTAGCCTTGAGATGACGATGGTGACATTTCATATTTCGCTGGCAGAATACTGTAATTGTGCTTCATGATGATCCGGTGTGCAACGTTAATACTTAAACACTAGCAAACGACCCATCTCATCTAGCCACAACCTCTTAAAGCACTTCTTTGAAGTGATATGATAAACTCAGGTCAAACATCGAAACATTTACTCTCCAATTCCCTTAAACATTCACAATCATGTTTTAAGAAAGTAATGAATCTCCCAAAATCACGCAGTTCTATAAAAAGTTAAAGGCTTAACTTTAAAAGTTAAAGCATACATTTTCCCAGTCATTTGAAAAAACGGTTTGACCCTATGGTCAATTAAGGTCAGTTTTGATTGCAAACACAGTTCTAGCTTTCTTTTTTCTCTCAATTTTGCAATGTCTAAAATCTATTTTCAAGCTTGTATTGGACAATTTTATGGCAACTACAAGACTAATCCTTGTCGAGAGAATAAAACCATGTTAAACTTGAGAACTG
Source organism: Dallia pectoralis (assembly GCA_029465975.1). Taxonomy (NCBI): domain Eukaryota; kingdom Metazoa; phylum Chordata; class Actinopteri; order Esociformes; family Umbridae; genus Dallia; species Dallia pectoralis. The sequence continues at coordinate 7,349,682 of CM055734.1, forward strand.
AATAAAACCATGTTAAACTTGAGAACTGATTAGTGAGACTAGACACTGCGTTTCTTACGTTAATAAGTGCTTGCAGTCTTCAAAAAGCACCCAGGCAGAGTGTGCGTTCCCTTGTACATCATTCCTTTTAACCTTCAATGCGTAGCTCTTCAAGATGACATTCATGTTCAACTGTGCATGTTGAGCATCGATGAGTATAAATGCTATGTATAATTACCTTCACAATTCCCTGCAAATCCGCCATTAAAAGTATTGTTTACACAGGCCTATACATTATTCATCTATACTTATTTCATAAGAAATTTGAAATTTCCCAAGTGTGTACATCACAGAGTGCGTTTGTCTCCGTGTCAGTCCGGTCGTCGTCAGTCCAGTTCAGGTCATCGTTAGTCCATACTCACGTCTGGAGGCGTATCACAATATGTTTTATCACACTTAGATAACGGAGTCGTGTTCTCCCTGACCCCCACTTTTGTGCTCCAGCATCTGTTTCATGGCCGCCTCTCTCCTAATACGTCTAGCCTCCACCCAGGGGATCAGGCACAGCATGGCCCCACCGATTATAGGAGGAATACCAGCCAAGTAGAAGGCCACATCGTAGCTCCCCAGTCTGTCCCTCAGGAACCCTAAAGGAGTAGAGAGTAAAAAGAGAATTTAGAAAGGCGGGAAGGGGAACAGAAAAAGACAGAGAGACTCATAAGTGGACTATTTTTATTTATTTTTAGATCCAAAAACTAGTCTGGCTAACCAGAGTGGGGACTAGTAGCACATGAAAACCCACTCTAGTCGAACTAACAGCTTTATACTAGCCAGTAAAGACAGAGCGGAGGACTCTGTCCATACCAACTTTTTCCCTTCCTCAGCAAGATGATTTCCTGCTTCAATCTCTGTTTCCTCATTTTTCCTGCAATGCCAGTTTTATGAGAAAAAATGTCTAAGCTGTAGGAGAGCAAGCATGTTAGACATGACTTGAGTTGAAAATAAATCCGTTGGAAGGAGCTTAACATAAATAAACTTCTGTGTACTTGAGATTCCAAGTGACATAGATCTACCACAGGGTATATTTTATATTTGAAACATATGTCTCTCATATCCAGTTTTTTTTGTAGAATGTGTGTACTTGTAATGTTGTGAAGGTTTAATTATAATCCTTTATGTTAAATAAAGAGATGCATTTTCACAGGTCCAAATAATATAATAATATAATAGAAAACTTTGTCATTTTTATAACACCAGATGGCAGTAGAGGTTTGTAGAGAATTGTATTAAAAAGTATTACGGTACTTAGAAAACCATGCATTTGAGGCAGACTTGCACTAGAAGCCTAAAATCAATTTAATTGGTTGACTTACTTTATATTGTGTCATTTACGTCCAAACTGTGGAGTCTGAATATAGGTTTAAACCCAAACTGAGAGAGATAAGTTAATGTTTAAGCTAGGGCCAGGCACAAAACAGTGTCAAATTTCTTCTTGGAGCATTCAGCAGTTTGAAACAGAAGCTCCACCCTATCCATTAAGTGAACCAATCAGATTAACTTCTTTGTTTAGGGCAGATTCGGCTACAAGACATGTGTGACAAACTAAAACCCCCACCTACAAAATATCTTTTTCAGGTGGAAGTGCATTTATGTTTTATACCTAGAATCCAACCAGACAAAATAACCAAATGACTGCATGTTTGATCTTGTTACAACAGAACACCCTACAGTCTCCAGCAGACGCCATTATACGATGCCAGCGCTTACGACCACCTAGACACAAACTCAAAAGCAATGGGATTCGAAGACGTTAGCCGCACTCGGCCTGGGACGTGGCCACGCTACCTGCAATAGGAGGTCCCACGGTCATGGGCACGGACATCATGCCCAGGAGGAACCCGATGGCCTGGGACACGTTCTGAGAGCCCACCAGCTCGAAGGCGATGGGCGCCATGATGCAGATGAAGCAGCCGTCGAACAATCCCATGAGCAGGCACACGGCGATGAGCCCGCCGAACACGTTGCACAGAGGAATCATCATGGACATCAGGCCGATCACCAGGAACGAGGACACCTGAGGGAACATCTCACAGCATCAGCCCATGGTGACCCAATGGCGGCGCAACACCCTCAGACCCGCCTGGCGAACAACACCAGACGGTCGGACTGGTCCGGTGGCAGGGTACCGCGCAGGGACCGGCCGGTTTGTGTGCCGTACCTGCAGGTAGACTTTCTGGACCCCGTGTACATAATCTGCCACCCGGCCGAAGATGAGACGACCCACGCCGGATGTCACGCCGATGCACATGAGCAGAACCTCCTTGTTGGCGTCTTTTCCGAAGCGCTCCTCCACGTGTTTCATCTTTAGGAGGGAAAGCACACAGAAGAGGACACACCAGTCAGAACGTGATCACTGCCTCTGTGGCGATGCAGGGGAAATAAAAGTGCTTCACCGTGTACGTCTGGCAAACAAGACTAACCGATGTTTATCATGTCGCCGGTTGTCGGCGTAATTCGATGGATCGTAATGTGACACATATATGGTGTTAGTTTTGTGGGGAATGTGCAGGAACATGGTTGTGGGGATCTTTAAGGGGGTTTGCTTATGAGTGTACCGACGGTTTAACCATAAACCGGCACATCCTGATTAAATGAGTGAAGGGTTAAAAGGGGGAGGAGAGTTCCGGGGGGCCCTGGTATGTTTGTAGTTGGGTTGGAGTTAGGGGCCGGTCTAAGAGGCCACCACAGCTGTTCTTGTTTCCTTACGACTAATATCCTCAATGTGTTTCAGGAAGGGGCACCATTCACACACACACACCATCTCACTGCCTTGGCAATTCTCCATATCCATACATCATGTTCATAGAAGATCACCTTGTTATGGTGAATAAACAGACAATGACACAGGACGATCCTCACCATCAGAGACTATATAGTTGCGGTCACAGCTATCAGAGCATGGGCATGTCACGGGCTGCGGTCAGTCATTTCGACCCAGGAGCTCTAATGTCTAAACCCCACACCTAGGAGGCCTGTCTGGGAGGCTCGGCCCAGGTCCCAAAGAACCTTCATCAGCTGCAGCCTCCAGAGAGAACACCAACGCATGCAAACTGCTACTGCCGCCCTCACAAGAAAATAACCACCAATTCCCTTCACATCGCTTCTCCACCCTGACTCTCTTTATTTACAGTAATGTCATTTCACATTTAGACACAGGGATATAGGAGTTAACCTCCAACTGCAAAATGCTTTCATATATATAAAAAAGCAATTTACTATGCAGTGAAACGAGAACCAGGTTCACCAACACAGGCGCAAATGATTAGAATCTCCTCGTAACCCGAGGCTTTAAGAAGTGACTACAAGGGGTTACAAAGCCATTTTCCAAGCAATTCGAAGTACATCAATCCACTTTCTACCAAATCATCTACAAACCAAACCACAGGCAATCTACATACCGTACGTCAGGTTGTCCCATCAAATTCTTTCCTACAATATACTGTTATGCAGATTATTATTATTAGTGCTGCAGGAATGTGTACCGTGATATATTAATGTGAAAACACAATGTTTCACCGCGAGCACAAGGCCATCAGATAAGGAACTGTAATAAAACCATAAACCTGAACTTCCACCCTGAATCTTTATGTTTGCGTGATCTTAGGGAAGTATCTATGCTGACTCAGCTGTTCCTCAGACCCAGTCCCTGTATCATGTGACAGATGTCAAAGCACAATCAGCGAAACAAGAACATGCTCCCACATGACACTGGTCAGGTAAGCTGACCGGGTAGAAAACAATAAATAATAAATTAATTGGCCTGCATTGGTGTGATAACGATTAATATATTTATAACGTTAACGCCCACACACTTTTTTATTGAACATAGAAATTTAAACTATTTAAACTACAACGAACAAATAGATTTTTGCAGCCATCAATTGCCCCATTAACCCATACAAGTTTACATCTCTATCCACATCTCCGGAATAAGGTTCGTCAATAAGACAGTAATTATACTGGTGGAAGAGTCGTTGTAGATTATTTTAGGTTAATCATTCCGGCTTCAGTCATCAATTTATACCAATCTACAGACATCAGATAATCTGCTGCTAAAAGTTTCGAACAGATAACTGGTGGTTAAATACTAAACCCGACAAGGGCACCTTTGAGCAAGGCACTTAACGCTTATCTCATCTCATCTCATCTCCAACCGCTTATCCGGGGTCGGGTCGCGGGGGTAGCAGCTCTAGCAGGGGACCCCAAACTTCCCTTTCCCGGGCAACATTAGCCAGCTCTGACTGGGGAATCCTGAGGCGTTCCCAGGCCAGTGTGGTGATATAATCTCTCCACCTAGTCCTGGGTCTTCCCCGAGGTCTCCTCCCAGCTGGACGTGCCTGGAACACCTCTCTAGGGAGGCGCCCAGGTGGCCTTCGTACAAGATGCCCGAACCACCTCAACTGGCTCCTTTCTATGCAAAGGAGCAGCGGCTCTACTCCGAGTTCCTCTCGGATGACTGAGCTTCTCACCCTATCCCTAAGGGAGAGGCCAGCCACCTTTCTGAGAAAACCCATTTTGGCCGCTTGTACCCGCGATCTCGTTCTTTCGGTCATGACCCAGCTTTCATGACCATAGGTGAGGGTAGGAACAAAGATTGACCGGTAGATCGAGAGCTTTGCCTTTCGGCTCAGCTCTCTTTTCGTCACAACGGTGCGGTGAAGCGAATGCAACACCGCCCCCGCTGCTCAGATCCTCCGACCAATCTCCCGCTCCATTGTTCCCTCACTCGCGAAAAAGACCCCGAGGTACTTGAACTCCTTCACTTGGAGTAAGGACTCATTCCCTACCCGGAGTAGGCACTCCACCGGTTTCCTGCTGAGAGTCATGGCCTCAGATTTAGAGGTGCTAACCCTCATCCCAGCCGCTTCACACTCGGCTGCGAACCGATCCAGTGAGTGCTGAAGGTCACCGACCGATGAGGCCATCAGGACCACATCATCCGCAAAAAGCAGTGATGTGACCATCAGCCCACCGAACGGGAACCCCTCCCCCCCATGACTACGCCTTGATATCCTGTCCATGAATATTACAAACAGGATTGGTGACAAAGCGCAGCCCTGGCGGAGGCCAACCCCCACCTGGAACGAATCCGACTTACTGCCGAGGACACGGACACAGCTCATGCTTTGAGCGTACAGAGATTGGATGGCCCTGAGAAGAGACCCCATACTCCCGCAGCACCTCCCACAAAAGATCCCGGGGTACCCGGTCATACGCCTTCTCCAGATCCACAAAACACTTAACGCTTATTCGTACTGTAAATCTCCCTGCAAGAGGCTAAAATACTTAAAAATGAATTGGACGATGGATTGATATTTAAGGTACCAGCAAAACAAATTCATACACAAGTCCTTATTCTACTTAATAATAATAGTAGATGTGTAGTGGGCAGCAACAAGACGCTTTCAGTGCATCCAGATCCTGAGGAAGCTGGGAGCGTGGAATTAGAAACAGGAACATGCAGGACAACATTTGGGAACCCGCGGTATACGTGGACAGAGAACTGCCTGAAGGGACCGGAGAAACTATAAAGACGGCATCTCCGTCTAGCAAATATACAAATTAGTGATGCCCCCAATGTCAATGGTCTTTTATCAGTTGGCATAATGAAACATTATCCCATTCTAAAGTGTGTCCTGCTGTAGGACTCCTGCATAGAGCCGCTGTGTTTGCCTTTTATTCTACTGCTGGCTCTTTATTTACTACCGTAGTCAGTGCCAACCAGTCTACCCAGCAGCACCCACTCCCTGCTGGCTCTTTATTTACTACCGTAGTCAGTGCCAATCAGTCTACCCAGCAGCACCCACTCCCTGCTGGCTCTTTATTTACTACCGTAGTCAGTGCCAACCAGTCTACCCAGCAGCACTCACTCCCTGCTGGCTCTTTATTTACTACCGTAGTCAGTGCCAACCAGTCTACCCAGCAGCACCCACTCCCTGCTGGCTCTTTATTTACTACCGTAGTCAGTGCCAATCAGTCTACCCAGCAGCACCCACTCCCTGCTGGCTCTTTATTTACTACCGTAGTCAGTGCCAATCAGTCTACCCAGCAGCACCCACTCCCTGCTGGCTCTTTATTTACTACCGTAGTCAGTGCCAATCAGTCTACCCAGCAGCACCCACTCCCTGCTGGCTCTTTATTTACTACCGTAGTCAGTGCCAACCAGTCTACCCAGCAGCACCCACTCCCTGCTGGCTCTTTATTTACTACCGTAGTCAGTGCCAATCAGTCTACCCAGCAGCACCCACTCCCTGCTGGCTCTTTATTTACTACCGTAGTCAGTGCCAACCAGTCTACCCAGCAGCACTCACTCCCTGCTGGCTCTTTATTTACTACCGTAGTCAGTGCCAATCAGTCTACCCAGCAGCACCCACTCCCTGCTGGCTCTTTATTTACTACCGTAGTCAGTGCCAACCAGTCTACCCAGCAGCACTCACTCCCTGCTGGCTCTTTATTTACTACCGTAGTCAGTGCCAATCAGTCTACCGAGCAGCACCCACTCCCTGCTGGCTCTTTATTTACTACTGTACTCAGTGCCAATCAGTCTACCGAGCAGCACCCACTCCCTGCTGGCTCTTTATTTACTACTGTACTCAGTGCCAACCAGTCTACCCAGCAGCTCCCACTCCCTGCTGGCTCTTTATTTACTACCATACTCAGTGCCAACCAGTCTACCCAGCAGCACTCACTATCAACACAAACCCCCTGTTGACTCTGTTCCAAACTTGACCCCATTTCCTATGCACAATTTAGGGTGCTGCCCATCAGCCCTGATCTACGGTAGTGTACTATATATAGTTAGGGTTCCATTGGGAGCGTGCCTGTGACCGTGTTCCTGTCGGCAATCACGTATTCTCCAGTATCCTGGCACGTGGGTCGACCATATGTGACCTATTGCTTAGTGACTTACAACACGCCAGGTGTCCCTGTCTGGAGTATGGAACATCCTCCCTAAACTAATACCCCCCCCACACACTCTCATCTCCAAGCACTGGGACACAACAACAACCCTTCCATCTTTAATCCCTCAGATATATGCAATGAATTGTATGTAATTCCGGAACTCCAATAGAGACATACATTAAATATTCAGAAAATTCACCCAATCTTTTATCCAGAGCATTTTACATGCATTAATGCATGATTGCATACATTTAGCATCTACAGCTGCTTGAAATATGAAGGAGCGATGAAGGGTAAAGGGTCAGAAGACCAGGAAGTCGTCACCCTACAGAGGGCAAGGTCCCCATCGCTGCCTTTGCGTTTGATAATTTGATCAGGTAAAACACTGCCTCCTACTGGCCCTTCAACGGCACTTCTAACAGTCTACCGTCCTACTAGGCACCAACCAGGGCCATCTTGTTTAGATTGAGAGGCAAACCAGCAGTGGGATGAGATGTGCACGTAGATTCAGATGGATCAAATCAACTGCTTCTATTATTGTTGACTTAATCACATGTTGCCAATGCTAAAAAAGATATACAGGCATGCCGGTCTCTAGGCATGCCGGTCTCTAGGCATGCCGGTCTCTAGGCATGCCGGTCTCTAGGCATGCCGGTCTCTAGGCATGCCGGTCTCTAGGCATGCCGGTCTCTAGGCATGCCGGTCTCTAGGCATGCCGGTCTCTAGGCAAACATTGGGCACATAAGAATTATTTGAACAAGGAAACATACTAGTCCGTTGTCACATTCATGCTTACTTTCGCAGGCTACCTGAGGCATAGTAGTAATGTGTACTACTAATGTGTACTACTAATGTGTAATCCGGTTAAATGGAAACAGTTCCCATAAACATTGTTTATATTAGATATTGGTTTAAGGTGTGATGTCAATTATGTCAAGCTTTTGTTATTGACCCAAGCCAGTTACATTTTAACACAACGTGGCAGGAGTTTACTTTCAAACTCTGCAAAGATTTAAAAAAATTGATGTGCAAATCTTACCGGACAAGTAAATGGAAAGCTAAGTTGTGACATCACATCAGTGGAAATACTGACTAAAATATTTTGACATGCCCGTTTTATGACTGACTGTATTTAGTAAGGAAAATTTTTTAATTATTCTGTATTTGTATTCTTGATAGTCCTAAGTGTCTCTGTCTCTATTAAATGACTTATTAGTATTATTAATCATTATGTACGGGTGACAAGATAGCGAATGTGACAAGATTTCTTGTCCAGCTGAAACGCTGAATGTCAGCAGTGTGAGATTTCATAGAAGTCCATTAATAGTATAAGTTGGCCCCCCACGAATTGCAACAAAAGCCATTTTACTTGTATCATACACCTATTTGTATCCCCTTTAACATACAAAAAACTGTTAATCAAAAATCTGAAGGGAAAGTTCTGATATCCATAAATTTAAAACGGATTTCGCTAACTCTCCAAACTTGCAATTTGCTACATTGTTGAACTGAATACCTGCACAGTTACTTAATCATTTTACCAGTATCCCCTTTTAAAGGATACATTTCTATGTGTTCATGTTGGAAATGTAGCCCTTTGGTCCACTCTCCACTGCAAATTATTGATTTTGTTGTTTTTCTTGATATAAAAGGAGAGTCTCATCTAATATTATGTGAGAGACATAGCTAGAAACACACTTAAATGTAATCCTCTGACTTAACGTGTCCCAGTACAATTTCTTCCAAGAAACTTGCACCCAATCCATTGACGGGAATGTTGGCTCCCTGTCTGAGACATCTTTAACACCTCAGGTTACCTACATCCTGGTTAGAGTGGCAGACGACACACTACATTTGAGGCAGAGTGCCATCTCACTCCCCTTAAACAGTTACTCTGGACCTCACACATTTGACATGAGGCGACGAGAATGAACTTGCATGTCGGCCTCTATAAACACATTGGTACATAAAAAGCTAATCTTAATGAATGAAAGATAATCCGCACAGAACGGGATTCAAGGATGAGTCAGTTTTGTACTCATGCCCCGTCATGAAATAAGCCAAGACACATGTATCTTCTGAAAAAGCTTTCTATATGCTCCAATGATTAAACACGAGCAAAAGAAGGATATGATAACAAATGTAATCGTTTCTTACACAACGCCTATATTAACTAATGAACTTCAGCAAAACTGCAACATAGATTATCGCAATGGTACAACATGACAAGAGCAAAAACGTACAATAAAAAGCGCAGTTGTTCGATACAAATTAAACATTTCACAGCAGTTGGCCCATACCGATTATGAACTTTCTTTGTCGCCGACATATCGGAGCCTCTCTGAGACCTGCCTAGCTGGAGTATGCCTGGACAGTTAGAGGATAGCTTCTGCAGGACCTTAAACCCGCAGAGATTTGCGCTGGCAGGAAGGGTTAAACTATCCATTTGGTCACCCCTGGTTTCCAGTCTACCTGGTGGTATGGGTGGCTGTGGGACTTCGGGTGGACACTGAGAGGAGCCTAGAGGTCACCCTGTCGAGGGAGTGGTCACGTGACCCTGCCGAGGGAGTGGTCTCCGGATAAGTGTGAATCACTGGACCATCCCCAGGAGAAGGGACCCACCTCCAATAACACAGTAATCTCATCCAAATAAACCCGGAGGCTTTATCTCCAGTGCTACAAAGCAGACATTTCCTCCTGAAATTATATTTTCACATCCTGAAAATGTTATACAATACTTGGTAAAACAGGACTCTGTTTATGTAACTCTGTCCAGATGCTTTTTTTACTGCCTCGCCATAGACCACACACACACACACACAATGAGAATACCTACAGCAATGTACTGTTGTCAAGTACCACAACTGGTGAATGTCCAAGCAACTGCTTTGGAAACAGCTAATAATTAAAAATGGACAATGTATTGGAGATCTACATTAAGACCGATTCAAGTGTCTACTACCTGAGATTTGAACAGTCTTATGCCTGTTTACATGGTGTGTACAGTACACTGATATGTATGCTGTTGAGCTGGTTTCATCCGTTACTGAACAATGTTATGGCATCGCAGATTAACTTCAGCATGTTAGGTAAGCAGTGATTCTACTTTTTATCATAATACTCCATTTTAAGAGCAAGACAGTGCTAATGTAGTGGCTACGATGTCTCATACCACCTCAAATTTTGTTCAATTAGTCATAAGAAAATGTGTAGATTAATGCAAAATCAATTCATAACTTATTTGAACTGCGTTATACTGGACTTTTGTATATGTATGTGTGTGTTTTACCATCATCAGAGGTCCAGTGAAATATTTAAAATGCTGCGCTTTTAACCGTGAGATGGAAGGCACCTTAACCAAATCTTGTCAAGCTCATGTGAAAGTTGGTGATCAGGCCGTGTTTCAGCACATGACATAACAAAGTAGCTTAACAGCAAGTGAAAAATATGACACTGATCTGTTTCCTATTCATCCATCTAGTGACCCGTGTAT
>CM055734.1:7367616-7417616 GCA_029465975.1 Dallia pectoralis
TACGTACCTCATCACAACCACACTGTCCGCTAGATTAGTTTGGCATCATAGAAATAGTCTTAAGCTTATAATGACAATCTGAGTCTAAAATGACTAGACTGAATATCGGTCTATACAAACAGCACAGCCAACAAATCTTTCTGATTTTGTCCTAAAGGGGGAGTGTGCGTAACAATCGTGAGAGGAACAGATGGATGGGCTAGCTAGGTGATTTCATTGCACCTTCATGCCAATGACTAGTAGGGCCATTTCATCTGACTGAGCTCAGTCTGCATAGTCATAAAGAGTAACCAAAACTGGCTTGACGCAAAAATACTAGATAGTGAAAAACAGGACAGAACGTTCTCAATTCCATGAAAGAGACTGTTCCTACTTATTAACAGACAGCATATGTACGGCTACCAGGTTTCAGGGCTTCATATTGCTTAATATCTCGGCACCAGCTGCTGATTATGGACATCGTTTTTCGAACTATTCTTTCACCCGATCACATCAGATGTTTTTCAAAGCTAATATGGATTAGTCAAAATACATTTGTGAAAAAAAGATCAGAAGTGGATTGCCTGTGTAAACGCCACATCAAGATGCTGACTTCTCATATTTGCTGAGGATTCAAGCCAGTTTAGCATAGTAATACATGGAAGTTAACTAAAGGAGAAGAAACTCACAAAATACAACAGGAAATTGCTGTTCCATTCTCAGTTGTGGGTTTTCTTAATTTAAAAGCATTTAGTCTTCAGACAAGGGGAAGAATTCCAAATTGAAAATGTAATATCGGGAAGATGGTCTCTTTTCCAGGTGTCAACCTGCTAGTGCCTGAGGCCCGGATACAGACAGACAGACAGACATACATACATACGAGGCCATTCATCCCTGTTCACTTCCTAATGATTTCTTGGCTACGCAGTTAGACTGGATGGTGAACTCAGTCACCCCACCAGCAGCCAGACCAGACCTGCCTTAACCCAGACCATGAAACAACCCCCTCACACCCAACGACCCCACCAGCAGCCAGACCAGACCTGCCTTAACCCAGACCATGAAACAACCCCCTCACACCCAACGACCCCACCTGCAGCCAGACCAGACCTGCCTTAACCCAGACCATGAAACAACCCCCTCACACCCAACGACCCCACCTGCAGCCAGACCAGACCTGCCTTAACCCAGACCATGAAACAACCCCCTCACACCCAACGACCCCACCTGCAGCCAGACCAGACCTGCCTTAACCTAGACCATGAAACAACCCCCTCACACCCAGTCACCCTGGGGCTGGCATATCGCTCTCTCAAGGGTCAAAAGTGAAACGTGCCCTTGAGTAAAGCATTGAACCACTCTAGAATCTGTAAGTCACTCTGGACTTACATCTATATTATTTTACTTTTGCCTTATTATACCAAGTAGGTAAATCTGAGAGCACATTCTCATTTACAAAAAGCCATTTATGTACGTAAAGAAAAAAAAATACTTTCGTAATTTTGCCTGTAATACTGAAATTCGTAAGAGGAATTACGGGAATTACATTGGTCAACAAAATCATATTTAAGGTTTTCATGGCATTGATGGCCATGTTGTTATCTGCGCACCCTTCGCCACTTGGTGCTTGATCTCCTCTCTGTAGTCTGCCTTGTCTGTGTCCCTGATCAGACCAACTACTGTGGTATCATCTGTGAACGTGATGACGGTATTAGAACTGTGTACAGGGACAGTCATTGGTGAAAAGGGAGTACAAGAGTGGCCTAAGCACACAGCCCTGTGGGACACCGGTGTTTTCGGGGTCAGGGGGGAGGAGGTGAGGTTGTCCAAACTGACAGACTGAGGTCTGTTGGTTAGGAAGTCTAGAGTCCAGTTGCAAAGAGAGCGGCTGATCTCAAGGTCTTGGAATTAGCCTAGAGGGGCCTAGTATTAAATGCTGAGCTAAAAGCTTTGAACAGCATTCTTGCAAAGGTGCTAGTTTTAACCAGGTGGGTCAGGGCAGAGTGGACAGTAGTGGAGATGTGCATCCTATTTTAGCATGCAGCACATGACAAAAAACTGTGATGAATTCCCGAACCAGACAGGTAACACTTACTTGACACAGGTCTAAGTCCCGGGAGTGAAATGGATCAACTGCTGGTGATTATAGTTAGAATGGTTATTATCATGTAGATTATCACAATAGATTTGATTTAGACAAGTTGTTAATTGCTTTATATAACCCATTTGGATTTTATGAAAGGTTAAGCTTAGTAGTAAGCTTAAAAAGGTCAAGTCAAGCTCTAATATGAATGCCTGTTTCCCATTTTCCTGTAATTGCCTGACATGGTCCAGGCCAACAGCGAAAACAGGATGAATCGTTTGTCCTTTTTACATGGCAAGGAAGTCTATTCACTCTTGGCTCTGCGCTGGCAGTCAGCCGAACCGTCAACCGAAGTGTGCTAGTTTACTAAAGATAGTTGCTTGGTAGGAAACTCAGCAAATACACATCATGGACATTAGCTGGGGTGAGGCTAATTATTAACCCAAGTCAATGTAAAGTTACTACAGAGAGCAATTCAGAAAATCCAACTTAGCCACTATATTTTCCTGATGAGATCGTTTTTCGACCATTGTCAAACAACCGCTCATAACACATTATTGGTTCGAGGCATAACAGACAACTGCCTGGCGAAATGGAAATACATATTTTCAGCACAAGAAACTGCACAGCGTTCTCCTGACATGACACGGCCCAGGTAGAAGAGGATTACTTCCCCAGCTTCTAGGAATTCTCTCTTGAAACGGGCTCCTCCCCCACTATGGTAGATCGAGGTGTCAAATCAAAGACACAGGCTGGTAACCCAACTCGTCGTAAAAAGAAGTACAAGAGCGATAAAACGGGCCACTCTCAAGGTGTAATAAAGGAGGTAGAAATTCTGATGAAAAAAATGTTTTTAAACATCCTATTTTGGCCATGAATGGTAATATGTGGGTTTTATGTGCAAAACATAGAACTTGAATAACCTTCTTACCAAGTTGGCCAATAAATTCCAAGTTCGAAAGAGTGGTCCTGATGAAATGGGGAACATTGGCAAGTACGTGACACCATTTTGAGAGACACATTAAAGCTTAACCGTTACAGAGGTTTTAGAACCAGTTGCCAAAAACAGTGTCCTCTTTTGGTTGATGTGGCCTGCTAAATCAGTTGATTTCACAGCTAAACACGTTCGTGGTCTCCACACGTTTTCAGTGCAATCCTCCATTACTGATTCCAATGCCATACTGAGCCCCAGTGCAGCAGTTTTACACGTACATATATAACGCCACAGCAACCAGATGATTATCGGAACATTTTCGATCTCCCCCACAATCAGTTGAGGGGGTAGTTAAAGAAGATTGTAAAGTGTACTAGCTCTCCATTTGATACAGCTTCAGGACTCCACCAAAATATAATGCATATGTGCATTTTTGTAGTCTACAGGGATACGACTGGGGACGCGTGAGGTGATTAAGGCGTTTGCAGCTGTCCACGTGGGTGGTGCAACGTGAAGAAGTAGGGAAAGACAACAATAACAACATGTTATTCTCACAATTTAATGCACAAAGAGAAAAACACAGACCTGCAATCTGTACACCTGGTTAGCAATACAAAGACAAATGTTCTTTTCTAGTTTACACATTGAGTTCAGATGTTACTAAAAGGCACATAAGTTAACGGAGACATTTATGTGTCACATAAGTAAACCAGTTAATATGAAATGTCACCAACAGCTGAGTGACCAGTTATGTCCCTTTCAACTACCTGCCCCAGTGCCCTGTATGGTCAATGGTGACGGGACTCATGTGGAGCACAGCAGAATCACTCATTAGAGTCATTATAAAGGCTTGTGACAGCAAGCAGACATGCTCAGCCGTGTTCCCCAAACCCGGTCTGGGCTTTCCCTGTCTGCAGGGAAATACTGCCTACACAACCAACCCACACTTGGGCACTGTTATTCACCGTTTAGGTCAAATCAGTTGTTTTCACTTTAAGATATTCACTTACTGACGTTCCTTTCACTAGCAATGCTCATAACAAACCTGAATAATACAACAAATATTAACTAACTAGGCCTACACAGAGGTTTCGGACCACGGACGCTGATGTCTACAGAGAACCGGTTCATAAGGAAGCGCTCATCTTGACCGGCCCAGTTACTCTGCAACCTTTCAATCCGAACCACAGGACCTCGAACTCTGCCCGTGCTTCTGAGTTTGATCGGAGGCTAAGCTGTTCTGTGTTGACAGACTGGCCCGGGTCCAGAGCCCTCCCCCAGGGCAAAAATACCCCACGCTGACCAGGTGGACGACCACGTATCCCCGCCTGCCATGTCAAGTCAGTACAGGCCCCATTCAGTGATCCTTCAGGGTGAAGCAAGAGCCCTTCTCCATCTACCCCAATCAGACAGCACAGCCACGTCACATTACAATCAGCTGAACTAATTTTAGACCCAGTCACCTCCGACTGTAATGAAGACTGACTGTACTCCATAGTAAAAGTGTATTGGCCGAGAGCATGGACGTATTCGAGATTGGAGGAGGAGCCCAGACTAGAGATGCGTTAATAGGTTTAACACACTAGCTCTGATTATTTGCAGCATGTTTTGAACATAACAGGCCAGGCCTTGATGTAGAATATGCCCCAAGGGTTTGGGAGTTTAACGGCCACAGCCCTGAATCATCTACAGCGGTTGTTAAATCTTCTCCTTTATGCTCAGCCACAACCACAGATGTGACTGTTCCAAGACAATTGGAAAATGTTAAAAAATGAAGATATTACAAATTCTCAAAACAAATTGTAGGATGCAAAAAAAAATTTGAATCATTTAGTATGTGAAACAATTAACTTTCAATATAGATAGTTTCCAATGAGACAACTCATCCAAAATTCACACAGACTGTCATTGACATAATCTGAAATGCGTCATAATCTGTAGCAATTTGATCAGCCTATGTTCTGCGCACACAAATTCTGTACCCATCTGTAGGAAAGTCAATAGTGTTCAGTTCTGCCTGAGTGCCTTGGCTTTACACTGAACCCGTTGACACCTGAATCAGGCTGGGCCGTTCTCTCCTGCCCGGTACTCCCGCGGACCCCAACCCCACCAGAGGTTCTGGCCGGCAATTACACCAATAACTTGGTGCAGTTGGTAATCCTCCGGTCCCAGTGGGAAGAAGAGTTCACTACTCCAACCCACATCTGGGCCTCACAGAACACATGGATCCAGAAACAGGGCTGGGTTTAAATAAAATGGAATATGGATTCTCGGGTGTTATCTGGTCAAGGCCGAGTTTGCTGCAACAGAATCAGTGGGAAAGTTGTGAAAGTGCAAATCCTGTCTACCCGAGTCCCCGGGAAGTGAAGGCAAAAGCACATTTAAACGACTTCAAGTATTGTTTGAACCCAGTATTGCTCTACACATTTCAGTATACAAAAACAGAGCCTCCCAGCTGGAAAGCATTACACTTCCCTGGTCTAGAGCTGATGGGGGAGGGCTCTGCACATATTCCAGCTCCAGGTCTTATATTTCTGGATATGAATGATCCACTCAGAAACGTTACAACCAGCGGACCTCTCACCCCCATAGGCCTTTTACCATGGAGCCTGGCCAGAATCCATGAACTGCTTTCATTATAGATTTTTATGTTCAAAAGGATTTCACTGAATGTAAGATTTTGAAATAGCAATTAAATACTTAGCATTCCCATCTATTGACACACTGATTAATATTTTCTTCAGTCAGTTGTATTTCATTTATGCGTGCTGCAAAAATGTTTGGTTTAACTTTTTATAAAATCTTGTTCCCTTGAAGATTTCTAGGAAGGAGAGTTCATTCCACTTTAAACCATCAAGAATCTATTAATGGCAGTTTGACGTCTCTACAGTATGTAATGCTCTTGTGAGAAAGCACTTAAAGGCAGTGTTCTTAAAAGGACAAGAGATAAACCAACTTACTGATGTAATATTTAACTGTAACATTTGAATTTTTAGTTAAAGGGTGACCAAGCAGGAATCATGGGAATCCAAATATAGTCAATTACTTCCAAACAAGGCGTAATACTTTTTGTTTATCAACGTCAGGCTAGTCTCCACACTAAAGAACACATCTTACTGAGATTAGGCTGCTTGGAGTTTTAACAATGTAATTGAGGAGATTGTTGACAGCCCTTTGAACCAAATGTGTTCCCCAGAGATCAAGCTTCAGGACAGTTTAATTACTACACTCGAGAAGCCGATCCTATTTTAGTAACTCGGTAGATGATCTTAATCTGAAATGTGTGGGTTAAATCGTATTGTCCATAGGCCCACAGACTCTTCACCTTGTTAGCTAAGGGACAGACACCTACACCTTTACCGCACTGAATGTCGGCACTCGCCCTTGTCGCTAACAGCCATTAAACGGTGTTCCGTAATCCAGCCCCTCAGGCTATGGGCCGACACTGACCATCATTATCAGGAAGCCGTGCAATTGGTCGGCGTGCGTCATCTCTGGGGCGTGTGCTGCCATGTTTGCCGGCGGTTTGTTTACACACTCCTAGATTTTATCTCACAACAACCTTCACCTAAACACAATGTCAAGCGTACAAGAGACAGAGATCAAATGCTCTGTCAAAAATTAACTTCGTACAGATCAAACGTTTCAGCCCACGCGTTCTGAAATAAACACGTTTGTGTCACTGCCATGGTTATGCTATCTGTTTTAGACTGCAGCAGGCTGTAGGCCTAGTGTTTATAACCGCTTTTGTCCAAGTCAAGTTTTAGCGATTGTGTCCCTGTTATTTTTTCACTGTTCACCGCTGTGTGTTCCATTCTCAGGCAGCTCCTGCTGTGGGCCCGGAGAACCTGAGCTTGACATGGAGGTATGAACCGAGGAGAGAAACAGAAAAGACGTCTCCAACGTGTTTTCTGTTCCCACAGCAGGTCTGCAGGATCCAAATGGGGAAAAGCATCTCCATGACCCAGCAGCTAGCACTCACATGGGGAGAAAACAACCCAGCTCCTTCAGGCGTCTCAGGCAGAGAGCTGGCAGCTTACACACCAAGGAGGAACAACCAGCACAGCCCAGTACGGATTCTCAAACAGAAATCTAGATCCCAGGCGGCTGCGTCACTCATTTGCGTCCTCATTTCCACATTCTCTAAAAAAAGTGAACCCCTTCTAGCGAGGCGTCGTGGACTTCTTGTTGGAACACTCGGTTCAGCTGTAAAGGGAAAGGTGTTTTCACAGCATATAATGCAGTCTGACCAACTGAGTCCATCAGACTGATATAATGCTGGTTTAACGCAGCGGCGTGACCCAGTACCAGCCTGTCAGGGGCTTAAAACGCCCTTCCCGCTCTAGCCAGTCATAGCCACTAGGGGGCAGTCATAGCACCACAGCAGAGAAGTGTGCACTGTGAGGGATGCTGAAATAATATTTTCAGTTTAACACGTGAAAACTGAGCTGTGGCCAGTGCCTGCCACATGGTGTCAATTTAACAAGCCGGAGACAAAACAACGCATCAGCATCCCCAATCCCCCTGTCAATTGTTTTTTCCCTTCACTTGCGATATGAATCTTTTATATCTTCCCATCTATCGATCGATCTTTCTTTCTATTGTTTTCTTCTTCCGAAAATCAGAAGCAAAACGTTCGTTGGAAATTGACCAGAATCTGCTTGACTAAAGCAGAGGTTGTTTGAAGCCACACCAACATTACGCTCCTCAGGGAGACCTTTTATGGTATAGGAACTTAGGCTAACCCCATCTGGAGTTTCTTAAGGGGAGGGATAGACAGAGAGAGACCGAGAGAGAGACGAGAAAGAGACGTGAAGGCCATTGACCCGGCAGGCGGGCTGGGCCTCAACTGGTTGCACCAAACTGTAATTCGTGATAGGCTTATCAGGGTTTCGAATTCTTCCCATTCTCTCGGTGTTCAGCTTTGTCACTGGCCGGTTGTGTGGTTGCCATGATTGGCAAAGGTTAAGGAAAAGTTAATCAGGGGCTAAAGACCACCGACTTGCACTTATTTCCAACACACACGCACGCGGACACGCACAAACACAACCACCCACACACAACCACCCAACCACACACACACACACTTGTTGGCAGGAGCCATCTGACCTGTGATCCTTCCACTATCGCTGTCCTGTCACAGCTATTATCACTAGATTACCCAGTGATCATTTGTTGTTCCTTTTCAGTGGGCAAGCTGAATAGGCATCAAGTGGCTTTCACTCACACTTTGCAGAGGGCCCGAGCCTCTGCTCCCTCTCTGGTCGGGTTACAATTGGACCACACTAATTTGATTAAAAGGGGACTCTATAAGATTTTCCATTCAGATTTGCCAGATCTGTGGAAATATGTGAATGTCATGACGTCAGCTATAATGTGGCTGTCAATAAGGTAACAATCATGACCAACTAACCATGTTTAGGTACAGCCAGGGTGACATTCTCACAACAGTGGCAAATGTGCGCACATGGACATCTAGTACCTACACCCAGAGGCCTCACACCAACATGGCTCCCAGACACTACACTCAGATGGTCCCTATTTGCTAATGAACAGGTTATAAAAACAACTTGCACAAGTGATTCCCATTTCTATCCACTTTCAAAGGTGTGCTTATGGTTTTTGGGATGAACCCAGATATCAACATCATAGTAGTGTTTCCAGATGAACTTAGACAGGCCCTGGCATGCATGCTTAACAATCCCAATACTTACAGGATACTGAATCATTTGTGGAGGCAGCATACCCATCTAACTATCCAACAACATACCCATCTAACTATAAATATCAGAATGTAGCCACTGGAAAACTATTTTATTACAGATCCAAGAAAGATTTGGACCTATGCCAACATATCTGAGAAAGTGCTACCTTGCATACACTAAACGATTGACTGGATCCTGAACCAGAACTGGGTCAATATGGGGAGAATCAGTAATGTTTGTTGTTAAAACAGGAGAAGTCAAGAGCAGGTTTAACTTATTAGTTAGATAAATCAGTGGTTGCATTCATGAGAAGGAATTATAATGTGAGTTTGTGAGTTGTGACAAAAATGGCTTCCGATCAGATGGTTTCCAGTTTGTGTATGTCGGTAAATCCATAGATTTGGGCTGTAGATTTAGATTAACTTCTGCAAAAATGAAGAAAGTCCTCTATTTGGGTTCCACACAAGAGATCAAACAGAAGTCATGACACAATATAAAACTCCATGCTTTTCATCAAACTGCAATGTTGTCTTACCTGGCCGAAGTAGAATATAGGTTATTACCAAATAAAACCAATTACAGTTTATAGTTGTGTATGAGCCTTTATTTGACCATGGTTTATTGACAGAAAGGGTAGTTCAGTACTTCCTCTTGTTCAAACGTAATTAGACGTTTATAGTGTTTTCAGGCCTAGAAGTGTGCCATCATAAATCTACAACCAGGATATTTAGTTGTGTTGGTGAGATGGTCTCAAAGCCCACAGATAATATCCTTAGACACAATTCAACTGATGTAACTTTTCCTCAAAAACTTGGCACCCGTGTCATGGCATTGTCATTGTTTTGTTTGATTTACATTAACCTCTTTATGGCATTAATTTCCTTGATGATTCAAACATCTCAATATCTTCTTAACCTCAAATATTTGAAACCCCACCCAGGACTTTTCAGAACCGTATCAGTTCCTGCTGTTGGCATCTACCATAATGGCCTGATAAAAGGACATGTGCTGAGCACTTAGCAGGTTGGTGACCGTTTGTGGTTCCATGTTGGAGCTGTAGAAACGGATAGCAACATGTTGGAGAACGACACTCCTTTATCGCTGGTCTCCAGACACACGGGGGTCTCGTCCTTTAAGGGTAGATCCTCAGCTAGTGAGAAACCCAATGCCCCCCCGAGCGCACACTCACAGAGATGCATCAGGAAACACTGTTAACCGATTACTTTTAATCAGTATAAATTCAGCAATTAATTAATTAAATTCCAGCTCAAATAAAAAAACATACCAGCGTAGATCGGAACTGCAGTTGATTTACCCCCCCGAGCAAAATTCCCATTAATGTTTATTAATACGTATAATTACTCAAAAACATTTACTGAATTTGTTGTAGAATTAAGCCAAAATGATGGAGAACCTAAATAATGTTCATCATGTTTCCAATTTAAATATATATTTTTTTCTGTAAATACTGTCAAAACGTATTGCCTTCCCATCAAATGGAAAGACCTCTTCACCAACTTTCACCATACCCGACAGAAGAAACAAAGTCCCATTAGGATGCTTGATGATGGTTCAATTGGTTTAAAATTGACATATCCTGTTGCGTCACAATCCTTCACTTCCTCTACATAGAGAGACTTCCTGACAGATGCAGGTAGCATTTGTGCAACACAATCATCTGCCCCTCTTGAACCCCCTCGTCGTCTCCTGCTTGACCATTACGGCAGGAAGCTTGTATCTTGAGAGGCTGCGGTTGGGTCGAAAAAAGCAGTTGCGTTTGCCTCCGTCAATGGGAAACATCCCTGTTTGGAAGTGAGCGGCCATACTGTCAATCACTGTTGTCAAACAACTGTTGCAGCATAAACAAAATCTAGACGGAAACGTGCTGTTATTGTTTGACTGGAGACTAGAGCGTCAACACCTTTAGGATCTGACTGGATAGGAAGGGGTTTATAGGCGTATCAAGCTTTCCAGATTCTGTAGGTGAGTGGCTATTGTCTAGGCAAAATTTAACACGGTCACCCTTGAAATGACTGACTAATAACAGGTCCCAGTTGATCTCAGTGCCATATGAACCATTTGGTCAACACAAAAGGCTCAAATGTAAAATTAACATACCAGTAACTAAACAAAACGTATTGCTGTGTAATTCACCTATGTAGCTAGGCCTGACTATATGTTCCCTGATTAGTTTTTTTATACCATACCAAACCTGTGACAAATCATGAATGTGATTTCATTTATAGTATGCTCACATTTCCTATTTGACAGCCAACAAGCAGACAAAACACATATCACTTTGGAGTACATGGTAAAAAATACAGGACATGGTTTATAAAACTCAAAACAGACTGTTAACAAAAACCTAGCTACATCGCTTGGGATCATTTTGTTCTGGCTATGTTAACTATGCTTCACTAGCAAAAATTCACTATGCAGTCCCTCTGACAAAACAAATATTTCCTTTAGAAATTATTCTCCATCTATTTACATAGGCAGCGAATTTGTTAACTGCCTTTCTATTTCGATGGAAAAATATATATATACGTTTTCTCATGGCTCCTGCAAACATGGTGTAAGGTCAGCTATGTGTTTGATTAATTGATTTGCAGAAATATAAAATCGGACTTTGACAGAATCATAAAAACCACGAAAGCCTCTTAGTAAAGTAATATTATCATATTGTGAGGTCCCTG
The DNA here is from genome assembly GCA_029465975.1 of Dallia pectoralis. Taxonomy (NCBI): domain Eukaryota; kingdom Metazoa; phylum Chordata; class Actinopteri; order Esociformes; family Umbridae; genus Dallia; species Dallia pectoralis. The sequence continues at coordinate 7,379,014 of CM055734.1, forward strand.
GCTATTCCCGGCCATACTGGCCGTCTGCCTAACCGGAATTATATTCATCTTCGACTTTTCCTTGGTGAGACACCCATGACAACTGTAGAGGGACTGTGCGTAGGGAACATGGAAGACTGGTGACAGCTGCACTGGGAGCACACTGATGCAATCCAGTCCACTCATTTCAGAGGAAGAGGGTAACACAATTAAGTGGGGTACAAACGAAATTTTGTGGGCCAAAGTATGTCACCCAGGTGTAACAGTGACCCGTGTGGAATGATGATAGGTTATTGTAACTGGGTTGCTTTAGAACAATCAGTGGATACTCGTGGGCTGCATTCATTTCGTAAAAACTCAACATTTTAGTTGTGCTAAGTGTTTTTTCAACATAAGTAAAGAGGGGATAGAGGGAAAGTCTGTATCTGCTGTGTATCGGCCTGAGACACAGTAGCACAACACAGGGTCGTGGGCCATGTGGCGCTATAAGTGGTGGAGAAATGGAAGGCTCAAACCATGCAGAGGAAAGACACACACTGGGAAACCTCACTGTCTGGCTTGAACAAACAGTTTTCACCTGTCACATTCTCATATTGCTATGGGCCTGTAACTAACAGGGTTTTGGTAATCCGTATAAATAAAATTAAAAAGGTTGAACAAAGGACTTTTACGGTCTACAGTTAGGATAACAAGTACATTGTATCTGTGAAAATGACAGGTAAAGGCATATTAACAGCACTTTGAGGATTTTTGCTTAAAACAAGGTTTTATCTGTTATTTTCCCCCTCAAAGATTTCAGTTTGTTTTTCAATTGAATTGTTCACGCTTTAGGTCACATTAAAGGTGGAAACATTTCTGACATGTTTTACCTTTGTCTCATTTTTTCACAACACAATAATCTGGCATATTAACAGGGATGTGTAGACGTTTTATATCTACTATATAATATGCCTGTATAATATGGCGTAAGCTTCTGCTTGGCAAAATATATAAAACTGCTTATTACAGACATGTTTGAATACTATATGGTCATTGGATGACAGCCGTGGTATATATGAGCAATAAGGCACCTGGGAGTGCAGTAAATGGCCAATATATCACGACTATAACAGTTCTTACAGGCGCACAATGCACATTTGCATGCTTGTGTAAGCGGTTCATTAGAACAAGGGATATCCGGAGACATGCCCGCCTGAACTAGTTAACATCACTCCAGATCACAAACAATGAGAGCCAGACAAGAGGAGTACCTAGTACGCTCAATATCTCAACTGACACCAGGTGGAAATATATAGACCAGGTGTGGGTAAATGGTTAAAGGACTTCGTAAAAACTTTTGTGAAGTTTGCAATAAACCACTACAATACCTAATATGCCTCTTACAACTGTTAGTCAACGTCATCACTCCACACGCATGTGCATAACCGCCATACCTGATGACGACGCACGCAACTGCATTGGGCCAACTGTGTTGTACTCACCAGTTTTGAACCGAAGGTCTTCGTCGTCCTTCGAGCCGAATTCTTCGAGGAGGGACACGAACAGGATGCCAAAGGCATTCTGGATGCCAAATACCGCTCCATTGCACCACATGGCAGCCAGCATTACCACCCAGCCCCACCCGCCTTCTGGGTGCACAAAGTCGGACTCATCCGCAGCACCGGGGACCTGCACCTGGATCTTTCCTCTGCCACCCCCGTTCTCCTTCTCGCCTTGGTCCGGATGCTTTTCCTCCGTCTCCATAATTGTCGTTTCCTCCGCGGGTTCGGCAGCGACAGATGTGCTCGTTTCAGATTCATTTTCTGTCATGTTGGCACCTTCTGTCATGGCTTGTCAATAATTTGCTTTACCCGGGCAGACACAGCTGATGACAGCGATACTGTGGCTGGTACGTTGCTAACGTGGTTACTCAATGGTCTCTTATACACACACTGCACTCCACTAAGATCACTCGGAAGAGATGGTTCAGATGGTTATCCAAAAACGTGTCAATCGAAACATGTGAAGAATGCGCATGTCATTGTAGCCAGCCGTCATGTATAAGTCTCATCCATTCAGAAGTATTCACCGGAATAACAGTTTCCACTGGCAGCACACGCTGTACGAGCCTACCGCTAAGTTGCGTGGTATATATAGATGCTGAGAAGCGACAGCGCGTGCCCACATCGATCTGTCCAATCAGCGACGCCAGCGCTACACTGTAGAAAACATGTGGAAAACACACATAATACATTTATTTCATTTGGTTCTACATTTTCCTACACAGGGAAAGGCATGTTTTATTTTTATTAGGCATGGTGTATTTAAGTTGGAGCACGTGAATTTTCCCAAATATTTTCCTATGAATATTAATTTGACTGAGTTTGAGTGTAGGAGCAGGAAAAAAGTTTACATATGTAGACCTTAATGTCAGAAATACCGCCATTAGTGGTCTTTTTAATAGCACTAATGCCGTTATACAGTGTTACAGTGTAACACTGGAGTCCAGACGTTTTTTAGATTATTTTGGAAATTAATTAAAGTCGAACAGTGACCTCCTGTGTATGACGTTGGTGGTGCTCCGGTTTTCATTTCGACCTCACCTGATTAACCATGGCACAATTTAATTAATGCTCTATACACTACCGTTCAAAGGTAATGGGTCACGTAGGTATTTGTTTTTCATGAAAATAATGAAAAAAAGCTAAATGAATAGCAAATATAGTCATGGACAAGGTTAGAGATAATGCTTTTCACTATCTCCATTTGCATCAATTACAGCCTTGCAGGCTTTTGGAAAACTCTTTGTTAATTTGTTGAGTTAATCTGAAGAGACTTCGCCCTATGCTTCCAGAAGCACCCACCACAAGTTGGAAAGGCTCTATTGGGACTTCCCACATCATACGGTCAAGCTTCACCCACAACAGCTCAATAGGGTTGAGACTGTGCTGGCCACTCAATTATATACAGAAAACCAACTGACTGCTTGTTCCATAAATCGTTTGGTGCTGTGTTTAGCCTCATTGTCCTGTTGTAGGAGGACATTGGCTCCAATTAAGCACTGTACACAGGTTATAGCATGGCAGTGCTAAATGGAGTGATAGCCTTCCTTCTTTAAGATTTTACATACCCCCCCTCTATTAGTACTAAAGCACCCCCAGACCATTTTATTGCCTTCACCATGCTTGACAGATGGAATAAAGCACACCATCTTTCTTTTGGTCTGTGACTCACAAATGTTTTTCTTTGTGATCTAAAACACTACAAACTAAGATTTGTCTGTCCTTAACACTTTTTTTAAATCTTCCTCTCCAGTGTCTGTGTTCTACTGCTCATCTTAATGTTCTTTATGTGGTCCAATTTGATATATGGCTTTTTCTTGGAAGCTCTGTCTAGAATGCTAGTATTTTGGAGTTACCTCTTTACTGTTGACGTTGAGACTGGTGTTTTGTCAGTACTATTTAATGAGGCTGCCAGTTACAGACCAGTGAGGCATCAGTCTCTCGAAACTTGACACTAATCGATTTGTCCCCTTGCTTAGTTGTGCACTGAAGCCACCCACCCTTTCTCCAAAAGGATATCCATACCAGTACTAGCAAGATTACCCTAAAGCCTAATAACGTGGCCATTGATATTCAAATGTTTTTGATAAAATATTCATATTTGCATGCATGGGTTTGATTCCTAAAAGCAGACTTAAGCTATCCAACATCAGACAATAGGTTTTTTGCAGTAAATTCACAATACTTAAGGTACCATTAACATAGTCACTTGTTTTTATTGACTCACCCCAAACCAATCACACACAAAAAATCATCCCAGAGAATACATACGTTCTTGTAAAATGTTGATGGACAGAACAGCACACAATGTGCAAAACAAATTATTGAAAAAACAGTTGTGTACCAGCAGATGAAAATGAACAAACCCTACCAGTCATACACGTCTGGTTAGCTCGCAAACATTTCCGCAGCAGGCAACGAAATCTAAATTATTTTAACGAATAAGCCAGAGACATCATTGACAAGCACACCACCACATAGTGGTCTTGGAACACACAAAACATGTGTGCAGAAGGTACTTGTAGAAGATCTATCTGAATGTCAGTCAACAATGACAGCTTGATTACACGAGCAGGTCACATGTCCATAAAAGCGTGGGAAGACTTCATTCGGCATCTGCTTGAACGGTTTTCTGGGGCTCCTTTCCCTCCACAGCAGTGGCATCGGGCACTGGCCGACCCCTCTTTCTCAGACCCTTCATCTTGCGGGTCTGCAGCTTGGCCAGATCCTGCTTCTGCATGTGCAACCTGCCAAACTTGGTACCAAAGGTATCGTGGGATATGTTCTTCTTCTTTTTGGGCTGTAAATGGAAAAATACAGTTGACAAAGAGCAGCAATAGGACTGATCGCATTGATATTTAATCAACATACTAACAATTAACATACTTGTTTTTTAATAATTATAAGTTGCCTTGCTGAAAATGTAACTGGGCCACTTTAGTTTAATTTTGTTGATTGCAACTAGACATCATTTCATACCTTCAAAGCCTTGGGCTGTTTGTGAGCTTTCTTGTACAGGTCATCTGATGCTAGATGGGTTCTCCGCAAGGCAAAGTCAAAGGACGGCCCAATCTCTTCCAGTTCAATCCTTGGCGTCCGACATCCAGACTTCTTCAACAAAGATCTGGAGGAAAAAAGAGAATGACACACAGAACATAAAAAAAACAGAAACCCATAGCCATAATGCACTGGTTTAGGGCCATATTTGGAATGACACATCATCCTGACAATCTGTCATCCTTAATAGACAACAGTATCATCCACTTTGCCAATTGTAAGTGAAAATTACATTTTCTGCAGCCCAGCAGATTGGTTTTGGTAGCCGGGACACAGGCTGGGTAAGAATTTGTTTTACCTTCAGGTGACTTTTCAACTGTTTCACTCACATTTAGTGTAGCATGCTTTACACTAATGCAGGGGTACATTATCTATATAGGTTTGCTACTCTGAGAAAATAGAATATGTACATTTAACTTGTCATGGTAACATTGGTTTAAAATAGCATTGTAGATGGTTGATCTTATGGAGAAAAAAGTATGCCCAATTCGAAATGTACTGCTGGGTTCTCTCCGCACATCTATCCAGATTATTATCTTGGTTCAATTGTCTAACATGTGTTAAACTCTAGGCTATGGAAAAGATGGCCATTTGGCATATTGCCCAGGTCGCTGCTAAACAACTCTGCAATTGTGCCCAGCCAGACTGAGGTCAAGTCAAGCTGAAACACAATGGATCATTGTTCCTAATATGTGATGTGACCATTGACGCTGAGAATCTGACACAATAATAATGAGGAACATGTCAAGCTGTTTAGACTTCCTATTCACACAATCGTCCATCTAGTAGGGCGAACAAGGTAGAACATACCTGACGCTGCCAGCAGTAACACATACCTGTAGCTGCGCATGTAGACTTTCCCCTCCAGGGCAGTAAAGTGCAGTACGTGTTCCAGACCAGCAAGGCGAACCGACTGCACAACAGGACCTCGGAAGAAGTCTTGGTAGAAACGGCAAGTTCACATGAAGGACAATGTTAATACAAAATAAAAAATACCGGAGTGTGTGAAACAGAAGTACAGTTGTTTTCTTCTCAGTTACAAAACCAAACATGAAATCTGACGAACAGCAAAATAAATGTTTATTGTACCTGTCAGTAGGCTCTTCAGGCGTTTGTGGTCGTTGTCAATATCAAAAGCCTCTCCTGCAAAAACTAGCATTGGTTTGGTTCCCTCTGGACATTTACTGATCTGCAATGCATTGGAAACCAAAAAGTAAACGATTATGAAGACAATCGACTGGTTAACAATCCAACTACAATTAACACACTGTTTTTCAAAATATAAGGGCAAAAATCTGTCAATTAAGTGTATTAATTTGGCCATGTCAGAGAACCGGAAAACGTGGGCACAGAATAGGATAGACTTGCCGCCACCAATATAAAAAATTGACACAACTCTAGAAGTGTTTCTAGTCAACAAAGTTCACCAAAAGTACAATATATGAAACCAAAAGTACAATATATGAAACCAAAATCACCTTGATGTCACTAAGAGATTTATACGTCTCAATGCCCAGCTCAATCATATCCAGCACATGGAAATCGAAAAGACGACCTGAAAAAAGCAGTTAAATTTCAGCACCTGCTAAACGTACTCGAAAAAATTGTCTCCTTTTTACAGTTAACACAGTAAAAGCAAAAAGTGCTTACCAAATATCAGATTGTTGGGCCTTTTCTTGTTGTGTGAGCCAAACAAAAACAGAGAGCAATCAGTTTTCTTTGAGAAAAATTCCTGTAGGCAGAAAAAATATATTGATATCATATCATTACATAAAGAGTTCTGGTTTGTATACATCCTGCCATAGTGGAAAAGCAATGTAAAATAGAGTTTATTCTGCAAATTAAGGTAGGTTATAGCTAAAAAAAAAAGTGTTGCGTGGCTAAAACAATATGCTCTGAGGGACAGACTGCAAAGTATAATAAAGACACTGCCATGCTAACATAATAAAATGTCCAGCTCTAAAGAAACCAAACATTATATGTATTCGTTGTTGTCAGCTAACTATGATCACACAAGTAGAACATTTGTAGAATCCAAAGCATTTACTCAATATATATAATATAAAGAACAAATATGTCCATGTAAAACTGAACTGGGAAAATAAGGCATGCAACATATTTGGTTGACTGACCAATGATGTGGAATCTTCAAATGGCCTGGTTATATTCTTTCTGGAAAGGATGACAATGTTAGTATATCCAGGAAGAAAACAAAGACAATTGGCCATTCCTCTCTTCCAGATCTAGAGACCAATCCCCATCTCAGACCTCTAGCTTTGCCCCCACTGACTTCAAGAGTCATCTTCCTAAACAAGACTCCAAAATTGATGTTAAAACACATCCCTTCTGCCATTCCAATCAAAAAGTTGCTTTTGCTCTCTGAACACTCAGTGACTTCAACATACTGCATCATCATAGCTGACCACTCACGTTAGACCTCGTCCGGTCCAGAGGAGATTATCCAATAGCAAACGTTTAGCAGTCTCTGTTCACAATGACCTCCAAGGACGTAATCTTTAAGATATGTCAATACAAAATAATGTTTTGTGAGAATCCATCACTTACTTTTTGTACAGTACTGCGTTTGGTTTCTTCAGGGCATACTGGTGAGGAGAAAACATCCTGAGTTAGTATGTTGTTTGCACGCGTAAAACCTGACATTCTTTATGATTTTGTAATGGTAGGAGGGTCGACAAAACATACAATGTCTTTCAATGCCTGAGTGACAGTCATACTGGTGTTGCCCCCTTTCATTATCATGGCATTCTTGACGTTTTCTGTAAGTTTAGAAGCTCTGTTGTCAAGAAAGCGCTTAGCCCTCTTCGTCTTTGGCTTTCTGGAGATACAGTAGGTTAACAAAACATATTACAGCTCTAGATAGTCGTGACTCTTAATTAACAACAAAAACAAAGCAGGTTCGGGCATAGTAAATGATACCTCGACTAGAGCTCAACCATAGATATTTTTAAGATTAGCCAAACGAGTTCGATTATAACACACATGCGCTAAAGTTAACGTTTTTACGATTACACCACACACAACAGAATGAAGGCTAAGCAAGAAAAACTAGCAAAAAATACATCCACTCACACAACTCCGTGGGACTGCTTCATTTTAGGTACTCTGGCTTACTACTTGCGTGCTGCTAGATCGCCAATACTCCACGTGAAAGTGGTGGCAGAAAATGTCGCACTTTGATTCCGTCACATCCGCTATTCTGTAACGCTTAATGGACACTGGATGGCAGGAGCAAAACACAGCAAATAATTCAAAACTCAATTAACTAAATTGAATGAATGCTGACATGTATACATTTCCTCTTGACGAATTTAGACAAATAACATATTGATCAGTATTACCAAACATGTGTCCTATTCAGCAATAAAAACTAGACAAAATGTGTGAATGCACACGCCATGGAATGGAAGATGTTTTGATCAGGGTTCTTAATACGGATTTAACAAAAAAAAATAACAAGGCGAGTCAGACATAATGCCACACATCTTGCCAACCGACAAAATGCGATCATGGGGGACGGAACCACACGCCGCAGTGCACCGCCAACTGTGATACACTGTTGTATTAACAGGGAGTCATTTGATCCGTCATTGCTACTAAGCGCGGACTCTTAATATTGTTGAAAACATATTTTACAATGTTAAATATTTTATGTATGCCGGAAAGGTTAATGTTTGATTGTCCGTATTTTTATGTCAAAATCAGGCACATCCTAATACATGTATGCGAATTGTTCACAAACTTTGGACTATTATTAAGGACAAGCAAATTAATATCAAAAAGTGTCTCTTAATCTACCACATACTTTCATCAAATAATTGTAAAATATAACTTCCATCAAATGTTTATTTTTTTTCAGAGCCAGGACTTCACATTCATACTTTCTTCCAGACATGGGTGATGAACAGCATTTCTGACACATTTCTATATTTTGGTTGAACCACTCAATTTCAATAAATGAACACAAAAAGGATAACATTTTGTTATTGTTTTATGATTTTAATAAATAAAGTAGAATGGATAATTATATGCTTTAGTCAGGCCCAAAGTAGGCAATGTTCAGGTATATTGAATGAGTAGGTGTGTGCAAACCTTTCTTGACTGGCTCTGTTCCTAATTTTTTTTGCAACAACTTGGAACTGTAACAACACTGGACTGTATGACCTGGAATGCAGTGTGATTCCGCTGTGTAAATAAAAAAATATATAGCCAGAATGGAACCCACACTGTAAAAAATTTCGCTGTGAATTTACAGTAAATAAATGGATACATTTTGCATCTGTGACATTACAATGCATTGTTGTAAAATCACAATTGTATACAGCTTCAATGACAAAGCAATTACTGTGATATTACAGTACATTACTGGGGAATTACAATCTTTTGCTGTACACCATTACAACAAGGCCCTGTACTTTTACAGTGTGTACTGTGAAAGTAATGTACAAGATGACAATAATTTACGCTGAATTTACAATGTACACTGTGGAAGTCATGAATTTACAATCATTGTACAATTAGCCCCTCCCCCCAACAAACAACTCTGAGGTAAAGTCAATGTTAGCCAAATGGCATATTTATTATCAAATAAATCTTCTACAATGTACAGCAGATGCCAAGAACTTCAAGAGTTCAAGAAATTCAACTTTCTAGTCATAAAAGCCATCTTAAAATGCAGAAAAAAAGGCTACTCAAAAATGTGCCTGACAACTACAGTTTCAAAAAAAACTATGATGCCCACTCAAGGTCAATAAGTGTCCTCAAAATGGTGCTCACATGCGGGTTCATTGTTGTTTGCTTCTTGGTCTTTGAGCCTCTTGCAGGATTGATGCCCAGGAAGCACCTGTTAATAAGCAAAGATAGTTTCAGATAGACTTATAGTATGTATTGCAGACAGCATTTATCAAGGTTTTTTTTTTTGCTGTGCTTTCCCCCCACATCAAACCCTAATAGATTTATAATCCAAACCTGTTAGATCTTACTCTCACCCTAATTTTTTTAGCCATTTTTAGCCAAGGTGCCTCAGGTTAGGTTTGCCTGATAGACGTTTCAAAATCATCATCACATAGCCTGCCCCAAAACAAAATAAGTAGCTGTGATTGGACCGGCAGGTATTTGTCAGCATAACATGTGTAGAAACCCAGACTGATCTGCAGAGCGAAAATCGTTCGTGAGATCAGGAAGGTCTCACCAGGCTAGCCTCAGGTACCTCGTTTGTCAGCATTTTAGACCTCAAGACAATCATTGAGTTGGAAGCCTGTACTATAATGTGAATTTTAAGATTAAATGTGATCTTTATAAAATACCTTTGAATGAACTCCAGCGTCGACAATCCAGCAGCAGGATACTCAAGGCAAGCAGCTACTCCGTGTAATAAGAAAGGGTGTGGGCCCATCACGCCATGTCTCTTGATTGATATAAGCCATCCAGAGGGCTTCATCATGTCACCTGAAATGAACAGATACAATATTATGTGTAATGAGCACTTTGCTTAAGATACAAAGGGCAAATGTAATTCTTATTTTAATTATAATTATTTATTGTGGTCAGGTAGTTTTCTAGAATGAAAACAAAATAATGAGTTAGAAATGTCGATACTAGATCAAAGTAGTTACCTTGAATGATCAATCAGGGGGTGCTGGGGAGTTCTGCAGTATTGACGTCCACAGCAGTGGCACATGGCTACAACATAGTTAACACACAGAAGCATGGATTTAGGATAAATATTGTTCATTGGTCAGTGGTAATAAATCATGCAAGGTTGATAATGTAATCACACATTTTGCAATTTAAATATTTGAATAAAAAATCTTACATCAACTTCAAGCATCAAACTCTTTCAGAAAATAGACAAATAGCCACATTAACAACTGTGCCATTTTTTTAACGCCCTCTTTGAAGAGTCCAACATGTGCACTCAAGCTATAAGCTTGTTTCGCAGACAGGATTTTCAGGGACAGCTTAAGGACATCAAGCTCTAGAAGAAGCTTCTGAAAAGTGTACTTTGTTTTTGGGGGGTAACTCAAGTAGGTGGCATAAATGATGGCCATGAGCAGGAGACAGGCCTTCGCAACACTTCCACAAATGTGAGGTACCTCAGTTCCTTCAATAACTAGCGGCAAATCCGTTTTGGATGCACCTTTATCTTCTTTACTTTTGTGGAAGACACAGATCCTCAGGACTTGCTCAGCCTGGTCCTCTTGAGCTTCCTCTCTGCTGATATCCTGTAAAATATATGTGAATTCATGTTCAGGTGCATAGCACAGTGTAATTGTTTATTCAAGTTATAGACTAGTGTAAAAAATATCAATATTTCAATACCATCGATCCTAAACATTTAAAATCTATTAATGCATCATACTCAAAGTGACTTTGATGCCAGGGATATCATTATCAAGTATTATCAGTGATCTTTCAACTTTTGTATACATTAAATTGTATGCGGTGGAACACAACTTCACAATTCAAAATATATATTCTGCTTCATTTTTATTTGGAATAGTATGCATATTCTGTTATGATGGTAAACCTTTTACAACTTATGAAGTGTAAAGCACTACACGTGTTTTTTATTACCTGAATAGCCAGATGGCTTTGCTTGTGACATAGCTTGCTGTAGTTGCTGCTTGAGAGGGCACTGTTGCTTTGGGCTTAACGACAAAAACACAAAGACAAAATAATACATTAAACTACAGAATCATGTAACCAAAATTAACTGTACCACTGTCAAACCAATGTATTTTTGATAATATGCTGTCAACAAGTGGTGGTTCTTTTAGTTGAAAAATGACAAATAAGTATTTTCATATATAGAATAAAACTATAAAGCTACAGTAAGAAACAAAGGAAGCAAAGGAAACTCATCATTTGCAAACCCGCCATGTATTCACATCATCTAGTGAAGAGTTAATCATACAGTCAGCAAGTGAAAAATAAAAAGAGGTTAGCTAGCTGGTTTAGCTAGCTGACATGTTAAACTGGCCACGTTATATAAAGAAATAAAGAAAACCACCGTCAACTTTACTTTAAAAGAACGTGCTCGACCACTCTGAAGCTATACGTTTCATGAACAAATAAATCCACTAGTTTTAACGTTTTTTTTTTTTTAGCACGATAGTGAAGCTCATAACTTGTGTTGTGGACACAGCAAAGTCTAACTGCTGTTTGCCCGGGGTGCACGAGCCAAATAATTCAAGTACTCACTCAGGGTTCATACACCTTTTCCAAGGTCAAATTCAAGCACTTTTCAAGCACTTTCAAGGTATTTTTTAAAGCTTTTTCCAGCACCTTACATCACCGTGAATTACATACCAATACATAGTCAAATTTAATATCTATTGTTTATATCACATTAGCGATAAACGCTATAAACAGACAAAATTGTCTTTTGAAATAGCAGAAGGATCAGATATTTGAATACAAAATAAATGCAAACATTCGTCTTTTAAGTAGTCAGATTCACCTCTTTGAACTTTTTAACAATATTGTGCAAATCAAAACAACTTGAAACAACTATGTATATGGTATACCTCAAGTGCATATTTAACTTAATTTAATCAACTCAACAAGATATTTTAATTTTTTAAACAAAATCAACTTAAAATTGACTTTGGTGGACTTTATCCTGCAAAAATAAATAAAAATTAATACGCCCAAACAAAATACTGAAAAACTAAACAAATCAACTTACTCTGTTAAATAAAACAAAACAAAAAACTGCACTAAACACCGAACAATGCACGTTTAGGCCAAATAATACATTAAGGACCTATTAAGGAGTGTCTTTGAGCTCCTTCAGCTTGTCGTTTAGCTGTTTTTTTACAGCCTCCAGACTTTTTTGTTTTTCTTTTGCAGCTCTGCAAAGACCATTTGATTTCGAGATGAAGCTGAGTTTTCCAACCGATTCAGCTTTCTCTGCATTACTATCTGCAGATTTCAGAAGGACCCTTATGTCCTCCTCCATTCTCTTTTGGCCTTGATCTCAGATATCTTCTCCATTACTCCCTTTCTCTTCTGAGCAGTCTGCTCATCTTTTTTTCGACGTTTTTGGTCATCCATATATTAATATTAGATAATTGTGGTATTTCTGCCAGGCAGCAGCTGCAGAGAGGAGTAGTTCCTTCGTGTAGACTATGTTGAGCAGCCCTCCAATATGGTTCACATGCTCATGAATGATCCGCTGAGCAATAAGAGAATGCTCTTGCAGGTTCTCCACCATCACCTCTTTGTTAACAGAAAACCCTCTCGACAGAGGCTTGACCATGGGGGAGGAACACTGGAATAGACTGGCAGATCGCAGTCGCACATGCATAAGCGAGCGCAGCAGGTTTCATTTTACGATCTCCAACATGTTTTTTCTCCATTTAAATAACAAACTATTCATGCAGATTAGATATTTGTTGTGAAATAAATACAGTTACAATTTCAAGCATTTTCAAGCACTTTATCCAACATTTAAGCACTTTTCAAACCTTGAAAACACATCATCAAAATTCAAGCACTTTCAAGGATTTCAAGCACCCGTAGGAACCCTGTCACTGATACTTACTATTAGAAAGTAAAAATTGTGACAATTAACCTAATATATAATACTACACCATAAAATCATTTTTTTTTGTGTAGGAGTGGGCATCACAGGGTAACAATTACTATTGGGGACGTTGGAGCAATACTCATGACTGAAGGGTCAGCAATTTGATTCCCTGTTGTGACTGTCTAAATAGACCCATCCCACAGAAGTTATGTTACAGTGTAATCGTGTTGTAAACACAGGTGTATTTTATCAAACTAATTAAAGGGATATTCTTATCATATTAAAATAACATGGGTGTAAGTGCTGCAAACATGCATGCTGCTCACCTTCTCCATTCAGCCCGTAATACAAGAGGGACACGATGGAGCCTTCAGTTCAAAACAGTTCGGTTATGTCATGTGACTTCCCAGGGCATATTTCAATACAATATTTCACTGTAATAATACTGTTTATTGCTGTGAAATCCTTTTTTTTTCACTATGTTGCTGTGATATTACAGACCTTATTGTGAAATAACAGCAGCTTGAGATTACAAGATTTTACTGTAAAATAAGAGTTAAATGCTATAAAATCCAAGGATACTGTAGTTTTTACAGGTATTTATTGGGATATTACAGGGAAACTTAATTACAACAAGTTACTGTAAAATAATACTGTTAATTATTGTGAAATGCTGGTAATTTTTAACAGTGCAGAAGCTCTTCATGACTATTGGTAAAATGTTGATTTCTCAAAGAGTTGTTAGTTTCCTAATCTCGTCAAACTGTAGTTTATTTGGAAGCTATGTTGCATTTTCTTAAGTTTATGGATTTATATAGCATTATGTAGTATATTGCATACATATTTGTAGGTTATAAATTGACTGTAATATGAAAAGTCAAGGAATGAAGTTGCCTCAGCAGCTTTACCTCTTCTGCAATTTGAATTTTAAATATTTAATATGTACAAATAGTTGGTAGGAAACATACGATATGAATTGCCTTTAAACAATTTCATTTGCAATGTGTGATCTGTCAAATAAATGGCTCATTTGGAATTTTTAAGAATTAGTTATGTTGTCAAAAACCAGCCATTGGACAATACATTTCATAAACCATGAAGGGGGAAGTGTGAGCCCTGGCTCTTGAAAGAAATTCCGGAACAAATGGAATACCAGAACAAGCAAGCAATTCTTTAAAAGATTTCCAAACAGGTTATACTTGGCTTTACCCACCAGTTTCATAGCTTCTACTCACCCTACTTCAAAATCCCTTTGGAAAAACAGCAGCATCTGGGATAATGGGGTGAAAATGTGCACTTACCCTTACTGTGTGGTTGGATTGTGCTAAACATATTCAACAATAATACAAGAATACATTATCTTAACAATATGTTAACCTTGATCAACTGTATTTACTGTCTCCTGAGTAACCATGATCAACTCAAACTCAAACAGACAAAAGAGCAATTCTTTATTAATGCATCAAGCTCATATACAGATACATTTAGCACATCTTGACCATCCAAAGAGTAGCAAAAGAATTACAACAGCACCGTTTTCCCTTCATGACATCCACGTCCTGCAACTACACCCTCACTCATATAGCAGAGAGCTTTCAACCTTCCCTGCCCTATAAAACCCAGCATGGGTTTTTAAAGGCAAGGAACATGCATGGTAGAATAATCTTCTAAAAAAAAAAAAGTTACATTTTGGAACACTGGTTTTAAAATAAAAACAATATAATTGGTCCGTCATCAAAAATGCATTGATCACAAAAATGTTTTTTTTTGGGGAGAAATCACCTTACCATTAAACTGAAATAAATCAGTTAGCATGAAAAGAAAAAAACAATGTTCCAAACCAACAAGTATACCCAGCTCTTCAAACCGAAATATGACTTAATCCAAAACAGTAACCAACAGTTTAATTTATACTTGAACAGTGCTGGTGCAAATTCCTAATCCTGTCATTACAGCTCCAAAAACACAGGACAGCCACAACCCAATACAATCAGGTAAGAACGCTTGGCAAAGGTTGGTCCACAAAAAATAAATAAGTTTAAAAAACTTTTCCAGAAGCCACAACAGATGGACTATAGGCATGCTGTTTCTATTGTCAAATTTGGCCAAATCCTTAACCAAACTGAAATCATTTAAATGGCGCCGTTAATATCCAATGTTTTTTAGGAAGCCCAATTCTCTGGTGTTTAAAGCTGTCTGATCTAGTTTGATCCTATTATTTCCCAACTGTGTGGGAAAGCAGCACTGGCTACAACCGTCAAGAGCGCTGAAGGCAAGCCAGAAACCAGTCTTAGAGTAACAGCAGTTAAATCCAAAATGTTTCCTATCCACCCCAAATCCGTCAGCAATTTAAAGAAAATCAATCTGCATTCGCTGGCCGGGGAAGCATCATGAACATTACTGACCAGCCAAAGGAGAAAACAACCTTCAACATCATATCGAAAACAAGCTTTCAAAATGTACAAATCTCAACGTCTGCATCGTAACCGGATAGTTGAGTGGCTGCCAACAGCGCTCTTAGGCAAAAACACCATCCCATATACAGCATCCCATCGCTGAATAACAACATTATCAGGATGCCTTAGTGCCATCCACACCAGAGCTGATAAAACAACAAGAGTAGTGAAGCACATCGATCTACTTACACAGGAGGAAAAGACTGAAGCGCGTCACACTGTCGAGCAATAAAGCACTAGTTGTCACATGCAACGGTGTCACAGGATTTGTCTCACTAAACAAAAGGGCATTGATGGTACTCCAAAAAGAAAAACTGCAATGGAGTCACATTTTGGACCAAGTCACAGCAGAATGTCTGCGCACAATGAAATTAATAAAATGCTAGTTTATGCAACAGTGACGTGTGGAATGATCCGGGACCACCCTGACATGCTCAGATCGGTGGACGTCTATTGTGTGCTTACCGATCCCTGTATGGGGGGGGGAGGATGTATATTGTTAGAAAGAAATGCTTTTTGCTGGGCAACCATTGCAATAAGCAAAAGTCTGAATCATTGTATCTATTCAGAGCTACATGGCCCAGCCAGGAGCGCCCCTCTAGTCAAGCATTCTGAGGGTTCCGGAGCCAGCCAACGATCCTACTGGGTGTTATGGGAGAGAGCTGCTGGGCTGGGAGACAATGGCAGACCATCCTGGACGACGAAGGTCTTTGAGCCCACAACAAGGAGACCACTGGGTTCACATTTTTTACATTCAAATGAAGCCCCTCGTTAAATAGTTCTACACTAAACAAGGAGCTCTACATTCACAGCTGGCAGAGCCTTCATTTGTAAACGACATACACATTCAAGCCAGGACTTTCAATCAATTTCAGAAACACATTGTGTGTTTTATTTTTCTATCCCTCTTCAATACAATTTTTTTTTTAATAGTAATTTTTAACAATCAGTGCCTCTCCCATTGGTAAATATTAGAAGGCGCCTTGCAGTAAAAGTGCACGTGTTTTAAGACTAACTTACCATGACGTGCCCAAAGTTAGGTCTTAACATATTTACTTGACAAATACTGTTGCCTGGGACAAGTCGTAAGCTGGTCCAATCTTTTTTTTGAAGAATGCAATGAATGCTGTGGTGAAATTGTAAACCACAAGGTTAGAGGGGGTTTTGACAATTCTAGTAGTTCCTTCAGCGCCATTTACAGCCACAGGCAAATAAATAATGTTTGACCAGGTGACTGCCTTAATGAAATTCTCTGGGAGCGCAACACTTACATAAAGTATATAAATAGTTGGGATTATACACAGAATTCATGAAAGGTTTTGACACCTCATGACAACAACACATTTCACATGTGCCCCAAGCGCGCACGCTCTAGCTCACCTAGAAGCTATAAGACGACAAAAAACGAGGACACGCCAAACCTTGAATGGATAAATTAACCAGGAAATGAGTGAAAGGGAAAAAGACGGTGATGCCATCATCATCATCATCATCTATAAGCGTGTAATAAAAGTAGACCCAGCGGAGCATGTCAGGGCCCTGGACTAGTGAGCACGGAAGCCTTGTCTGTTGGGTATGAGAGGGGATACCTGCAGGAAGGGACCACAGAACAGGGCATAAGGGGCAAGGCTGAAATGCCTTAAACAGAGCTTGTTTAATTCCTCTACATGCACTTCAAGGTCACAGCAAGAGTGCGCTAGAATATCTAAACAGAGAAAAGAGCTCTCATGCAAGTGATCTAAGTTATAGGTACAACAACGCGTACGATTCAAACGGAAGGTTAAAATAGTGGGGCCTGCGGCCTCGACGGAATCAAGAGAACAACGGCGGCAGCAGCAGCAAATGGGGGGCCTCTCCGCAAGGGCGGAGGCACAGCCACGGGGGCTGAGCTCGGCAATGCATCGGGCTTTCTTTTTACGTTTCTTCTTCATTCTTAATCCTCAACTCTGCTGGTTCTGCTGGCGACCTCTGGCGTAACTGGTAAAGACAAAATTGTAATCGTTGAATTGGGCCAACTGGCGGTCGAGTCGCTTGTACCCCTCAAGCTTCTGGGCGGAAGAAAAGACACTGCGACATTTGGAACTCTGGAACAGAAAAAAAGATTATTATCGTCAGGTACATTGAAGAGTTGACAGGATTGAGTAGTTATCCATAAAATATTTTCTAGAAAAAGTGGCACTTAAAGTATACAGCATTGAAAAGCGACATACCTGGTTAACAAACAGCGTAGTCACAAATTTTCCTGGCTTAAAGACATCCACAACCTTCCTGACCAAATCATCATATGACGTCTGGGACAGATTAGTTTCGAAGCTGACATAGGAGAACTCTGGCTCTGGAGTGATGTGAATCGTCCAGTAAGTTCCCTGGTAGACAGAGAGCGCACAAACATTGGTTCTACATTGTCAGATCCTTCACGGACAACCTGAAGACCATCATGAGGGGCCCACTTACATCCGTCTTCATTCCATTCATTGAGTATCCACAAGGGTTGAACATTGTGGCATCAATCACCGAACCTGGTATCAGGTCACGAATTCCACTCATCTGGAGAAAAAGAAACAGACATGCGCTACAAAACAGCAGCTACTCTGAATGGCTGCAGACAGTTTAAACCAGTGTGGCTGGTAAAGAAAAGTAGCAGTCAAAAGTGAAAACACCAGCCATCTGGGCAGCCTCACTGAATTTAAGGGATCAGGCGTACTCATTTAAAAAAAATTCTTAATGTTATGCTCTGACCGGGAAAGAACACCAAACATGGGCAAATCGATGTGAGATGTCAATATGGCACATCAAAATGCGGCCTACACAGGGCAGAGTCGGCGACGAAAAACAGAGCAGGAATTAACAAGCAGCTACGATGAGTTTAGGAAAGTGAAATGTGTGAGTTTGGAATGCATTTGATGGAAAAAAATCTTTGAAGTCTGTTTTGAAGCAAAACAAAACCAACAGGAATCTACGGTCATAGTACGGGGGACTCACACGAGTGACATCATTTGCAGAAACACCGTCTTTCATAAAGAACTGGTCCATAATTGCTGGATCAAGATCACTCATCAGAACTTCCAGCGTCTGATCTGCATGCTTGTTCTCCCAGAACTCCGGCAAATCCAGAGTAAACAGATACCTGCAGGACACATGATCACATTGAGCAACGCTGGACAGCAACGGTCAGGTGGAGACCGCATCATTCCTTAGTCAATACAAAGGAAGTGACGACTACATTAAGGAAGTGTCATGACATTACCAGCAATCAGAATTCAAACGTCCCATACAGTATGCTGCTCCGTCTGAAAACAGAAAATGACACGCTTAGAAATAAAAAGATAATCATCCTACATTTTACAGTACAGTCACAAGAAACAACTCCTGAACATAGAATAGCATATGAAGCCACAACGAATACAGAATCACTGACACAGCCATCCATCCATCCACAAGGACAAACATTCCAAACCGAACTCCGAACTGGGATATGTGGATTGGAAGCACAGACTTGAGTACTTACTTGGGAAAATCTGGCTGAGAAACTCCACTTCCTCCTGGAAGTTCCGATGAGGGAACTCCTGGTGGGTGGGCTTCATGAAGTTCTTGCGAGAATAGAAGAAATTCTGCAGGTAGTAGGGAGATGGAGTAAGAACCTCTGACCCTTCCTGTCGACGGTACCTCACCACAAACCAAAAGACGGTATCATGTACAAAACGGTTTGTTTTATGTATAATGCAGGCGTGGCTTTCACATGGCTCATATGGTTCTGTCCATGTTGTCTGTGATACTGACCTCAATGGCATCAAAACCACAGTACTCCCGGGCGAGTTCCAGCAGAGGCATCAGTGCTTGCAGTAAGAGGGTGGTTCCACAGGTCTTCAAAATGAAACGTCTCTTGGAGACAAACATGCTACTCTCACTGGAAAGGGAGAGCACAGGGAGATTAAAGATGTGCGCGTGTATGTCTCTCTCAGGCACAAATACAAGATGTCCCAAAGCCAGTTTTTCCACAGGAGAGTCGGCATCAAACCTCTATCACATAGGAAACAACACCAACCATGACCACGCAGAGATTACATAGAGGCTACACCTAATCAGCCAATGCTATAAACAGATCAAGTTGGTCTGAGCCCGGATTCCAAGCAGAGCACAGGCAGGTCCTGTATCAGGGTTGTCTAGGGATCAGTCTTATTGTACACAGCGAAAGGCCTGCCAAGAATTTAGGGCCAAGCGATTAGACTCCTTGATTGAGCATATCTGGGTTATTATTATAAGAATTCGATATGCCCCGCAGCTCTTACCCAAAGGCCATTCCAAACGCAGGGAACAAAATGACCTTTTCTACTGCAGAACACCAATTAAGAAAGTAGCGTGTGATGACACAAGTAGGCTAATAACAGCCATGTCATCCATCTGGGGCTGTTGCAGAAAACCAAGTGCAGTCCACCCAAACAAATACTTTGAATGCTGCCTGTAAGGCTTGTCATGTCAGAACACCCCCATCTCTGACTGCTAAGGATATACCAATATTACATTCAGCAACCTACCTCAAAAAGCACAGACGAAACACACCAGGTCAGGTATGTAGTTTTTCCTGGAAATTATGAAGTGACGCAAAGGCCAGGCTTGGTACATTGAAATCTAGCCGGTGTGCGATACTAATCACATTGATTCCAAGAAATCCAAATTAGGAATGGTTGCCTGATGCATTTGTGTTTGCTGCCAGGAAGCGTCTGGGCTCAGATGAGACCCAGGGCATTAGGCGCTTCAGAATAGAGCCAGAGGGGCCTTCAAGCAATCTGCTTAGTCAGTCTTTTCACCAATCCCCTGAGTTTACAAGTGAACCAATCAAATCAAGAAGAGGGTTACTAAGGTGACAGTACCTAGGCGAACCTAGACGCTACTCACCTGAGTATATAAGCTTCCTGCTTGTCAGTTTTTGTCACACTTATGATCAAACAGTGCACATTCTCCAGAAGTTTGTCCCACTCAAACCTGAAAGACAAGACACAATTCAATATTTCAAAATGAAATCACTTGTTAGTCTTGGACGCAGTTAATACTAGCAGACAATCTGAATGAACATTTCACAGGGCAGACCAGTTCACAACATTTTCTAAGGAGACTAAAATCAGTCGAAAATAATTTGCCACCGGAAAGCATTCACAACTGTCTAATAAAGGTCTACCTTTAATAGTAGGCCTTACAAACAGACGATTTCACCATCCAGCAGCCAAAGAGCGACATACAGAAAACCAATACTAGACTCATGGTTGGGTTTTGAACTGGTTGCAGAGCCGGGCACAGTTGAGACTACACACGGGCCCAAAGAAACTCCGGAACACAACCGGTCTAGAGCTGTGCTATTAAAAACAATCGAGTCACGGCCTGCTACAGCACCCCTCTTCCCCCCATTGTGTTAATCAGGGCAGGACAGCTGCGGAGCATGGAGACTGCGTCCTAGACAGCTTTTGCTCTGGGGTTGCAGCGTGTTTCATTGAGTGAGCATGCATGCAGACGCCACAATAGAGCAGTCTGGTAGCGACTGAAGAGAGCGGCACTCAATGGGGAACCCGCTGGGTGCGCTGTGCAACTCGACGAGATGGTTGGAGACCGCGTGAATGAATGGAAAGCCCCTGTAGGTGTCATGCTACACGCCGAAAACCTTTAACTTTGTGACGTCTGAACAGGAACATGTGCTCAGACTGTCATAGACCACATGTTGGCATGGAGTCGCCAGCGGTGATGGATAAGCCTCATATTCAGGGCACAGAGAAGTGGTGTTGACCATGAACCACATAACAGCATTATCAAAACAGTTCCACATTAGAACTAGGGCTGTAACAAACCATTATTTTGATAATTTATTAATCTAACAATTATTTGAACCCATCATCTTCCTTCCCAATGTTTAAGCAGTAGGCGTTAAATGATTATTCAGCTTCAGCAATTTGTTAAAACATTGAGTAATGCTAATTCTTAACAATAAAAAAAGAAAATTCCTTCAGGTTTTAAAAGACATTTTACGGCACTTCGAGCCCACTGAACCGAACAATCTCTTTTTGTCAATTTATCAAAATCTAATTACAAATGCTTTGTATGCTCCAGGACAAATACAACGAAAAGATAGACCGACAAACAAGCAATCATTATCACCATCTGAATGCGTCTCATTAAAATGGTCGTATACACAGAACTGTCTAAATGCCATCTGTGGACATGTTGCTACGGGGTTCGGATGTACACGTGAAATACCAAGTAATAGGTTTTTATCAACTGGTGTCAGCTTTCTTACTAGTTCCAGCTAAAGCACACTAATTTCTCACCACTTATAG
The DNA here is from genome assembly GCA_029465975.1 of Dallia pectoralis. Lineage (NCBI taxonomy): Eukaryota > Metazoa > Chordata > Actinopteri > Esociformes > Umbridae > Dallia > Dallia pectoralis. The sequence goes on from CM055734.1 coordinate 7,400,921, forward strand.
TTCCAACATTACTAAGAAGAGTCATGCTGTTTGCACACTGAAATTTTACCACAATTTAGATATCTTAGAAACATACATTTTCTATTCGACTGCATATGGGACGGTTGATTTAGTCTAGAGCAACAGCGCTGCAGTGGTCAAATTGATAAAAAAATAGTCGCCAACAATATTTTATTGTTTACATTTGTCAACAATGTCAACTAATCGTTTCAGCCCCAATAGGAATATGAATCAGGATCTGTGACAACCCATTCCACCGCAACTTTTACAGTCAAATGCCAAAATTTGGAGTCTTAGAATTCAATAGAGGTTATAATCTCTTCACTAATCCATCAACCACATCAATCTTATGCCACGTCAGTTATCTTGTCCTGTTGAGCAAGACTTGGACAAATAAGGCCTCGATAACCAGACAGATTGTCAGAAGAATCATTTACAACATCAGGGTTGCTATCCAGTGGTCGTCATGTTTTCTGAGTAACATTCTTTACCAATAAATGCAGTAACACATTCCAATTGCTATTTTTACTGCTTTACACCAACAGTCACAGCAGGATTCCAGACACTCATAAATATGCTTGAAATGGACATTAGGCCTAGCTAGTAGCTAGTAGCACTAGGTGAAATGACAGGCTGTTACAGATATGGTGTTCAGCGTTCTTCAGGTAGATCATGACCATACTCCAAACTCTTGCTCAATACACCAAAGACAAAGGCTTAGGTTAAGCTGCTACTCAACCTAGAGACCCCAGTAGCATAGAGACTGAAGTGGGTGTGTGAAGTTGTGAATCAGATGCCCTTGTTGACTTATTTGGACATTGGCGGGCAGCCAGACGCCTTGATCCACCAACTGCCGGTCAGCGAACAGATCTTAACTGGCAGTAAATCAATTCCTGCCGTCATTCATTCCTAACACCACCACTTTCCTCTAATGTATTTAGCTCTAAACATCAACAAAGCAGACCAAATCTGATATTTCTACAAAAACAGGTATATGGATGAATTGAATCAGCTATTAAACAAATTGATGTGGAAAAAATGTGGTTGATCAAACAAAAACCTTAAGCGGGTCCAAAAACATTTACATGAAATACCAAGTTACCTTCAAGAACCTACAACTTTGTTTAGAAGTAATGACTGACAAATAGTTGACAGACCAAACGTTCCCAAGCACATGTCACTGGAAATAATGCACCGTCATCAGCTTCTGTTTGGACACAAATCCCAAGGCTTACAAACAATGTGACCAAAGGCTGAGATCCTCTTTTACCAATCAGAAATCAGGAAAGGTAAAAGCATATTGCCATGTAGACTTCTCAACAGAGTAACTGAAATGGCTTGTGGGAAACTGATGTGCTGACTTTACAACGTTTACCCTAAAGACTTGTCAATCAAAATATTATAGATCATTGACAGCGGCATTGATATATATAATTTAGCCTGCTTGACTATCCGCAATTGTAAACATACTATGAAATAATGTGTATTACTAACATAACAAGCCGTCATGTTTTGAGCCCAGTTGAATGATGACCACTTTATCTCGGTCAGTAAAGCCACATTAGTTTATTAGGGAACGTTATGCCAATCAACACGTAGATCAGATGTAATTGGTGTTATCCATCGCATTTTGAATCATGACTGTAGATTATCCTGCATTGCAGGTGTTGTAAATCTTTAGTGAAAGACCATGCTCGCCAATGCGGCATATCGGAAAAGAGGATAGCCAATAGTGGCCACACCGCACCACCACATGCTATGGCCCACATGCGTGACGCAGGAGAACAAATGAAATGGAAAATTACAAAGACACACCGAGACACGTACAACTCTTCTGAAGTAGAGTCGTACACGTAACTAACGGATTAGTTCAAGATACACAACTAAACCCCATCCTATACAATTAAGAGTACAACATGTGGATTTCCCCGCAAACATGTCGATGAATGAATGAATGCGCAGCATGCGAAAAAACCGCGCAGTGAACCTATCCATAATCGTACATTTTTTCCTGGCAAAATTACTTGGCTAAAATAGCATTCAACCAAGTCAGATTTAGAAAAAATAAATACATAAACATCCTATTTTGGTTTTAGAAAAAAATCAACATAATTCGTGTTGCTAGGGAGAACGGCAGTTACGGTAAAAGTGAACAGTTCTATCTGGTTAGCCAACGCTGCTGCTACTAGCAACGAACAGGTGACATTTGATATGTCGGCTAACGGATTGAATGAAGAACGCACGGGCTCAGTCGGCTCGCGGGATGATAGCACGTTAGCATGATAACACGTTAGTCGGCTAACGGATTGAACGAACAACGCACCGGCTCAGTCAGCTCGCATGATGATAGCACGTTAGCTAGAGAGTGAGTTAGCGCCGACCAGCCAAATGGGGGATGGTCGGTGGCCCATTCATTTGCAGTGACGACGATGTGTTAGCGCATTTCAGCTAGCTGACATTTAAGTCACCAAATCATGACAGGTCAGTGGAAGACGCGGTTTAATTAAGAGTTAACGGTTTTCTGGGTCATTACAATGTCGGGTTAAAATGACAACGTTTATTACTGCGCGCGTGTTGTTGCCGGTTGAATCCCCATCCAGTCTTCGGATATACTGTGAAGACACGGATGTCTTCAGTACACAGTGGCCAGCTTTGCAGCTTAGCTTGCTAGCTACGGTTAGATAACACAGTCATGTAGTTCGACTGAAAGGCAACTGGCCATCTTCTCGCGTCACAAACCTTGGGATGGTACGGAGGTCCCCCGTTCCTTTGGTCTCGTCTTGCCGTGAGAACCACACCTCCAACAATTTCTCGGTTCCCTCGAAGAAGTGTGCACCGTTCTCTTCCATCGTGAGACAACAAACAACGACAGAAATTTAACTTCGGTTATGTTTTCAGCTTAATTAGTCCTTGGCTTGATCGTTATAATTTATTGAGTACAGTCCTTTTGCAATCCAGGTGTGTGATTTCTTGGTTTTACCGTCTTCCCTTTTACAGAGAATACTGTAGAGCGTGTGCTAGCTAATATCGCCGGCCATACTGTGTAAAGCCCAGAAATGAGGGCTGCACACTGGTTTTATTCACCCATCCTAAAAGGTAAACTACACGTTCAGCAAATCACATTGGAGGGTTCTTCTAAACGAAGGGCTGATTGGCTGTTGCATCTGTACGTTTGACGACGTTCTCGTCGGCCATGCGGGAGTTTTATTATCGGTTCAGCTGGACCGATATGTGTGTGTTTTTTAACAGTTCCCTTGATCTGTTTTTGCAATTACGGCTACTATGCAGTCAATTAAAAAATGCGTGACGTAATTTGCAAAGTACTACAGTTTATACATTCAGAGGTAATTGTTTTTATTTTGAAATATAATATTTATTATTGACAGACATTCGTTAAATATTATACAAATATATATATATATTTTATGTTCACGGGTATTGTTATATGATTCCGTAGTTTGCATCATGACCGAGCGCAGCATTTACCGAGCGGCACAAGTCACTCTTCGATATGATAAGGGCACTCCTTCCATCTCGTTTTACACGTCATTGCCGGTTCAACACGGGGCGACGTAATTGAATTCCCTCAATGCAAATATCTGATTTCAATGATGATTTATTCGACCACTATCCAGATATTGAACTTACATAGACGGAATCACTAGAATCCGGAGAAAAGTGTCTTCGCTATGATTATTGATGTTATTTTTCATATTGATCATTTTACATTTTTGACAAAGCTTTAGCATAATGCATTTATTATCAAAAGATGCTTGTATTTGAGACGTATTTGCTCTAATCTGTACGCACATGGCTAAAAATAATAGATGTCACATAAGGTATTATCGCACAGCTTTTGCTCTATTTTAGTCAATCTGATAAACCACTCATTCAATTATTTAAATTTTGAGTTATCATTGTGAAGACTTCCAAATGTTGAATTCAACTTTAATATGGTGAAAAATGTTATTTTGAATTGTACATGCATTTCATTACGAAAAGGTATGAAGGATCCCGCATTTTTTGAGAGCGTTCAGGACTACGCAAGTCCTGTAAATTCAGCGCGAAATGTAGATTGTAGTTTTTAGTCCAATATTGATGAGTTAAGCCGGTGTTTTTGTAAACTACCATACCCAGGAACCCTTGCGTGCCAATTAGAAACGTCAACGAGCCAGTGAACATTAAGCGGAGCAGACCAATATCCCAAACAAGGAAATGGTGGGGGAATAAAACGATCCGATTATTTAATTAATGCATGTAATAATTAATTTTTTATTTTATTGTAAATTAAGAAATATTTATGGGTTAAAATGGATTACGACTTCAAAACAAAGCTCGCGGCCGAACGAGAGAAGGTGGAAGATCTGTTCGAATATGAAGGTTGCAAAGTGGGTCGAGGCACCTACGGGCACGTTTATAAAGCTAAGCGAAAAGACGGGTAAGATTGCCAAAACGGTTATTGTTTACTCAATACATATAGCGCATAATGCCTAATCAACAGTATATCTCTCTGCACGTTGAACAGAACACATTTGAACCACCCTGAGCGATGCTGCTGCCGTGTCTGTGATTTTGTTTTTATGTACGCAATCACCAACTCAAAACGGTCCTCCCCCAAAACAACATAGTGATGGTGTTTATTATTTGACACACGCTGTTCATTGGAACGCAGGCCACCTATAATATCAGTCACGTTCAGGCATATTGACATAATATCACAAGTATATATATATATATATGTGTATGTACGATTAAAAACGGAATGGGGTATCTTCAAATTTGAACTGTACCAATAACTTCTTTCAGAAAACCCTTTTTGGATCATTTTGTGTTTCGTTTCTGACTGTTCCCTGCTACTTCCATTATTAATATGAATTGAACTATACAGTAATGTAACTGTCCATGTTGAGGTTTAAGTGGCTAAACTGAATTCGGTATACCAAATGAGCTTAACTCTCATCAGATGTCGAATGAATGAATAGTGAGTGATGAGTGCTAATATTGTCCTTTTTATCATTATCCAGGAAGAGTTTCTAGGACATTTGGAACACACGTTCCTTTTCAGTGTAGAATAAAGTTCGAGTTAAGACCTTTGTTAATGATTATACGGATAAGTAACAACATTTACACATAAAATAATTTGATTGTTGTGTTAATTCTAACTTTAAAAAACTGTTGCCAACATATTTTATACATATTGCAAAATGCAAAGGACTTAGGGCTGTCATTGAAAACATTACGAGGGTATTTCACCATTTCAACTACATAATGTATCAGCTACTACCAATTACATCTCTTCAACACAATCTAGAACGAGCAAATTAGAATTCTGCGGTGGAACTTAGGTTATTTATAATTAACCATAATATTCCTTTACAAAAAATGTGCTAAATTGGATTCCGCCTCTTCAATAAAATGCAACATCCCTATCCACTGGGCCTCTTGCCATCTCCTTCAGGAGCCTGTTGACACTAAATTAATGTGAATGCCCAAAACACCGGTTCCATTATGTGTTAAAGCTTAATACTGTTTGTTTTTTCTCCCTTCCCGATTTTGAGTCATGAATTGGCAACAACCGCCTGTTTTTTTTCCACAACAACTCCCAATGGACCAAGCCAAACTGCTTTTTTTTCTACATTTCTCACCCACCCAGGAAGTAGTCTTGCTCAATGTGTGTGAAAGTGTGGCCTTTTAAGTCATGACCTCAATTGGATTTGCAGGTGCTAGAGCAGGGGAGGGCAGATATTTCGGCACAGGGGCCACTTAGAAATGATATTGCCACATTTGTTATGTATTTTGTTCATTCTAAAAGATTTGTGGGCCATAAAAAGGGCATTAATTAAAATGTATACACATAACATATACTGGAGGTGTGTTATCTAAATAACTTTAATTCAGATACATTACAATTGGACTGCCAAGTTATTTTGTACTTCCTTTCAAAACTGTTTTAATACCTTTCGTGGGCCTGATGGAATTGCCTCGAGGGCCGGATTCGGCCCACGTGCCATAGTTTGCCCACCACTGTGCTAGAGCCTCCCAGGGGAGTAGCTAGAGTGTGATGACACCAGGAAATACCTTCTGGTGAATTGTCATTGCCCATGGAGCTTACCAGCCAGGGGCGCTCTCAAGTCTCGAATCTTGACTGTGGTAGTCAGCATGGTGCTGCAAAAGAACACCTGTGGTAATCAGAATAAGTGAATAAGAAAATGTGCGCACACTGCCCTGTGGCTGGGCACTGCCCTGTGTTTGGGCATTAGCCGTTGTTGAACTGGACAGTCTACACTTTTCAAATGACAAACACATCTGTAATTTAAAACGCATGATTTTTCTTTGTTATTTAATGATCTCCCTTTTTTAAAACATTTCACTGAAATCTTGATCTACTAGGAAGCGCATGTTTGTGGCCTTCAAACTATTTTCTGGAGTAACTGCGTAGTGTGTAACTATTTGGCAGATTCTGCCTATATTAGATAGTCTGGAGCGTACTGAGCTGTGCTGTGCTGTAAACGAGCACCTAACCACGATGTGTCTTACCTCTCTTCAAGGCCCACGTTGGCACGTTATTGCAAGGGCTCCCTCAGAATTCCCGACGCTGCATTTTCCCCCGCGTTTGTTGTGAGAAGCAACCGGCTTGTTGTGTAGGCTAGATGGTTAAAGCCGAGGTGTATGTGTGGGAAGAGGGATGGCCTCCTGGGAAAGGCCTGCACTCAACAACAGACCACTCCTGCGATGAGGGAATAGCTGTCTGTAGCAGGACGATAGATATGGCTAATGGCAGGGATTCTGCTGTTCCATGACATACAGATGAGCGCGAGCAGTCCAGCTCTATCATTTTCCTACACCATTACTTACTTCCTCACGCTCAAACACACACTCTTCAATATCTGATGCCCAGGCTGTCTGTGTTGCCTAATGACATGTGATTTCACTATGTGCTACAATACATGAGGTTTCTTTGTGATTCATTTTCTCCCGGTTGTCTTTTCCTCTGCAGGATCGATGCGAAGGAGTACGCACTGAAACAAATTGAAGGCACTGGAATCTCGATGTCTGCTTGCAGGGAGATTGCTGTAAGACTGCTTAAATTGTTGTTGTTTTTTTGCTTATTCCCATAAATGTTGAGTTATTTGCTATATTTAAGCAACAATGCACAACAGGGTGTGGTATACTGCCAATATACCACAATGATGAGCTGTTCTTAGGCACCATGTGTTGCAGACTATTGACAATATACAGCAAGCCCTCAACATGCCTTATTGCTACTATAAATGAATTAGTACAGTAAAACATAGGTATTTATACCACAGATAATTGATGTTTTAGGCACAACACAATGCACTTTGAACACAGCCCTCAGCTGTGGTATATTCCTGTGCCGTTGTGCTCCCAGGATTGTTGTAGCTCCAGTCTAGAAGCGTCTTCCAGAGGCATACCCAAGAGATGCACTGCAGCAGCTATGTAAACAAGATGCCAGTACCCAAGTGCTTGGAATTACACACTGTCAGAGAACAATAAAGGTCTGCAGATCTACACTGTTCAGATCTACTGTACATTGCTCAAGCTTCTAATGTCTTATAAACAATACCATCTTTGCCTTTGAGGCAACAGCACTAAGACAGCACAGTGCCTGTGAACAGGCCATACATCCAGCTCCTCTTCTGCTTTGCTTACACTACGCTGTCACTTTGCATTTTTCACTAGCTCTTTTATTTCCAACCCCAGTGTTAAGTAACACAGTCCAAGAACCCATATAACGCTGGTGTAATGTTACAGCTAGTATACAGTAGCTTTGCCTTGTCGTAATACAGCAGAGAGCATGCTTTATTTATCTAGGTAACAGAACCCAGAAAACAGGCTTTTGATTATGTGTGCTGTTTGGTGTCAGCTTAAGTGTCATCTGTGTCATTCATCCAGTTCTCAGCGTGGATTAGCAGTTAAGACTCAGATTGTGATCCATGTGACAGGGAAACTGACCATGTTATATAATGTCACAATATGATCCACACGTTCAAGGTTTATACAGTGGTTTTAGTAGCTGTTATGGTGACCAACCTGCCATATAATTCCCAGAATACATTCCACCACACACACTGCGTAATGGCTGGCTAAACACGGTGAGAGTAGGTGTATGTTATTGTTTGGCTGCTCAATCTTATATCCTTAAAAATAACTGGCTGTTGTTTGGAAATATTTGGTTATTGTGTAGTCCTGCCCTCTTCTGCTTAATTAGCATTAGCATCCCGGTAGTAGAGGCATCTCCCACTATCATGTAACCCAGCACTCGGGGCTGTTGTGTTGGCGATCTGAACCTGTGTTGGTCATCTAGCTGGTGTTTTTGCCTCTTTTTTAAAAACGCACACCTCTTCCAGTCTCAATCTAGCTTCACTCTTCTAGCTGGTGTCAGGTTGCTGGTCTCTATCTGGTCTCCACTTTATTCTCTCCTGGCTGCGTCCTCCAGCCCCCACAACAGGAGACATCTGTGAGAGCACAAAGTCCTGACCCTGTTGGCAATTCTTTCTTCATGAGATCGCTGTAGCTTATTTGTTGTTCTATCAACTGCTGGGTTGGTCACCATTGTCTGAAAAGGAAATCCAAGTATCCAAGTCTACTTTCACATGCTTACAAGTTGTGGCTGGAAAGTGGGATTTGCCCTGGTGGATAGCAGTCGATATATGTTTTCCCTTAAAAAAGAGTATAAAATGTAATGGCCAATTCAAGCCTATCTTATCCCACACTGTGTGTTACCCTTGTACATTACTCCTGTACGCATGCATCAAGATGTATCTAGTGAGTTGGACCTCAACCATCGTGGGCCAGGGAATTGAAGTTTCAGGGAATCGAAGTTCCAGGGTGTCGAAGTTCCAGGGTGTCGAAGTTCCAGGGTGTCGAAGTTCCAGGGTGTCGAAGTTCTCAGGGTGTCGAAGTTCCAGGGGGTCGAAGTGCCAGGGGATGGAAGTGCCAGGGGATGGAAGTGCCAGGGGATGGAAGTGCCAGGCGAGGGAAGTGCCAGGCGAGGGAAGTGCCAGGCGAGGGAAGTGCCAGGCGAGGGAAGTGCCAGGCGAGGGAAGTGCCAGGCGAGGGAAGTGCCAGGCGAGGGAAGTGCCAGGCGAGGGAAGTGCCAGGCGAGGGAAGTGCCAGGCGAGGGAAGTGCCAGGCGAGGGAAGTGCCAGGCGAGGGAAGTGCCAGGCGAGGGAAGTGCCAGGCGAGGGAAGTGCCAGGCGAGGGAAGTGCCAGGCGAGGGAAGTGCCAGGCGATGGAAGTGCCAGGCGATGGAAGTGCCAGGCGATGGAAGTGCCAGGCGATGGAAGTGCCAGGCGATGGAAGTGCCAGGCGATGGAAGTGCCAGGGGATGGAAGTGCCAGGGGATGGAAGTGCCAGGGGATGGAAGTGCCAGGGGATGGAAGTGCCAGGGGATGGAAGTGCCAGGGGATGGAAGTGCCAGGGGATGGAAGTGCCAGGGGATGGAAGTGCCAGGGGATGGAAGTGCCAGGGGATGGAAGTGCCAGGGGATGGAAGTGCCAGGGGATGTAAGTGCCAGGGGATGTAAGTGCCAGGGGATGTAAGTGCCAGGGGATGTAAGTGCCAGGGGATGTAAGTGCCAGGGGATGTAAGTGCCAGGGGATGTAAGTGCCAGGGGATGTAAGTGCCAGGGGATGTAAGTGCCAGGGGATGTAAGTGCCAGGGGATGTAAGTGCCCAGGGGATGTAAGTGCCAGGGGATGGATGCCAGGGGATGTGCCCAGGGGATGTAAGTGCCAGGGGATGTAAGTGCCAGGGGATGTAAGTGCCAGGGGATGTAAGTGCCAGGGGATGTAAGTGCCAGGGGATGTAAGGGGATGTAAGTGCCAGGGGATGTAAGTGCCAGGGGATGTAAGTGCCAGGGGATGTAAGTGCCAGGGGATGTAAGTGCCAGGGGATGTAAGTGCCAGGGGATGTAAGTGCCAGGGGATGTAAGTGCCAGGGGATGTAAGTGCCAGGGGATGTAAGTGCCAGGGGATGTAAGTGCCAGGGGATGTAAGTGCCAGGGGATGTAAGGCCAGGGGATGTAAGTGCCAGGGGATGTAAGTGCCAGGGGATGTAAGTGCCAGGGGATGTAAGTGCCAGGGGATGTAAGTGCCAGGGGATGTAAGTGCCAGGGGATGTAAGTGCCAGGGGATGTAAGTGCCAGGGGATGTAAGTGCCAGGGGATGTAAGTGCCAGGGGATGTAAGTGCCAGGGGATGTAAGTGCCAGGGGATGTAAGTGCCAGGGGATGTAAGTGCCAGGGGATGTAAGTGCCAGGGGATGTAAGTGCCAGGGGATGTAAGTGCCAGGGGATGTAAGTGCCAGGGGATGTAAGTGCCAGGGGATGTAAGTGCCAGGGGATGTAAGTGCCAGGGGATGTAAGTGCCAGGGGATGTAAGTGCCAGGGGATGTAAGTGCCAGGGGATGTAAGTGCCAGGGGATGTAAGGCCAGGGGATGTAAGTGCCAGGGGATGTAAGTGCCAGGGGATGTAAGTGCCAGGGGATGTAAGTGCCAGGGGATGTAAGTGCCAGGGGATGTAAGTGCCAGGGGATGTAAGTGCCAGGGGATGTAAGTGCCAGGGGATGTAAGTGCCAGGGGATGTAAGTGCCAGGCGATGTAAGTGCCAGGCGAGGGAAGTGCCAGGCGAGGGAAGTGCCAGGCGAGGGAAGTGCCAGGCGAGGGAAGTGCCAGGCGAGGGAAGTGCCAGGCGAGGGAAGTGCCAGGCGAGGGAAGTGCCAGGCGAGGGAAGTGCCAGGCGAGGGAAGTGCCAGGCGAGGGAAGTGCCAGGCGAGGGAAGTGCCAGGCGAGGGAAGTGCCAGGCGAGGGAAGTGCCAGGCGAGGGAAGTGCCAGGCGAGGAAGTGCCAGGCGAGGAAGTGCCAGGCGAGGGAAGTGCCAGGCCAGGGAAGTGCCAGGCGAGGGAAGTGCCAGGCGAGGGAAGTGCCAGGCGAGGGAAGTGCCAGGCGAGGGAAGTGCCAGGCGAGGGAAGTGCCAGGCGAGGGAAGTGCCAGGCGAGGGAAGGGAAAATTAATGTGAAGGCCAGAGAATGTGGGTTCAAAAAAACTAATACGATATATGAATACTAAACAAAAGTGTAATACAAGAATAAATTACCAAAGGTGCCATAATGTCAATTGCCATAGATTCCTTAATAAAATCCTAGATTTTCCAGAAGATTCCGGTAGGCTTGGTAAATTACTGGTAACTTTACAACCCTAAACGGGAGGATCCATCATCAGACCCAAACACCATGAGCAATGCCTGCTGACATTTCGAACCACCCCAAATGGACTTTGCTAAAAGTCTCTTCGCTTAAACCGAACAATAGTCTCTTTGTCTCACCGCCAACTCGACCCCCCCACATTTCGTTGTGCTCGAACTGTGCTAAGAGTTTAATGTTTGGCATGCCACATTCACAACTGACTGAGAGTTTTGCTGCCATGTGTTATTGGTTTTGTGCATTCAAATGGCTTGAGGTCGTTTTAAGCTTTTTCCATGTTGTGTTTGTCTCTTCAGAAGTTATGGAAAAATCATTAAGAGCAATTTAGTTTCAGAGCAAAATGTATTGTACCCTTAAATGAATGAATGCATGAATTGACTCAAGCTTTTGGATCACATATACTTTTTAGGGGGCAAATGTGTCCCGGTACTATATGAAACCACATTCATATATTCTATGGAAATTATTTCCCCCATAAACATTTTGACAACATTGCTTGTTATCATGCATCCAAATGTGGCATAGGTTGTGGAACGGGTGAGCCCAATGTGTTCTTCACTCTCAGGGAATACATTTTTTTAAAGCTTTCATTGTAAACTTTTACTGTTGCGGGGCCCTTGGTCCAGGAGCAAAGCTCCTAGCTCCATGCACATGTTTTGCTTCCTTACCAGTGACCAGCCTTCAAAAAATGCCCCAACCTCTCACCGCTTTCTGAGCTGGGTGTTAAACTACAGCAGACTGTGCTGCTTCTGAGCTGGGTGTTAAACTACAGCAGACTGTGCTGCTTCTGAGCTGGGTGTTAAACTACAGCAGACTGTGCTGCTTCTGAGCTGGGTGTTGAACTACATCACACTGTGGTGCTTCTGAGCTGGGTGTTGAACTACATCACACTGTGGTGCTTCTGAGCTGCGTGTTAAACTACATCACACTGTGCTGCTTCTGAGCTGGGTGTTAAACTACATCACACTGTGGTGCTTTTGAGCTGGGTGTTAAACTACATCACACTGTGCTGCTTCTGAGCTGGGTGTTGAACTACATCACACTGTGGTGCTTCTGAGCTGCGTGTTAAACTACATCACACTGTGGTGCTTCTGAGCTGGGTGTTAAACTACAGCAGACTGTGCTGCTTCTGAGCTGGGTGTTAAACTACAGCAGACTGTGCTGCTTCTGAGCTGGGTGTTAAACTACAGCAGACTGTGCTGCTTCTGAGCTGGGTGTTAAACTACAGCAGACTGTGCTGCTTCTGAGCTGGGTGTTAAACTACAGCAGACTGTGCTGCTTCTGAGCTGGGTGTTAAACTACATCACACTGTGCTGCTTCTGAGCTTGGTGTTAAACTACATCACACTGTGGTGCTTTTGAGCTGGGTGTTAAACTACATCACACTGTGCTGCTTCTGAGCTTGGTGTTAAACTACATCACACTGTGCTGCTTTTGAGCTGGGTGTTGAACTACATCACACTGTGGTGCTTCTGAGCTGCGTGTTAAACTACATCACACTGTGCTGCTTCTGAGCTGCGTGTTGAACTACATCACACTGTGCTGCTTCTGAGCTGGGTGTTAAACTACATCACACTGTGCTGCTTTTGAGCTGCGTGTTGAACTACATCACACTGTGCTGCTTCTGAGCTGGGTGTTGAACTACATCACACTGTGGTGCTTCTGAGCTGCGTGTTAAACTACATCACACTGTGCTGCTTCTGAGCTGGGTGTTGAACTACATCACACTGTGCTGCTTCTGAGCTGGGTGTTGAACTACATCACACTGTGGTGCTTCTGAGCTGGGTGATAGGCCTAATTGTTTTCTTTTTTGGGCTCAATACTTTTTTGGGCTCAATACTTGTATTCTCTTTTGGGTTCTGGTGATAGGCCTATTTGTAATTACTAGAATATTACCACTATGGTGTGTGCTGAAGTTCTTCATACTGGTTGTACAACTGCTTTTTTGGTCGATGACTCATGCAGAAAATCTGAACTGCGTATCGTTAATGCAACAGCAAATGACTGGATTGTGTAAGTCTGGCATCAATTTGACCACATCTATTCTGAGAGTCTGTTTTGACATAGACAGGTGTGGGCTTGTTATCGGTTCAGTTTGAATTGACCCTAGCTCTTGAGAATTTAAAACATTGTGTGGCGTTTCCTCTGAAACACGACCCATGTTCCCTTTCTTATGGCTTTTGTTTCAGTACAATTAACGGGACCGGGGTAAAAGTCCTTCAGCATGAACAATGACAACAGGGATTTACACAAACAAACTCCGTTTTACAAAAAAAACTGTGCGAAGGCTAGAAGTAACTGAACGAGTGAAATATGAAAGACTCCCAGAGCATCTAATTTATATCTTGGAAAAAGGCACTCTCTGTGTGTTTTTTACTCAACATAAATTGTGAATCTAGTCAAGTTCACAGTGTGAGAGGCTAACGCCACACTTTGCCGGACAGGGGACAGAATAGTACAGCTGTGTACACTGAGGTACCTTCTCCGGAACATTCTGCGACTCTTCGGTCGTCCACTGCATTCCCTCTGGGACCAGCCCCTGCATGTTCTGGATTCGCTTGGCAATTAACCCTGTCAACCAGGCCCGACGTCAGCTATTCTCTCCCACAATTCTGATCACTGTGCAAACATGACCATATTTCGGTTGTGTTTGCTGAGGGTGTGTGGGTTGGCGGGGCCTCACGCTCGGTTGCCATGGATGAAATCACTGTCACTTTGTCCAGACAGTGTCTTAAGTACTGTTAGGTAGCGAAGACTGTTGTTAAATGAGACTTTTATTTCATTAAAAGTGAATGACGTTATAGGGAGACTTGCCTACTGATTATATAAAAAGCAATTGTTTTTTTTTTATTGAATTGCCTTGTGCTATAGTTAATGACACACAGACACACACAGACCATGATGATGGTTCTAGGAAATTATGTTTTGTGTTTAAGAAGACCTGTGCGTGTGAGTATCTTATGGAGCTCCACTGATCTTCCCCAGAGCAACAGACCATGCTTACTCAATGACACAGCTTCTAGCAGCGTCAGCAGGTTATGGGCCACGCGGAATAACAAGTACAAATGGCTGGCGGCGGCAGAGCAGAAAATGCAGAGTGCTTGCCTTGCCTTCACTTTGTTCAGTCTCAGGGAATTGCTTGGCGTGCATATCTCCACACACACACACACACACAGCTGTAGTGTTTTACTTGGACTTGTTTTGGATTTCTGTCCCAAACACACACAGACACACACACACAGCTGTCGGCCCGCTCCGGATTTTGTCCAGGTCCAGTGTTCTGTATCCTCATGCAGGACTTAAGCTTGTAATCCAGTCCTGGGCAGGTCCCCAATGCAGTGTGTTTCTTTTGACCCGGGACATTTATGATCACAGTAAAACACTCAATTGTTACCTGTTCAATTTTCCAGAATTTGGGGTTATAAGCGAGAGTGGTTCAGTCTGCTCTTTACCATAAAAACCTCTATTGCATTGTACTGTATAATATAACAATAACGTGGCAATTAGCGGAGACGTTTTTCTTATATATACACCGATTAACACTAATGCATGCTAACATTTGACCAAAGGGTGGACCGAGGTGGCAAGAGCCATCCTCTACCCTGCAGAGCTAGAAATACCCAATCCTATATGTTCACATACAAACAAAACATCGCTATAACTTTCATAGAAGTTGTTTTGCCATGGGAGTGTGGCCAGCGTGGCCAGCGTCTGGGATTGGTGGGTGGATGGTAGTGCACCCGTAAGCCCTGGGCTCATTAACACAATGCCATGTCATAGCCCTGGGATTAGGCTGTGATTAAACACCATCCTCCTCATTAAGGTGGGGATCTGGGGATAAAAGCATTAGCTAAATGACTGAAATGTGAAATGCAGAACAATGCTGTTTCAGGGTTCGCTTGAAATGTCCAGATGGGGCTGTTCAGTATTACCGTGTGTCTTAAATGGTCGGTCATACTCTGGCTAGGCTACCGCTGGCTGTAACTTTAGAGACGTACGTATCACAAGCGCATGCACATGCAGACACACCTCACTAGTATATGTACTACACGTGTGTGTGTCTGAGCGCACGTATGTGATATATAACACTCTCTGAAATTACAGCTCACAGTGTCGTGGCTCTAGCCAACGCCCGGGCTGCATTTCTCGTGTAGGGTTATCCACTGGATCGCAGAGACGAAGGGCCGTGGCTACCACGGGGAAAGGGCGATTATGATTGAAGGTGCCTTGGCTCGGCAGGGCCCACTGGTTGCTGGTTGTGATAATATCAATGTAACGGGGCCCGGGATTCCTGCCGACGGCCCTGCCGGGAGGTGAGCGCACGGTGTTGTTTTTCCGTGGGATTTCAGGTCAGGTGACACAGAGTAATCCTATTAGCCCGGTGGTGAATAATTCATTGACCGGACGACTGGATTACGGGTCGTTGTGCCCCCCCCGTCGCCCCCGTTTGAGATGGTTGTCCATCTAAAGGGCTCGGTTGATGGATTCACTTGCCTGACAGGGCCTCTGTTGACGAAACAAGCTTGAGGATTATGACCATAAAAATAAATGGTTGGTTGTTAAGATAATTTATATTGTCAATCTTTGTGCGGCAATACATGATTCTTAGTGTCTAGGACTATTATATATATATAAAAGTGCAGTAATACATATTTTTTCCAGGGCTATAATGTAAAACTTGTGTTGACAGGGCAGTTCGTTAAGGGCGAACTTCAGACTTCTCTTTGGCCTGCGCAATAAAACGAAGAAACCGACAATCGCACATGTACATGATTCAAATAGCCCCACCTCAAGCTAGCCCTTCGGTCTCGCTTCATGGTATCTCTTGACGTTCGTCGTTTTTAAGTTCGGGACGTCGGCACGGTTACGTGAAAGCGGACGCGGGCCCAAACTGTAACGGGTGTAACGGCGATTGGAACATCTGCCTCGAGTCCATTAGTAGCGCACACGCCGTTTTTCACTGCAGATATGGGAGCACTTAGCGCACGTGGGACCATCGCTCTTATGTAATGGATCCATGCACACCGAGCCCTCTGGGCTGAGTCGAATGCAGAGCCTGCTGGTTCATCTGTCTGCTGGTACGGAGGATTAGAGTGGGATGTGGAGTGTTGTTCACAACAACAACAGTTTCCCCGCCTGAATAATAGAGCGGCGTCGGTTAGAAAGTCCCTCGGGGGTTTTGAGCAGACAACCTTTCCTTTTCCCACTGTCCAACTTGTATGCTGCCTTATTTCATTGCTTAAAATATGTTCGAATGTGATGCATCGAGAATGAAGCAAACAATCGATGGAAGATTGCTGTGATGCTTGATGGACGACTAACGAATTGAATGTATGAAAAGAATACTAAACGAGCTAGGGTCTTGAAGTAAGAAAAATAAACACGATCAAACAACATGTTTACGAAATACATAAAACTGAACTGAATGTCTTCATTAAGAGTGTAGGTAAATAGTTTTTTCTTGCTGTTGGAG